>JAANYP010002251.1:109129-117232 GCA_020465985.1 Centrapalus pauciflorus
CATTGAACCTCCCTATATATATATATATATATATATATATATATATATATATATATATATATATATATATATATATATATATATATATATAGAATATGGTTCGTGTGAGTACCTAAAAAATGCAGAGTACCGTGAGTACCTTTGAACACACGGGTTTTAGATGTGAACATGCTCCGAAAAAAAGTTTTTTTTTTAATTTTTTTTTCATATTAATTTAGATACAAATAATATAGGCCTATTCATAAAAGAATTACACACATTCACACTTTCTAGCCTCTTAAAAGTCATGTGAACGTGAAAAAATTCATGTGAACATGCTTAGCTGTGAATATACATTCACAACAGTGCAGTTCATGTGAACTTGCACGTTTCACATAGTTATAGTGTGTGTTTAGGTGTGATTTTTTGCAAGTAGTCTTATATTATTAATTTAAACATGATTATGAAAAAAAATTTCAAAAAAATGGTTTTAAGCGAGGTACCTCCGGTACTCCGCAAAATTAGTGGTACTCATTTGAACCCAAATCTATATGTATATATATATATATATATATATATATATATATATATATATATATATATATATATATATATATATATATATATATATATATATATATATATATATATATATATATATAGGGGTGGGTTCAATGGAGAACCTTATGCATCGAAGAACCTTGGAGAACCACAATGCATCGCTAGAAAACTGAAATGCATCACGTAAAAATCGATGCATCACGCGGGAATTTGATGCATCACGTGGAAATAATGTAAAAATCAATGCATCACGCGAGAATTTGATGCATCACGTGGAAATAATGATACATTACGGGGGAATTGTGATGCATTTGTGGTGGTGCATGGAGGTTCTTCAAGGTTCTTCGATGCATGGAGGTTCTCCACACCTTGAACCCACCTATATATATATATATATATATATATATATATATATATATATATATATATATATATATATATATATATATATATATATATAATACGCATATATACATATTGTAACATCCCGGTTTTGAGATAGGTACGTGGAATTATGTCATTGGATTAATTATTTAAATTGGGACCCGGGAATATAAATTTGTATTTTGGGGTATCGGGATCGGATTTTTCGGTGTCGGACCGGATTAAACTAAAAACGTATATATGTGTGTGCTTCTTGGGTGCCTGCTTTCATTTCTTCATCTCCAAAATAAGAAGTTAAGTGTGTTTGTGTGTGTGAATTGTCTCCAGCAGCATCTCAAGCAAGAATTAGAGCTCCAGCTTGTGAATTGAGTTCCTGATCATCTCCTTCTTCTTCAAGTTTGCTACCAAAGCTCAAAGTGAGTATTAAGCTCCAAATTTGTGGGATTTATGTGTTAGTTGTTATCAAGTGATTAAAGTAAGTTTATATATGTGTTTTATTGAGTTTTTGGTCAAATTCGTGAGCTAAAATCGAGCAAAAATCGGGTTTTGAGGTGTGAAATCGTTGCTGTCAAAAAACAGAACATTCATGGCTGACAGTCAGCTTACGCGGCCGCGTAGGGTTTGCTACGCGGCAGCGTAGGTATTTGTCTACAAGCCCGTGTAAAAGGCTACAGGGTGGTGTAAAGATGGAGCTACGCGCCCGCGTGGGTTTTGCTACGCGCCCGCGTGGGTTATTGCTACGCGCCCGTGTGGGTTCTGTTACGCGGCCGCGTGGGGTTTTGCTACGCGCCCGCGTGGGTTTTGCTACGCGGCCGCGTGGGTTGCAGTCACACCATCTTGTAAAAATTCTACACCACCGCGTAAGGAGACTGCTACGCCACCGCGTAAGAAATCTTACACGGCCGCGTGAGAATTCAGAAAATAAGCATATTTTAAGCGTTTATTTAGGGATGAATTAGTGATATTGGGTTGTTCCTTTGTGTTTCTAGGGTCTCGAGTTGATAGGGTCGGGATACGGGCAGGGAACCGAGACTTAAGGAAAGAGATTTCAGGGTCAGGTGAGTTTGCATGCTTTTCTAAGATAATTGTACGATTATTTATTTACACTTGCATGACCTTTACTGAGCTTTCTTTATGAGATTATTATGAGTTTCTTACGAGTTTTATTACTGAGATACTGTCATGCATGTATATTGTGTTTATTGTGAACTGAGTTTTATTATATGAGATTTGAGACACACGAGCTATCGAGATACTAAACCGTACGGCTGGGCAGGGGTTGGGTCGCTCCCAATTCCCTTTTTGAGTCCTGACGACTGCTTTGTGCGGTCTAGGGATTTGGGTACGTGGATTCGTCCACACGAGTTGAGTACCTATTGAGCTACTTTGTGGGATCTCATATTATTGTTCAGTAGAGAACGCTGAACGTTTTGTTATCGAGTTATTTATTTATTGAGCTTTATAATCGTACGCTAACCCTTGCATTCTCACCAGCTTTAGCTGACCTGTGTGTTTGTGTTGTGTGCATCCCAGGTGACCGGACTGCTAGTAGGCCTGCTGCACCAAAGTAGGTTTACATTATCCTTGATCGAGGAGTTAGCTACCTTTTGTGGAGGTAGTTATATTTTGTGGACTGTTTATATACTTCGGATAGGTTGTGTTAATTCAGAGATTTTCGTGACTGTTACTGTATAATTAAAGTTTAAAATCATCGGGTTCTCGTGTATGTATCTTGGGAATAGCGTAGGGATTATTATATCATATCGTTGCTGACGTGGTAATTATGTGGCATTGTTGATTAGTTCGAGGGTGTTACAAGCTTGGTATCAGAGCCTAGGTTTAAGAGATTAAGTATCTAGTGGATGCTTAAGCTTAAACCATAGAGTCTAGATCCTTGGATTGTAATCCGAAGTAGAGTAATAGGTGATGAACGAGTAGTGTGTAGAGTCTTGTAGAGTTAATTTGTGTTATTATCTTATTGTGCAGGTTGTTATGGACCGTCAGGGCAGCGGGCCTCAGGGGGATGACCATAGGGATGATGAGCCTGTGCGTAGATCTGACTTGTATTCTGTGATAGGTCAGATATTAGATGAGCGTTTTCCGGGTCAGAGTATGGGTAGGGGTCGAGGTGCGGTGCCTCCGCCCGAGGGAGGCCAGAGTTCTGGAGCTGGTGCTTCTTCTTCTAGCCAGCCATCGCGAGGGTCCTTTAAGGACTTCATGACAGGTCGCCCTTCTGAGTTCTTTGGTGGAGTTGGTGCCTCGAAGGCACTGGATTGGTTGAGAGAGGTCGAGGTTGCGTTCCGTATAGCCCATGTTGATAGAGCAGATAGAGTGAGTTATGCCTCCTACCTTCTGAAGGGAGGAGCATTGAGATGGTGGAGTTCGGTTGTTAGTGCTCAGGGAGTTGACGAGGCCTACTTGATGTCGTGGGAGGAGTTTCGTACAGAGTTCGAGCTGCAGTATTGTCCGCTGGACACGAGGAGAGAGTTGGAGCGAGAGTTTATTCATTTGCAGCAGGGATCCAGATCGGTTCAGGAGTATATCGATATTTTTAATGACAGAGCCCAGTTCGCGCCGCATCAGGTAGCCATAGAGGACCGAAAGGTCAATATGTTTATCGAAGGTTTGAGGCCGGATATCCGAGAGTTTGTGGGGATGTTGCGTGACCCCACTTTCTCGTCAGCGATGGAGTACGCCAGGCGTAGGGAGAGAGATTGAGAGACAGCGGGAGCAGCCGGCTCCCCAGAGACAGCGTGTGGAGGCATCGGGACAGGGGCAGAGTTCGGGGTCATCGAGATTTTACCGGGAGAGCCGTCAGGGCGGTTATTCTGAGCAGCAGGGACAGAGTTCAGGGGCTCAGCGAGATCAGAGACGGGATGATAGGCAGTTGGGGGTTGGTCAGAGTCAGGGACAGGGTCGGGGTGGTCAGAGACAGCAGGGGACAGAGGCAGCAGGGACAGAGTCAGAGGCAGTCACAGAGTCAGGGTCAGAGTAGTGGTGGTAGAGGTTCCAGGGATTCGGGGAGTAGGGTTGGGAGTTCAGCCGATGTCGAGAGAGATTGCCAGCGATGTCATCATCGCCATGCTGGGACGTGCGCCCCCGAGCATCTTCGATGTTTCCGATGTGGCCAGTTTGGTCATACTGCTGTTGCATGTACTTCCCAAGAGTCTCTTTGCTTCCGGTGCGGGAAGCCGGGTCATATGTCTCGGGATTGTCCGAACCCGAGTGCGGGGTTTCCGGGGTCGAGTTCGAGTGGAGCTGGGCCGTCTGGATCATCTACAGCGCCTCGAGGAGGAGGAGCACCGAGGGCTCGTGGCAGGGTCTTCCAGGCTACTGCTGAGGAGGCGCGTGAGTCGCCTGATGTTGTATCTGGTACGTTCATCCTTAACGGACTACGTGCCTTTATTTTATTTGATTCGGGATCTGATCGTTCTTATGTATCTGCCTCCTTCTGTGATTATTTTGTTATGTCTTCATCTGAGTTATCTGTGCCTGTTATTGTTGAGCGTGTTGATGGTAGTACTGTATTAGTGAGCCGTATCTATAGAGATTGTGTATTAGAGATAGACGGTCACCGATTTTCCATAGACTTGATGCCTATGGAGATTAGCAGTTTCGATGCCATTGTTGGCATGGATTGGCTGACAGCGCGTCAGGCGGATATCTTCTGTTCTAAGAAGATGATTCGCATTCCCGTTTCCGAGTCAGAATCAGCGGTTGTGTATGGTGAGAGGCGCCGAGGAGAGATGAGTGTAGTGTCGATGGCGCAGGCGCAGAGGTATGTGGCGAAGGGGTGTGCCACTTATTTAGCTTATGTGGTAGATGCGAAGAAGGAGAAGAGGGAGGTTAGTGATGTGCCTGTAGTTAGAGATTTTCCTGACGTGTTCCCAGATGAGCTGCCTGGTCTGCCGCCGGACCGGCAGGTTGAGTTTAGGATCGACCTAGTTCCCGGGGCCGTTCCTATTGCGCGCACGCCATATCGATTAGCTCCTACCGAGATGCGCGAGATGATGACACAGCTGCAGGATCTGTTGGATCGCGGGTTTATCCGCCCCAGTTCTTCTCCGTGGGGAGCCCCTGTGTTATTCGTGAAGAAGAAGGACGGAACGATGCGTATGTGTATAGATTACAGAGAGCTTAATAGGGTAACAGTGAGGAACCGTTATCCCTTGCCGAGGATTGATGATCTCTTTGATCAGCTTCAGGGGGCGAGTTTCTTCTCGAAGATTGATCTGCGTTCAGGGTATCATCAGCTGCGAGTTAGAGATGAAGACGTGCCTAAGACTGCGTTTAGGACCAGATATGGTCATTATGAGTTCTTAGTCATGCCGTTCGGGCTGACTAATGCCCCAACAGCATTTATGGACCTGATGAATAGGGTCTGCAGGCCGATGCTCGATCGTTTCGTGATTGTGTTTATTGATGATATTCTGATCTACTCGAGGAGCAGCGAGGAGCAATGGACACATCTGATAGGGGTCGTGAGTACCCTTGCAGCGAGAGAGGCTAGACGCCAAGTTTTTCGAAGTGCGAGTTCCTGGCTTCGGAGGTGCAGTTTCGTGGAGCACGTAGGTGACGAGCGAAGGCTTAAGGTAGGATCCCGCGAAGAGATCGAGGCGATTATGAGTTGGGCCCAGCCCACATCGTGTCTGAGGTTCGCAGCTTGTCCGGGTTGTTGGCAGGGTATATCGGCGTTTAATCGGAATTTTCTCGGCGGATTGCGGTGCCGGTGACGATGGTGACGCGACGTCGGTGCCGTTTGTGTGGAACGAGGAGCAGGAGAGTGCTTTCCGAGAGTTGAAGAAATCGGTTGTGGTAAGGCTCCGCTTTAAGCGTGGCCAGAGAGGCTGAGGATTTGCTGTGTATTGCGATGCTTCCTTCACCGGGTTGGGGTGTGTATTGTGCAGAGAGGCAAGTGGATTGCTTAACGCCGCGAGACAGCTAGATTAGGAGTTGAGTCGGCCAGTGCAGATTTAAGAGTTGACGCCATAGTCTGTGCTTTGAAGATATGGAGGCATTATCTATATGGACGCGCTTTACAGTGTAGACTTACCATAGAAGAGTTGACAGTAAGCTGTTCAGTCAGAAGGAGCTGAACATGAGACAGAGGCGCGGAATGGAACTCCTAAAGATTATGATTGTGACATCCAGTACCACCCGGGGAAAGCTAACGTGGTGGCGACGCTTTTGAGAGCCGAAGATCGTATGAGGCAGACGGTTACGTCCAGGCTCTCTCTCATTAGAGTCACGTGACCATTGATTGAGAGTCTACGGTTAGCTCAGGAGGAGGGTTTGAGAGGCAGAGAATAGTGCCGAGAGAGAGATTTAGCTGGCCAGCTGGAGTGTTTGACAGGGGACGAGAGAGTGGAATGACTCGCCGCGGTCGAGGATGGGTCCCCAGAGTAGGTGGGTTTGGAGACAGCTGTCTAGATGATTCCCCACAAGGTCTAGATTTCGATCCATCCAGGCCCCCAAAAAAAACAAGAAATGGACCGAGATCTGCGAGTTCATTACTGGTGGCCAGGGATGAAGAGGGATTGGGAAAGTATGTGAGGCGTGCAGGACGTGTTTGAGGGTTAAAGTGAGCATCAGAAGCCGCATGGTAGACTTCAGCCGTTAAGAGCTTCAGAAGTGGAAATGGTATGAGATCACCATGGACTTGGTCATGAGTGAGACTTTCCGTTCCGCGACTATTCCGTGGGAATGATATGGATCTGGGTGTAATGTTGATCGGCTGACTAAAGCGCCCACGCGTGGCCGGTCGGGGGACTATTCGAATGGATAATTGGCGAGATTCTACACATCATTTGAGATCGTTGCAGGCATGGAGTTCCGAGGATCTATTACGTCTGACCGAGATAGCCGATTTGTGTACGCGTGTTGGCGAGTTTTCAGAGAGAGTATTGGGCACCCGTGTTCAGTTGAGTTCAGACTACCAATCCGCAGACAGTAGGCCAGACAGAGCGGACTAATCAACTTTGGAGGATGGTTGGGCGGGCTTGTGTTATTGATTTTTGGAGGGTAGCTGCTGCTGGGAATCTTCATTAGCCGCTTGTTGAGTTTGCGTATAATAACAGCTACCAACGCAGCTATCGCATGCCGCCGTTCGAGGCTCTCTTGGGCGTAAGTGTTTGACTCCAGGTATGTTGGGAGGGGGGGTTAGGGGGGAGCGTGCCTATCACACAAGCGGGCCAGAGGTTCTTCAGGAGACTAGCGACAAGGTCCGCTATGAAGTCAGCAGCGGATTAAGACAGCTCAAAGAGTCGCCAGAAAGGTTATGGGGGGGGGGCGGATCGCCGTAGTCCGAGTTAGAGTTTACAGGTCGGAGACTGCCGTGATGCTTAAAAAGAGTCCCTCACCCCTGAAAGGAATTATCAACCGGTTTCGAGAGACGAGGTAAGTGGTCCAGCGTATATAATTGGGCCCGTTGGAGGTCCGTTGAGAGGATCGGATCAGGCTTATCGTCTGATTTGCCTCAGAGTTGTCGGGAGTTCTAATGCGTTCCATGTCAGCCTCTCGTAGTGTTTTGGGGCCCGTGATGAGAAGAGAGTACCTTTGTCGAGATGAGGTCGATGATAGACTTCAGTATGCCGAGAGGCCGGAGGCAGTGAACAGAGCGGAAGGTGAAGGGTTGCGTAAATAAAAAGAGGGGCGTTAATGTTGGTACGTGGAAACACCATAAGGGTACAGCGCCACATGGGAGCCCCGAGTTAGAGATGCGTAGCCGATTCCCACCCCGCTTTGCTTCGAGCTAGAATTCTGAGGACAGAATCTTCATAAGAGGAGGGAGGACTTGTAACATCCGGTTTTGAGATAGGTAACGTGGATTAGTGTCATTGGATGAATGTATTTTAATTGGGACCCAACGGGAATATAACTTTGTATATTTGGGGTATCGAGGAATCACGATTGTTTCGGTGTCAGGACCGATTAAACATAAAACGTTATATGGTGTGCTTCGTTGGTGCACTTGCTTTCATTTCTTTTCTTCATCTCCAAAATAAGAAGTTAAGTAGGTGTTTGTGTGTTGTGAATTGTCTCCAGCAACTCTCAATCAAGAATTAGAGCTCGCTCCAGCTTGTGGAATTGGTTCCTGATCATCTACTTCTTTTCGTCAAGGTTTGCTACCAAAGCGCAAAGTGATATTAACTCCAAATGTGGGTGGGATTTATGTGTAGA
>JAANYP010002252.1:0-25021 GCA_020465985.1 Centrapalus pauciflorus
TCTGATATAATTGATACTGGCACTCCATGCCTTGAGACGACTTCTTTAGGATAGATTCGTGTTAACTTATCCATCTTATCAGTCTCCTAAATGGGCAGGAAATGTGCGGTTTTGGTAAGCCGATCCACAATCACCCAAATAGTGTCATAACCTCCAGACGTCTTTGGCAACTTGGTGATGAAATCCATGGTGATGTTTTCCCATGGTGATGTTTTCCCACTTCCACTGGGGTATTTCTGGTTGAACTAGCAATCCTAATGGTTTTTGGTGCTCAGCTTTAACCTTCAAACATGTTAAGCACTTGCTGACGTAGGTAGCAATGTCAGCCTTCATATTTGGCCACCAGTACATTCCTTTCAAGTCGTGATACATTTTATCTGCCCCTGGATGAATAGCATATCTTGTCTTATGCCCTTCATCCATGACCAGCTTTCTTACTCCTCCGAATTTTGGTAACCAAATTCTGCCCATGAAGTGTCGACATCCATCCGGCTTGATTTCGAACTGCTTATCCATCCCTCTCAAGGCTTCATCCAGTATATTACCCTCCTTGACTGCTTCTTCTTGTGCCTCGCGGACTTGAGAGTTTAGGTTTGACTGTATAGTCATGACCAAAGCTCGGACTCTCAAGGGTTTAACCCGTTCCTTTCGGCTCAGGGCCTCAGCTACGACATTCGCCTTCCCCGGATGATAACGAATTTCGCAGTCATAGTCACTAAGTAGTTCAACCCAACGACGTTGCCTCATGTTTAACTCTTTCTGGTTCAGAATATGCTGAAGGCTCTTATGGTCTGTGAATACTGTGCATTTAGTTCCATACAGGTAGTGCCTCCATATTTTGAGAGCAAACACCACTGCTCCAAGCTCCAAGTCATGAGTCGTATAATTCACCTCGTGAATTTTGAGCTGCCGTGATGCGTAAGCAATGACTCTATCCCTTTGCATGAGCACACAACCTAATCCATTGTGTGAGGCATCACAGTAGACCACAAAATTTTCAGTCCCTTGAGGTAAGGACAGTATTGGTGCACTACACAACCTTTGCTTTAACTGCTGAAACGCCTTTTCTTGCTCTTCACCCCAGATATACTTCACATCCTTTCGAGTCAATTCCGTTAAGGAACCCGCTATCTTTGAGAAGTTTTCGATAAATCGCCTATAATAACCGGCAAGTCCTAGAAATTGGCGGATTTCCGTGGGGGTTCTAGGAGTCGCCCAGTTCTTTATGGCCTCGATTTTTGATGGATCAACTTGGATTCCCTGGCTGTTGATCACATGTCCAAGGAATTTAACTTCTCGCAACCAAAATTCACATTTTGAAAATTTGGCGTATAACTGTTCCTTTTCTAGCAACTCCAAGATCAACTTGAGATGTTGTTCATGTTCTTCCTTATTTTTGGAATAGATGAGAATATCGTCTATGAACACTATCACAAATTTGTCCAGATACGGTTTACACACACGATTCATGAGGTCCATGAATACGGCTGGTGTGTTAGTCAAACCGAATGGCATTACCTGGAATTCGTAATGTCCATAACGAGTTCTGAATGTTGTATTGGGTATGTCTTCTTCCCGAACCTTTACTTGATGATACCCGGATCGCAGATCAATCTTAGAGTAGAAGCTAGATCCTTGTAGTTGGTCAAACAGGTCATCAATTCTGGGGAGAGGGTAGCGGTTCTTTACCGTTAACTTGTTTAGCTCTCGGTAGTCTATGCACATTCTGAAGGATCCGTCTTTCTTTTTCACGAACAAGACCGGAGCTCCCCAAGGTGAGGAACTTGGTCGAATGAATCCTTTATCCATCAACTCTTGTAATTGATTGGATAGCTCTTGCATCTCAGAAGGGGCGAGTCTATATGGGGCTCTTGCGATCGGTGCAGCTCCCGGCACCAAATCGATTTGGAACTCTATTTGTCTAGTTGGCGGAAGTCCAGGCAAATCTTCCGGGAAGACCTTCGGATAGTCACAAACCACTGGAATATCCTCAAGTCGCTTCTCCTCCGCCTCTTTTTCTACAATTTGCACCAGTACTGCATGACAACCTCTCCTAAGGCACTTTAATGTTCTTAGGCCGGATATGACATTCAACTGTCGGTTCTTTCTTTCTCCTTGGACTGTTAGGAACTTCTTCTTGTGGAGTGGTATCCGTACCACTTTCTTACCACACAAAATCTCGGCATGATTGTGTGACAACCAATCCATACCAACTACTACGTCGAAACTTCCGAGTTCTATAGGCATCAAGTCTATTTTAAAGGGATGATCTGCCAGCTTCAGTGTGCATTCCTTAATGATACTACTTGCCTCTATTATTTTACCGTCAGCCAGTTCTATAGTATAAGAGTTGTCTAAGGGAAAAGGAGCGGCATTCAATTGCTTACTAAACTTATCAGATATAAAGCTCCTATCAGCCCCAGTATCAAAGAGTACGTAAGCATAAATGTCGTTTAATAAAAACGTACCTGATACCACGTGGGGATCTTGACGAGCGTCACCTGCTCCCAACACAAAAGCTCTCCCCTGAGCTCCTCCACCATTCCTCAGTTTCGGGCACTCACTCTTGAAGTGCCCAGTAGCTCCACATACAAAGCAGCCTTTTTGATTGCTGCCACTGGTTCCCGGGGCTCCTGTCTTACAGTCCTTGGCCATATGCCCCAAACGTTTGCATTTCTCACAGTGGGTTGGACAGGGACCCTGGTTGTGATGGAAGGTGCATTTAGTGCAGAAAGGCTTGGTACCGGTATAACCTCTTCTTGGCTCAGTTCCAGCTGCGTAAGCCTTAATGGTCTCGGGCTTTTTGGATTGTGAACCCGCATTCTTCCCCGTCTTGTCTTCCCACTTCCTTTTGTTCTCCCCGGCCTTGGCTTCATTCCTCCGGGCTACTTGGTCCATAAGATTATTGGCCATCCTGATGGCATCCTGCAGGGTGGATGGGTTTGAGGCAGTCACGTTACCTTGAATTTGAGGAGCGAGTCCCCAAATGTAACGTTCAATCTTTTTGTACTCCGGGGTCACCATTTGAGGACATAGGATACTTAGCTCGTGAAATCGGTTGGTATATCCTGCAACGTCCGAACCCTTCATTGACAGGTTCCAGAACTCCGATTCCATTTTCTGGAGTTCGTTCCTCGGACAGTACTCGTCCGTCATCATTTGCTTTAACGCGGACCATGTGAGCTGGTAGGCTTCATCGATACTTACAGACTGGACATAGGAATTCCACCAAGTGAGGGCGCTATCGTGTAGAGTGTGAGTAGCAAACTTCACCTTATCTCCCTCAGCACATCCGCTGACGCGAAAGACCGATTCTAACTTCTCAAACCATCGTATCAATCCAACGGCTCCTTCAGTTCCGTTGAAATACCGGGGTTTGCAACTTAAAAACCCTTTAATTCCACAACCCTTTGCATGGATTTCCGTTCCTCCCGTGGTGCGGCTAGCACCACCATCTCCATTTGCTGAGCTATTCCTATTTGCCTCATACGTGGCTATAGCGGCAGCCACTCTTTGTGCGACTAGCTCTTCAATGTCAGCAGCGTTCATTGTTCGTTTCGGCGGCATTATCTTAAAATTTTAAAGAAAAAGCATAGTGTAAGAAATTGAATCTTAAAGAGGTAAATTCTTCTTAAAGCACAATACTATAATCATCAAACACAGTTTCATAAATAACTTGCAATTTTCATTCATTAATCATTCGAAATTTCCTTACATTAGGGGCGGGTTATTACCCGAAAATCTTATCTTATGCTATTACATGATATTTTCCTACCATTACAAAGATAGATGGATGTGCACTAAGTGTGGGAGTGATCGGGGGTCTCTCCCTTTTCCATTGCGTTAAGGCGCTGACTCAGCTCCTCGATCCGGGCTTGGCTCTCGGCTAGTTGCTGCCGGAGCTCATTCAGTCCGTCCTGCTGTATAGCAAGGGCGTGCTGGTTGGCCCAATATATGTTGGAGTTTTGCAACTCCTCCCGCTCTAAACGAGCGGTCATCTCCCCGATATCCAGGTTAAGTGACCGGATCTGGTGGTCATGCCTGGTAGACCTTGCGATCAAAAGTGGTATGGTCTGGTCGGCGGGCTCTTGAGTGAGCGATGAGACAGGTGCGGAGGATGGTCCTCCGATCTCGAAGTTTGGAGGAACTCCCTCCATCTGCCTCCATTCGCGGAGGGTCTCCGGTATCCAAGTCCATCTTCGGGCGTCTACCCGTCGGTGTGGTGTCGGGGGATTGGGTTGGGGAGTCGGAACAGGAATAGACTCCCTTCTTGGTATGTTTACCCGTTTCCGGGGTGTGTACAACATCTTTGGGCCGTTAGGATAAGGCCTATACGGCTTATAGGATGGTTCGGCCGGGTGATACGGGACGCGAGCAGGGGCCGTCGGTGGTGAAGGATCCTCTTCCTCCATCGGTTCTTCCTCCATGGGTTCTTCCTCCATGGGTTCTTCCTCGGATTCCTCCATCGGGTCCTCGTCCTCCGAGGGGTCTTCCTCCTCGGTCGGGTCCTCCTCAGAAAATACTTCCGGATTGCATGGGCTAGTAGGGGTATACTCCTCTTCTGAGTCGGACAAGATGATTATCTCTTGGTGAGACATGTTTTCTGCTATCAAGGTCCATGCATAGTCTTTCAGTTAGTTACAAGTTACAAAATATTTCTAAAATCAGTAAATCTTATGTACAGTTATAGTCTAGGGTACTAATGCAACCTAGTTCACTATAACTATGGCTCTGATACCAATCTGTCACACCCTGCTACCCCGGTTGGCAGCGAGGCGTGACGAGTGCGGAAGCGTGACCATAATCATAATGAACGACCACTATATGGACGTTTTCAAAGAAATACATCGATATAACTTTAAAAGGTAGAAATGTTTTACATAACCCGTAAATAATAAAGAGTAGTTCGCAAGGTACAGAGATTTGAATACATAATTAAATTATCCAAAATAATGCAAATAAATCTCCGACGGTTTGAAAAAGAATGCGACTCCTTAAGTGCGGAAGCTTGAAAGTGGTTACTTCTGAAGGCATACTTGCCTTAATTACCTGAAAATACATGCTAAAATACGTCAACAAAAATTGTTGGTGAGCTCATAGGTTTACGCGAAAAGACCAGTTGTATGGACATTATCAGATGAGTTGAATTTATAAAATCATAAATTCCGTGTATGTATTACATAAACCATCATGCAACCGAAGCTTAATTAGAATGAGTTTGCCCTGTGCAGTATTCCCATACGTAATACCGTGTGTTGAATATATATGCACTCGCTGTTAGCCGAACCGAGCTAACACGAATGGGGGACATGACTCCCAATAGATCTATCCACAATATACTCGCGCTTACAAATAAATGCAATTAACGGTTCATGATATAAGGGCTGATGGAATCCGAACATGTAATACATATAAGAAATAAACAGTTTTTGATGTCCATATGAAAACAGTGCATGTATTTCCACCCCAATAGATAGTGAAAAATAGGGGCTATGAAGACTCACCGAACTAGTGATGGCAAAACTACGCGCAAAAATGCAAATGTGCGTTGGTTGATGGGTGATGAAACCGGAGGTGGTTAACCGAGTCCTAAATGATAATAAGGACTTAATGTTACTAATATATGATAATATGTATATTTATAGATTTTTATGTCTTAAATCACCCAACATTACAAGTTTATAAATAAGATGCGCTTAAAACGTCAAGTTTATATATATATAATTTTCCAGCTTTTTCGGAGGTTTTTCGGCCTACTTTGAAGCTGTTTTTAACCAAGCTCCAAAATGTTTTAGACTTTGGTTTTCTAGGACATTAAACTACTATATACAAAGGATTTTTAGAATCAAGAATGACCATTTTTCGAGTTGTTTAGGTTGGTGAAAAAGCTCGTTAAAAACGCTATGTTGGCCATTTTTGAGCTGTCAAACTTTCGGTTTCTCAAATAATTTCTGGAGGTCTTAAACTTCAAAATAAATTATGAAAAATTGCAAATCTATAGTTAAGACATAGATCTAACTTTTGAGACA
This sequence comes from Centrapalus pauciflorus, assembly GCA_020465985.1. Taxonomy (NCBI): domain Eukaryota; kingdom Viridiplantae; phylum Streptophyta; class Magnoliopsida; order Asterales; family Asteraceae; genus Centrapalus; species Centrapalus pauciflorus. The sequence continues at coordinate 6,030 of JAANYP010002252.1, forward strand.
AGAATCAACTCATTTCGTTGAGTTATGAATTAGTTATGATTTTTCAAAGTCGATATAAGTTTTCTGCCGAAAATCCGTAGTTCATAAACTTACAACAACTTATGATTCTTGTTGTTTATTCAAAGACTACTTGTATAAAAGTCATAATAGTTATAAAAACACATATATAACACATGTTTTCATAATATTAACACTTTTATAATGTGTTCATATATTCATAAACACCTTTAAAGAAACAACACAAAAATAAAAACTAGAAACTTATAAACTTGAGTTTTTTATGAATCTTGTTGTTGTAGGTGATTATATATATTATGCAAGACTTATATAAATGTAAATATAAGATGTAATAGGTTAGTATTTACTTACTTTGATGTTTTATAAGAATGCAAATGAGAAGAAGTTGAAACTCTTGCAAAAGTTGCACCAAGAACACTTCAAAATATGAAGAACACTTGAAATACTTCAAGAACACCAAAAATTGAAGGTTTTTGGCTTTGGGAGGGCTTATGGCCGGTTTTTGAAGAGAGAAAATAGGGGTTTTGGTGTGTTTAAAATGAATGGAAATGTTCTCTATTTATAGGAAAAATTGGATCTTGAAAAGATAGTGAAATGATGAAGAATAGTGCAAATCTTGGATGAATTGAAATAAAGAGGATTTGATTTTGATATGTTGAGTAAAATAAATTATTTCAAGGTCCTTTTGTCCTTCCTATTGGCTGGCCTAAGGGAGGTATTTTGGTGTATTTTCATTTATTTTTTTTTGTATAAAAGTATTTAGAAATGTATTCTTGTATTTCCCTTTTTTGTAAATTCATAAATACTTTTGGATGCATTGTTTTAATTAATTGTTTTAGTCTTGCATAATTAAGGTTAAGTAATTGTATTAGTGTATGATTAGTGTCACTAATCATGATTTAATTATGTACTTAGTTGAATTAATTCCTCATATCGTAAATTGATCGGATTAATTGATTTCCCGATTCATCGCACCGATGAATTTGATTCTAATTGAGTTGAATTTTCTAATAAGCCTTGTTAATCACTTGATTAATTTCTAATGACCATTGATTAGGCTATAATTGACTATTAAATGTAGATTAGGGTTTTGTTGCTAACCTGGTTTAGTGCCGGATGTTACAGCTTTGGAGATAGCAGAGTAGCCAACAAACACACCTTCATCAGCTTTTGGTTCAAACTTTGCCAGTTGGTCCCTTTGATTCAGAATGAAGCAGGGACACCCAAACACATGAAAGTAACTGACATTTGGTTTCCTCCCTTTGAGAAGCTCATAAGGAGTCTTATTGAACCTTTTCACCACTAAGGATCTGTTTTGGGTGAAGCAGGCAGTGTTAACAGCTTCAGCCCAGAATGATGAAGGTAAACCAGATGCACACAGCATGGTTCTAGCAGCTTCAATGAGAGTTCGGTTTCTCCTTTCAGCAACTCCATTTTTGTTGTGGAGTTCTTACAGCTGAAAAGTTTTGAGTAGTTCATTTCTCTTCACAAAAGTCTTCAAGAGTACTATTCCTGAATTCAGTACCATGATCACTTCTAAGCTGCTTCACTTGGGCAGAGTTCAGCATTTCCATCTTTTTCACAAAACCAATAATTTCTCTAGCAGCCTCTCCTTTGCTCTTCAGGAAGATAACCCATGTGTACCTGGAGAACTCATCAACCATTACTAGAGTGTATCTTCTTCCTCCTAGACTTGGGACATTGACAGGTCCAAACAAGTCCATGTGGATTAAGAAGAGAGGAGTATCAATAGAAAAATTATGTTTGGATTTAAAAGATGATTTCCTCTGCTTGCCTTTCTCACAAGCTGTGCAGAGTCTATCCTTAGCAAAAGTCATAGAAGGCAAACCTGTCACTAACTCTTTCTTACAGAGTTTGTTGATGTTCTTGAAGTTCAAATGTGACAGCCTTCTGTGCCATAGCCAATTTAGATCTGCATTTGTCCTTGTGAGAAAACAGGTTTCAGTTGTGGGATAAGCAGATTGCATATCCACAACATATACACCTTTCTTTCGTTGAGCACACAACACAACTTTGCCTTGGGGATCCAATATGTAACCCAGGTGCTCATCAAAGTTAACCTTGTAGCCAGCATCACACAGTTGACTTATGCTAACAAGGTTATGTTTCAGCCCAACCACATAGGCTACTCTTTTGAACACTGCAGCACCAGCTTTAAGAGTTCCATATCCCTTAGTGGATCCCTGTACATTGTCACCAAATGTGACTTTTAGCCCTTTTTCAGGCCTGAGATCACTCAGCAGGTCCTTACAACCTGTCATGTGCCCTGAGCAGCCACTGTCCAAGTACCAAACCTGGGATGGTTGTTTTTCCTGCAGAGTGACAAGAAGAATATTAGTCATTTTTAGGGGAACCCATCATAGAGATGAGTTCTCCTACTTCATCAACATTTGTTGATGGACTTGTGATATCAAAACTAATATTCCCTATTTGAATGGTATCAGTTTGGATACCACTCTCATTGACTGAGATGTTTCCAACACTGTTTATGTTAGCTGTGAAGGAACCATCAGAGTCAGCTGGTCTCTTGTCCTCAGTTTCAGGACAGTCTTTGTCCAGATGTGTCTTCATTCCACATTTATAGCATTTTCTCCTCTTAGCATTTTTAGAAGAAAACCTTTCAGAGACACATTCTGAGTTATTTCTGTTGATTTTATCAGCAGGTTTAGCAAACTTATTACTATTTGATGAATCAACAGCTTGAGTGGAAGGTTCAATAGCAACAGCTTTGCCTGTCTCTTCTTTCCTCTTTTTAGGAGGACAGATGTCAAAGATAGGAAGCTTAATTGGCTTTTGAATTTCCACAGGTTTGGGAAACTTATTCCTCAATCTCTCAGGCTGAATAATGGCTTTGCCTTTGTCCTTCCTAAGATGTGATTGATGCTGCCTATCAACATAATCATTAATTCTGGTTTTGAAAAACTTATTCTCATTTAGAACCAGTTTACCACTATGATTAGAAAACTTATTTGAAATCACAGCACGTTTGCCTTCAACATGGGACTTACCCTTGTTAAATGCAGACTGCTTACCTTTTGAAAACTTATTTTCAAAATGTTCAGCATTAAAAGGATTAGTATGCCTTTTACCATCAGCTTTAGATCCAAAGCCTGTTTTGTCAACATGTTTGGTGTCCACAGCCGCAGTTTGGGCATGCTTTCCTTGCTTTTGCTTGTGTGAATCAGTATAGCACTTAGCAAGCTGATTTAATGGAGAATTCATTTCATCAGCAGCTTTTGAGCTAGGTTCACACGAGCTGTCAGTGTTCTGAGGCCTGACAAACCTGTTTGTTGAGATTAATTTACCATTCACTTTTTGAATGAAAGTGTTTGGAAGCTCACCAAGAGTGGACAAGTCTTCTTTTAGATTATTAACCTCAATAATGGAAGCTGCTGTGTCAAGATCCCCTCCAAGATAGGCTTGATTTGTGCAGGGATTTGTTGACTTATGCAGTGGCTGACTTTTTGTGCAGATTGGCACCAAGAGTCAACTATCTCTTGAAGCTTAGCATGTTTTATATCTGTTTCTCTCTTTTCTTCCAGTAAAATAGAGTTGATGTGTTTTAATTCATCAAGCTCAGTTTCCAACTTATGGAAACTGTCCAGTTTACTGGATTTTATTTCAAGATCAGTTTTAAGCCTAGAGATTTCAGATAATAAAACAGTATGCTTCTCAACAGCAGCTTTCAGATCAACAAGCATATATTCAAACATTTTAACTTTTTCTTCAGAACTGTAATCCATAAAATTTTGTACCTTATAATCATTGTAGGGTTCCAGTTCTCCAAGCTGCTAAAAGCTTCAGCTTCAGCCAGATCCTGTTTGAAGTTGCTTGTTGATGGGACATCAGTGTTGGCCATCAGACAGTGATTGTCTTCTTCATCAGATGATGAATCAGACTCCTCCCAGTCACAAGTCTCTGCCATGAGTCCTTTTTTCCGGTTGGAAACCACTGAGTTTTCCAACTTCCTTAGCTTAGCCATGGCCATAAGATACTTAACCCTATAGCCATCATCCCTGTTTGTCTTGTGTGGTTTGGATGACTGACCAACAGCTTTTGACACACAGTCAGCAGCTATGTGGCCAGGTTTGCCACATTTGAAGCATTCAGCTTTGGTCTTATCAAATGCCTTCTTTTTAACAGCATTTGAGCTTCCCTGCAGCATGTTTCTTCCAAACCTTTTCTTGTTGAACCTTTTGACAAGCATGACTATCATTTGCTCATCATCCAGTTCAGCAAGATATGCATTGTCTTCCTCATCAGACACTTCCTCTTTATCATCGGCCTGTTAATCAGGTTGAGTGAACACATCACCCATCTGACTTACAGGTTGTCTCACACTGGCCACAAAGGCGGCACCTTTCCTAGACATTTCCAAGGCATTTCTCTTCTGTTGCCTTGACTGCTCATCATTCAATAAGGATCCATATAGGTTAATAAGATCTATAATTCTGATGATACCTGAATTCCTTAAGATTGTAGAAAAATAATTCCATTCTTCAGGCAGGATGTCTAAGAATTTGTTTACCAGAGTCAGGCTGTCCTTGGTGATCCCAACAGCTTTGAGGTCATTAACAAGAGCAGTAAACCTGGTGTAGGTTTCTGTGAGAGTCTCCTTTGGTTTTGCGAAGAAGAGTTCATACTGTCTAACAAGATTATTAATCCTGTTATCCAGTGTGATTGTGGGTCCATCATAGACAGTACACAAAGTATCCCACATCTCCTTTGCAGTCTTCATCTTCTCAACCTGTTTGGACACATCATCAGGCAGAGAGATGACCAGATTATTTCTGGCCTTTGCATCAAGAGCCACCAGTCTTTTGTCTTCATCAGACCATTGAGCTTTTGCTTTCTCAAATGTTCTGATTTCAGGAGCAGCTCCTTCAACAGCAGGAGTTATGGTAGTAACAGAGGTTGGCACATAGGGACCCTCCATTACAATCTCTGGTAGTTGCACATCCAGATTCTCTAAGTAGAGCATCATTCTGCACTTCCAACCAGAGAAGTTCTGATGATTGAATTTTGGAGGTTTGCCCATTGAGCCATTGTCATAGTATGAGGAACTTGCAGCACTGTTGTCCATGAAAACTTTGGGAGAATGAGAGATCTAGAATGACAGACACTCTAAACTGCTCTGATACCAGTTGTAGGTCCCGAAAGGTTTCCCAAGTATATAGCCTTAAGCTGTAGAGGGGGGGTGAATACACCTATTTAAAAACTACACACTCTTTTCTCAATGTTTGTATGTATTATCAACAGAAGTTAATTACAAACAGGCTTGAATGTGGAAAGGTTCAAGCTGAGATGACAGATACAACAGTATGTTAACTAATCTAAGACAGACTTAAACTAGTTACAATGAATACACTCACTAAGAATTACTCACTATGTTTACAAGACTCAAGGAAACAGCTTGAAGAAGAACAGCTTAGACACCAAGCACTGTTTTATTCAAGCAGACTTGCATGCATGAAAAATACACTTGAATGCACGTTCACTCTTGGCTTCAGCACTTAGATTTTTGGCTTATCCTTTTAATCCTTGGAAATACTCACTCAGAGGATCTAAGAGAAGCTTCTTCATTGGACGAAAGGAAAAGTGGAAAGTCTTGTTGAAAAGACAACATAAACTTTTCTGCACATTCTGAAAAGCAGACTTGTCTTCATGTGTGCAGAAATTGTCTTTTCTTTTTGTCTACTGTTGCATTACCTTTAACTAAATAAGGAATGTCAACTTTGTGTCTTTCTTTCTTAGTTAAGGCCTATTTTGATATAAGAAAAAGGTCTGTCACCCTTTTTGAAATATCCTTTTGTCTTCATGTGACAGAACAGCATGGGCAGGCTGAGCAGTTCTGTTTTCCACTTTGTCTTCGACTTTGTAAACTGATCTTTTAGCCAAAAACAATACATGAGGACTTGGAAACATATTCCATAGAGTGTTTAGCCTGTTCACAAAGAACAGGTTCTGTTCACAAAGTACAGAACACTTGTAAACTGTCCAAGCTGCTCACCAGTGTAGAGCAGCGTAGACAGTTTATGTCCAGCCTGTTCAGCAGACTGAACAGCTTGGACAAACTGTCTGTGTTGCAACACATGCAACATATAGAACAGCTTTGGGTTGATATTGCAAATCATTTTCAGGTTTCAATAAGGCATATTACAGGCCTTAAATTCAACCTTCAAATGCATCAACAGGTTTGATTGAGAATCTCCCCCTCAGATGCAGAACAGGTTTGACTGAGGCATTTTTGTGCCTAACAATGTATTTAATGAACTGCTGCAATTCGGACGTCCGAATTCAGACTAAACACCGAATTCGGAAGTCCCACTTAGACATAATTTCAAGTCTTTCAAAGTTCAAAGACCGAATTCGGACACTGTGCATCCGAACTCGGACCACTGTTGATCCGAATTCAGTCCTTCAAAGAGCGTCCGAAATTTTCATTAAGTCAGTTCATCATACACTGTTGACCCGAATACGGACCTCATCCGAGATGCATATTCCATCCGAGTTCGGTCCCTCAGAAAAATTTCAACATGTTCAATAAGTCTAAGTTTCAGTACTGTTCATCTGAAATCCGATGGGATCCGAATTCGGTACCCATCCGAATTAGGTGTTCCACCCGAAGTGGGTCCATCTATTATCATTGCATACATCCATTTCGGTCCCCATCCGAATTGCCATCATCATCCGAATTCGGACCATCAGCATTCATCACATCATCCGAATTCGGACCCTCATATATCATTCATCATTCATCATCCAGATTTCGGCCGGATCCGAATTCGGTGGCACTGTTCATCCGAATTCGGTCCATCCGAAATCCAACACTTAGCTTATTTTTCAATTTTTCATTTTTTTGCATTTTCATTATAAATCAAAAATCCAAAAAGATTTTCATTCCAGTGCACCATTGATTAGAGTTAGGATTAGTGTTTGAGTGAAAATGCATGTTCTAACATTGGTCTCTTAACGATTGACTTTGGACTTTATTTAGTAGAATTTTATTCTACTAATAAAGACCCGATGCTTTAAACAGATCAGGCAGTTTCTATTTCACACTTATCTAGACTTCATATCAATGTCTTATCATTTAAAGTTTTTTGTTCTAACTTTAATGCACCTTTTCAAGAAACATGGAACCAGCTGTCGTTCTTACCATACCCCATCCCTCCATTCCCAACAATAATGCCCAACTACCCGAAGAATCTATTCTTCCACCATCTGAATTCGTTGAGTTCATGCCACATAATTGGCAGCTTGACGTGTCTATCCTCACTAAAGAACCCCAAACACTAGCCTTCGACATCCTCACTCACCACTCAATCTACTACTCTCTTTCTACAGCCATCGCCGTTCCCCAAATCTATCTGCAACAATTCTGGAACCGATTGTAGTTTGTCCCCGATGCCGAACCTCACTTCACTTCCACCATCGTGTCCCACTCAAACTCACCACCGCCGCCATACGCCATATACTTCACCTACCTGCCGAAGCCTATTTGCCAAGTCGCTTTCACTTTGCTCCCATTCCTTCAGTCCAAGAAACCCTCGCCGAAATACGAACCTTGGGATATGACGGCCCTTTGACCAAACCTCCGATTTTAAAACCAAGAATCTCCAGTCTCATTGGAGGATTCTGTTCGACGTCATCAATAAATGCTTCACTACAAAACGTTCGGGCCACGACTGTGCATCGCCTCAAGTCCTAGCCATGTTCACCGGCTTTGCATTTGACCGACACGCGAATTATGTTGCATTCCTCTTCGAGGAATTAAAGATAGTTCATATGGAGAGGGGCACCAAACGAGGACGCAAATACGTCCCTCTCCAACGTTTTCTGCAGCTGATCATCCAGTATGCCATGGACAATGATGACGACATTCATGAGCGTCCAGAGGCCGATATCTACCCTACAGTGGCAATCCAAAAGCTTAATCTGCCAAAAGGGGCTCCGTCTGTGCCGGTAATGACTATCCCACTGTCCCTTATTCTAAGGGCAGTGCAATCGGAAAGGGTTCGGGCCTATATTAGAGAGTTTTATCTGGATGAGGCTCAGTCAGAACCATCTGAGCCTACCCAGTCCGAAGGTGAGATTCAGTTGAGTGAGGAAGAGGGAGAAGAGGCAAAAGTACAGCAATCATTGGGGTTAGGTGAGCGGGAAACTGTGCGTGTAAGCGAGGGAGAAGCAGGTGAGGCAGCAAAGGCGGCGGATTCTGAACGAACCGTCTCTGTTGTACGAGGGTTAGAAGTAACATCTGAGGGTGACCGCAGCCCAATCAGCCGGACAACCCACTCAAAGACCATTAATCCGATGCTCGAACTCACCCCCACCACCCACTTAGCATCCTCCCAACAGGGTGCTATTTCATTCCACGGGGATATACCACATATGCCATCACCCTCTCATTCGGAGAGCGGCGGTGTTGAACGAGGTCACACTCCGCCCCACGTGACCGACCCTCTTTCTTTCACGATTCCCTCCCCACCCATACACACATCGCATGATGCCTTTGTGGCATCCCCTAGAACTGCCTCTGTGTCAGCTCCACAAACTTCTGGATCTGCGCATCCCATAGTGGAGCCAGAAATGACAGAAGGAAGGCCTGGAGTGGCTTCATCCATGCCATCCACTTCAGGCCATCTCGAAATCAATCTAGAGATGCTAACGGCAACTTTACGTGCTGCCGGAGTTGTTACCCAGGCTAACCTGGACGCCCAAAAGGAGGCTGCTGAAGAACGTCATACCGCCCTTCTCTCATTTATAAAGGGTAAGGGTGTCGCTTCTGAGGATCTGCCTCCACCAGGATCCCATTCAGTCCAGACACAGATTGCAGAGCTCTCAGACAAGATAGACGCGCTAACTCGCCTGATCCTTCAAGTCCAGGAGCAACTCAACTCTAGAATGGAACGTCTTGAGTCTGCTGTCATCGAGCTACAGTGTCGTCCTCAGGCTGAGTCCCAGAAACGAAAGCATGACGATCAGGACGACCCTGATCGCCATGAAGGGGAGAAGCGCCAGAAAACTCAGTCTAAGGACCCTATGTGGATTGTAGGGGGAGCAGAAACAGAATCAACAGAGGTTCAGGGGTCAAGGGAAAAGATACAAGAGGCTCAGGAATATTTGATGATAGAATACGAGCCCATGTTCGAGGGTCCAGCTCCACTGGATCCAATACCAGCTTTGGTTGAGTTCGAGCCCGTACACGAGAAAGTTGAAATCATATTGGTGTCTGACTCAGACTCCGATACTGAGGACAACGAACCTTTAATCATTCCTAAGCCTGAGCCCAAATCACCTAAAAATCATCATCTTCCTCCTTTGATTTCCTAAACTCACCACCACCAGCTCCATAACAAGAAATTCTATCATCCATCCAAGCTCCCCCATCACTAAAAGAATCCCATCTAGTCCAAAGCCCGCCAAGATCTCCAAGTCCTCCCCTGGTCCAACAAACTCAACAACCAGGTCCTTCAGAAACCAAGAGGGTAGATTGCTTTGATGAGACCCCTTTAGGACCCGGTGAAGATAGGACAGATGATTTATATTAGGTAGACCGATTTTTAAAGGGAAAAGTACAAAGACTACCACCTGAAGAGAAAGAGGAACTAACACAAGAACCGGTGGGGGGGGGGGACAATCTTAAAACTGTTAGAAGCTAAAAAATCAGAAGTAGAAGAACCCCCCGTTCAGGGCCTCAAAGAATTCCTTCAAAAGTTTCCTCCGGAACAATTTCAGAATCCGTTCCTAGAAGAATGATTTAAGATGGTATTCAGAAAGAAGCCTGGGTCTTTCAGCAGACGCTTACTAATGGAACTGACCAACGTGACCAAAGCTGAACAGGCCGAATACAATCAATTAATGCTCAGGGAGAGAAGATCCAAAGTCTTAAAATCAAAGATAAAGAAACGCCTGACCATGACCATATGCAGAAGAGAAAAAGTATTCTATCCTGCCTTTCATGTAGAAAGAGTAGACGGCACAGTTGAGGAGTTCTACGAGAATGATTTGGACTTCATAAGTGTGGACGACGTTGAATTCTTACACAACCGATTGAAAAATCATATTAAAGAACGTCTGTCTCACATGACTGCCGTAGGTGCCCTTGTTCGAAGTATGAACCGCCGCTCTATTATCATGTGCCTCAGAGATTTTCAAATGGCGATAGAGAGCGCGATGGTTAAAGTGGGCCTACGAGCACCTGACCAAGACAGCTTCCTTCTCGCCCACCATCCTGCTTACAGAGTCATCTTTAGAGGAGGTCCGGGTGTCATTTTTGTGAATCAGAAAGGATTCAAAAGGTTCATGCTCTTTGAGGATCTTCCCTGTTACTCCGACGGTACTCTTAGAATGGTTAGAGCTGCGCTTTCTCAAAAAGTCCAAGAATATGATGTTCAACCAGATCCAGAACAAAGATGCTCACCGAAGGAAATTCAGAACACCCTCAGCGGTATAAGGAAAGGCTACATATGAGACAAGTGATCAGACGATTCGACGTCATCCTTGGACTCCGCGAATCTACCGACCATGCCAGAGTTCCAGGACCTCCACGTTGATCGAAAAGGGGGAGATTGTTAGATATTTAATTTCGATCATGTGGACTTATTTTGTAATAATTATTTACTTATTGTTTACTCTTGTATTCATTTCTTTAGTAGTTTATTTCATTGTAAAAGTCAAGGGACCAAATGTGACAATGCTCCAAAGTTAATTAAAGGAGCCTAGAAATAGGCTCCTAGGGTTGTAATAGAAACACACGGTTGAAATATTGATATACATTTCAGCCGCCACTTTTGTGATTCTCCCAACATTCTCTTTGTCTTCTTCATCATTACACATTTATTGAGTCTTGATTCTTCTTGTGTTTGATAAAAGAAACATTAATGTGCTGATTTCTACTGGGAATTAATTACAACACACTTCTAGCTTGAATATTACTTAGCAAATGCCTCTATGAGACTTTCTTATTTGCTATGCTTTCTTTGGATTTTTTTTATCATGGACTTTGTCCACAATAAACTAACATAACGGCCACCTCAACAACAAAAGCATAAGCTCTTTTTAGAATTAACGGAAATTGGGCTAAACAAGAAAAGAAAGGCTAACGGCAAAAAATCGGACTAAGGGAAAAAATTTTGTGACGGGAAAAAGAAACGGAACCAAAGAAGGGCTTCCTAAATGCCTCTATCACGCAACTGCATACAACTTGATCATTGTGTTTTTGAAATGCATCGCAAAAGCAAGTTCTAACATGCATACAACAACCGACAATATCACACATAAAACCAAACGAAATGTGAGCAACTAAAAATATATGTTTAAAGCTCGATATGGCACAATTGCTCACGAATGAAAGTGATAAGTTGGGTTAAAATGTGCAAGCCATGCTAATTTTGAAAACAAACCTTTTAGAAATGAATTTCTTTAATCCCTAAACAAGCTTGAATGAAACTTCAAAAATTTGCATCCTAAAAATATGAACAAATAAACAAGAAATGCCACAAGATTTATGACCTAACAAAAGATGTGACATATGATAGAATATAAATATGCTTGAAAAGAACAGCCACTCAAGAACCATCAATGGTTCTTTTATTCCCACCCTTGACAATTAAACACTGCCCTCAATGTAATAAACAAATAAACGAACAAGTAAGCAACGATAAGTAAAGCAAGTGGGTCGAGAAATCTCCCTGAAGTGCAAGAAGGGAGAACTCGAGGTGTGACGAGCCGGAAGGCAAACCAACTTGGACAAAAATCTGTGCAAGAAACAAGTATGAAGCAATACAAGCATAGACAAAAATACTAAACAACCACATCAAGGGAAAAAGAAAACTAACATTACGAAGCAATAAATATAAAAAGACTTGCAGGAAAATAAATAAACAAAATGCAGAAAAGAAAAATTGTCTGGAGGCATTTCGCCTTTACATCACAAACAACCAAATGAAAAGTGTTCAAATACATGGCTTTCCAAGAAAGCCAAACATAACCGGGTATCATTCATTGTCAGGAGGTGGTGGAGGATACTAGCGGGCGTCCCAAGGCATGTATGGGTAGTACTGATATGGGGGCGGGGCTGGAGGCTGCAGTGACTGATGCTCGGGTGGCTGAAAACTGAAGAGACTATCTACGGACGTTTGTATGTGCTGTAAGTAACGTCCAGTCTCCTGGGCCTGCTGATTGAACACCGACCCGAAATGGTCGGTGTTATTGAGATTCTGCCGAAGCAGATGATTCTGCTCCTGCAGCAGACCGTAGTTCTCTTGTAACTATCCCGATCTAAAGACATATGAGCAAAGCAGTCGTCCAACCTATCAAAAAGACTATCCCAAGGGTATGGGCCCAGGCCGAAATCAATATAGGACGACTGAGAAGGCTGTGGCTGCTGTCGCCCATGCGGCTGCTGTTGGGGAGGGTCCTGGTTTCACCAATGTTAGTGTTTTTATTGAGTAATTGCATTTTATTTCATACTTTTTGAGCAAAAATGAAAGCTTGGGCTTCATGGGCATCAATGGAGTTTTCATGGTGATTTTGACTTTTTAGAGTCAAAGTATGTGAAATTGCATGAATTTGATAATAACTTTGATATATGTTTTATGAGATATGTGTTTATTTGTTAAGTTTGTTAATTTGTCATGGTTAATTTCTAGAAATTAATTTGAATTTAAAAAAGTTGGTTGCCTAAATGTGCTTATATTGTTAAAATCATAAAACTTGGGTGATTAGCTTAAAAATTAAATTTATGTGCTAAATGATTTTTATTAAAACATGATAAATTTTTAGTGCTTAAAATAATGGCAAATTATAGACTACATATATAGGATGCAAAGTGTGAGCGTAAAAGAGTATGTGTGTGTATATATATATATATATATATATATATATATATATATATATATATATATATATATATATATATATATATATATATATATAATGCATCTTTTAAGTGAGCGTAATTGGGCAAATTGCAATTATAAGTTACATTACTTAATTTATCTCGTACATATTGTGGTTGGTTGGCACAAATTGTAGATGTCGAGGAGAACGAGACAACGAACCCAAAATGTTAATGTCCCGATAGATTGGTCTCCAAACCTCCTATTATCCCAACACCCCGAACACATTAGAACACACTTGTTTTTGTATAAGAAATATTCAAATAAAGTGTTAGCTGAAAAGAGGGTTAAGAGGAGTGATTTTGAGGACTACGGGATCCCATACCTTTTTGACTATTTGGGGTGGGAAAGTGTGCTTGAGTTGGGCGGCCACGATATTTATCAGGCCGATGTAGTCGAGTGGATGTCTACCCTACGGAGGGAGACGGGTCGTTCAGCGAACGACTTTAGGTTGATAGGTACCGTCCATGGTAGGGACGTGGCGATGGATGCACAAATCCTTCGCCAATTATTTAATTTAGATACTGGGGTAGGCTACGAAGGGTCTAACCAGCAGGGGTACGAGTATAGGAATGAGGCCCAATTGGCCTTCACTGATATGACTTGGTCAGGGGAGTGGACAGAGCAGGTAAATAGAGTTTTTATTCCATCCATTTTGGAGTCTGAGTCCTCCACTTCCTACAGCCGAAAGGCTTTGTCTCCGAGGTGTGAGGTGCTTCACAAGATTATTGTGAACAACATCTTGCCTCGTGATAGTGACCTGACCAAAGTCAGACATAGGGATATCATGGTCCTTCACGCCCTTCTTAATGGTAGGCCCAGACTGTCCTTTGCGTGGACAATTATGAATGATTTATGGGCTATGTACGATACGAGAGAGAGGAGGATCATCCCCCATGGTTGATCTCCAAGTTCCTTGTGAGGACAGGCTCACTTTCGCCCGATTCCCTGCTATCCCCCATTTCGGCAACGTTCATTATGGCTGCCATGTTCCCTACCTTGATTTTTAGGGAAGTTGACGAAGGGTTCGAGATATTCGACAAAGAGACAAATGAGTCGTATATCGAGGACTACACTGAGGATGAGAGAAGAGAGAGAGAGAGAGAGAGGAGAAGGCCGCTAATGAGGCGGAAGTTCGGCATGTTGAGCCGAACCTAGGGGCGTCTACCTCGCGCAGTCGAGGTAATGACGGTTTTGATTTTGACCGCATGATGAGGCGGATTGAGGACATAGCAGTGGGTCAGGGTGAGTTCCGAGAGGATGTGACCCTGAGATTAGATGAGATGAATGGGCGTATGACCCATATTTATGATAGGGTCGATCACTTAGCGGGTCGGGTAGATCAGTTGCAGGATGGGCAGAGAGCCCTGGCATACCAAAATGCCTACTACCAGCACCATCACTGGGCATAATGGGAGGGAGTCCGATATCACGAGGACTCTGTAGCCGGTATGCCATATCAGTCTTATGAGGATTAGACGATGCCCGATTACCAGGCCTATAACCTTGCCGTAGATACTTATCAGCGCTATCCAGCACATGACATGCAGGACCTCCCAGACCCGATGCCTCCTCACTTGGTTCCGCCGACTGCACAGTTCACCACCAGCCAGAACGCGTATACCGATTTCTTCAACAGTGTCTTCGGTCCTCCTCCGCCGCCTCCTCCATTTGATTGATCAGGTAGTATCCTTCCTTATTCTTTACTTTTCTGTCTTTTATTTTATTTTAGTTTTTTATGCATTTAATTTCTTTATCGTAATTTTCATTTATTTTTAGTTCTTAGCCGAGTCCTATTTAGAGTTTTTCATGTTTATATAGTTTGTCATTTCTTCCCCAATCGAGTCTTGTTTGCCAATCAGGCCATGGAACATGATGATACTTAGAAAATACATGTGCGAGTGAATTGGCTAGCGTTGACAGGATATTTCATAATTAAAAAAAGAGTCGTAGTAATAATTAAAACTTTTGCCATGTAAAATGAATTCAAGTACGTTAAAATTTATTTGGGCTTAAATATAAGTAATGTGTCAAAAGATTTTGGAAACCCATGCAATAAGGGGGAGAACTTAATCATGTTTTTGTCTCAAAAGTAAGTTAATTGTAGTCTAGATGGTTCGGGAAACTAAGTCCGTAGGGGTACCATTCATGCCTAATCCCCTAAAACCATTTGGTTTGGGAGCGGTTGACTGAAATCTCGTTACATGGACCATCTAGCTAATCTAGATTGAAAAGAAAATAGATAGAAGCATGGTGTTAAAAAGAAAATTTGTTCTATACATGCGAAGAGGAAAAGATGGTCGGAAGACCCACATGTTTTAAGTATTGTAACCTTGAGCTAAAAGAGTATTTTCAAAAGTGAGATACATTATATAAATTCTAAGAGAAGTATATTTTAACTAAAAACGTTTTCGCTTTACATGTTTAAAATTTTAATGCATTAATACGAAGGCTAGCTTGACATAAAATTTCCTAGAGTCACTGCTAATACATGCACGTTACATAGTTGGTTCTGATTCCAAAAGCTTGTTCGGGGACGGCCAAGAGTTAAGTTGGGGAGATTTGATAAGTCTATAATTTATATGGCTTCAGAGTCATATTATGATCATTTTAAGCACCGATACTTCATAAAATCCATATTATTACTCCAAGTTTGTATTTCAGGGCCAAGATATTAAAAAGAAGTAATTCGAGAGAATTCAGAGCAAACAGAGCTGAAGGGGACGCAGGCCTGTGGAACCCTAATCTCGACCTCCCTATAAATACAAGTCGAGGGGCAGCCTTGGGGAGAGGTCCCGACGTGTGTGAAATTGTGCCGAAGCCCTGCCGGAGTGGATCTACGATACGAGAACGAAGGCGGTGATTCGCAAGCTACGCTATGACTCAGATCTACGATCGTGAAGAGCATACGATGAGCGACTAATCCCATTAGCCGTTTGCGGAGGATCTACGGCTAAGTTTACTCTACTTTAATTTCTCGTGCTTTGATGTATTTGTATTAAATAAGATCTATTATGTGTATTCAAATGATAAGCATTCGGCCATGATTATGATTGTATGTCTTGAATGGTAAAAGCAAGATAGTTTATCGTGGTACTATTATTTGTGCCAAGTCCATTAGCTTAGGGATTAAGACAAGTATTAATATTGCATACTCTATGCCGGGATTTATTGGTTAAAACATGTTTGATTAATTTAGTCGCACAATTGATTATGTCTATGTGATCGTTGTATGAAATTATAGTGAGTAATACTTATGCCGTGGTGATTCCGTGAATGATTATTTGTCTCTTGATTGTTTATCTTCTAAGTTAGTTATTTTGCCATTAATTTTAGTTACAAAGCGATAACAAATCGTTACTCTAAACAAATCATTCAAATCCACAAATTCACAATTTAAATGCTTTCAATAAACTTATAAGGCTAATAACCTAATCCTAATTACGACCTCTCTAGCTAAATAGTGGATTTAAGGACTAAGTCTGCGGGTCACAACGACAGCCCGTCAATTAGGTAATTTAATTTGAGTATTTTAATAGTGTATGCTTACACGTCGATCGGCTAGTGGATTGCCGCTACAATTCGAATCCAAAACCGAAAAAGTAGCTAAATCTAACCGAAAGACTGTCAGGATTCAAAAACTACAAGAATTAATCACGGAGAACTCAAACGAACAAGAGGAAGAAATTCCCAATTTAGAAATTCCTAATTTAGAAGATCCTCCGATTTCGTCGCGTAATCGTGAACGAGAGGAACCCGAGCGTATAGCTGCTAGGATGGGTGAGCAGGTGAGACGTACAGTTGAGTCACATTACCGCCCTGGTGATATGCCCGACCCGTTTGCGATTCGTTATCGTGAAAATGAGAATGAACCCGAAGTTCGTCCTTAATTATTTCAAAATTTTCTAATATTCCGAGGGATGCCAAGTGAGGAACCCTACGAACATCTAGCTGAGTTCACACCTAATTGTAAACCTAACCATGTTCGAGGTAAAACCACCAACGGTTTAAAACTTAGATTATTTCCTTTCTCATTGAAAGAGAAAGCGAAGAATTGGTTTGTATCATTACCGACCAATAGAATTACGACATGGGATCAAATGAAGAGAGAATTTCTTAATGAATATTATCCCATTAGTAAAACAACCGAGAAAAGCTAGGAAATTACCGGATTTAAACAAAAACCCAGTGAACAATTCTACGAAGCTTTTGATCGTATGAATGAGCTATTTAGAGCATGTCCACACCACAAAGTACCTAAATGGATGCTTCTTAAAACATTTTTTGATGGTGTGAGTCAAGAGAGTCGTAATATGATTATTGCTGCCACAGGAGGCACATTTTTAGCAAAAGAATACGACGAGGCTTGGGAGTTCCTAAATCAACTCGGTAAAGGTCTTAAGGTTCAAGTTGGTTCTGAAAACAACATAGGAGTTCAAGTTATGGGCATAGATAATGCCTGAAAACGTGAGGTTAAGAGTGAAATTTCAGAATTGGGCAAGAAAATGGATCAATTGATGAAAGGTCTTTCAAACCCTAATGTGTCAATTAACTGTGTCACATGCGGTGATCCATCTCATCATTCTGAAGCATGCCCTCAAGTGCAGTCCACTGAGGAATTCGCCAATGAAGTTTACGGTTTTAGAGCTCATAGGGAGAGGGATAATTGATTCTCAGAGACCTACAATCCGGGTTGGAGAAATCATCCTAACTTCCGGTGGAAGAATGATCTGCCGTCTGATCATCAATCTAAACCTAGGTATGAACCACCAAAAAGAGAGTATCAATATAGTTCTACTTCTGCAGCTAAGGATGATCGATATTATAGGTCAAATTGTAACAACCTAGCTTTTAACTTGACTTTAAATTTCTGTATTTGATTCAATAATGTAATTTAATTACATTTTTTGTATTGTAATTTAATTAAGTAATTGAATTATTTAATTAAGTAGAATATATGTTATAAATTATTTAGTTGATCAAAGTTAAAGAGATGTAAATACAAAAGTGTAGGGTTAAATGGTACATATAGCTAAATTGAAAATATATAAACCAAAAAGAAGAATTAATGCTCATTTATCACCATTAAAGAAATTCAAATTTCTCTCTTTCTCTCTCTTCATCTACGGCATCATCTTCTTCTTCACCAAGAATTCATTAATTCTTTCAATAAATTCAGATTTAAGCCAAGGGTGTAACAAACAAACATCAAATATCAAGAATCTACAAGATTTCAAGGTGAGGTTTACTTAAAATTTCTAATTTATAAGGGTTTAGTGTTCGGTTTTGAGAAAAACCAAATTTAGATTTAAAGCATGAATGTTGTTGCATGTTACATATTCTTGTGGATTAGTATAAATCGAGTACTAGAGAAGTAATATACTAAATTTCAGCCTCTGATTCAAACTAAAAGTACGATTTTTTGAAATTTACTATGTGTTTTAGTGTGTGTGTTTGATGGACTGTTGAAAACAGTCAAAAAGAGGTTGATTTGGTATGATTTATGATATGTATTATGTTAAAGGTGTTAAAAGAGTACACTTAAAATGATATCAATAATTTTCAGTCACAAAATATGTGTAAAATGACCAAAAATGGAATCTGGGAAAAAATTTCTAAGTGTTGAATCCGAATTCGGATAAGACACAAACTTAGATGCCATATTTCGGATGGACCATCTCGGATGACTAATCTCGGATGGACCATCTGTTAATATGAAATCCCGTATATATTCAGCACCTTGACGTTTTTCTCATCAAACACATGAAGAAACAAGCTCAATAAATGTGTTTTTAATAAGAAAGAAGACAATATGAATGTTGGTGAATATGGAAGAACAGTGGCGGCTCCAAGAGAAGATTCAAATGTAGGTCAACCATATATTGTCAAAAAGCAACCCTAGGAGCCTTTATAGGCTCATTTAATTAACTTACAAGACTTGGCAACAATGGCCCCTACACTATTACATAAGAAAGAAATTACATAGAAATAAATACAAGACACATTACAATGTTAATAAATATTACAAAATAACTCCTAGGATCGAAATAA
>JAANYP010002252.1:25558-45919 GCA_020465985.1 Centrapalus pauciflorus
GTTCGTGTAGAAATTCGACATCGTCCACATTTATGAAATCTAAGTCATTCTCGAAGAACTCATTTATAGTGTCGTCTTCTCTTTCTACTAGAAAAGCGGGGTAGTATACTTTTGCCCTTTTGCACATGGTGATAGAAATGAGTGACTTTATCTTCGATTTGGATACTTTCGACCTTCTTTCCCGGAGCATCAGTTGGTAGTATTCTGCCTGTTCAGCTTTGGTAACGTTTGTAAGTTCCATGAGTAGGCGTCTGCTGAAGGATCCAGACTTCTTTCTGAATACCATTTTGAATCTTTCTTCAAGGTAAGGGTTCTGAAACTGCTCCGGGGGGAATTTCTGCAGGAATTCTTTCAGGCCTTGAACGGGGGGTTCTTCGATTTCGTCCTTTTTAGCTTCAAGAAGCTTTATAATAGTCCCCCGCCGTTCTTGTCGCATTTGATCCTTTTCTTCCTGTGGCAGTGTTCGAACCTTGCCTTTTGTATAGGTGTCTACCCAGAATAAGTCATCTTCTCTATAAATACCAGGGCCTTCTGGAGTTTCATCAAAACAACCGACCCTTTTTGTACGGGAATACTCTGGGGTTGGGTTTGTTGGACTGGAGGAGGATTTGGGGATCTAGGAGGGTTCGTTGGAGATTCAGGTTCAGGCTTAGGGGTTAATAAGGGTTCGTTGACTTCGGTATCGGAATCTGAATCGGAGACCAAGATCATTTCAACTTTCTCGTGCGGCTCCTCGAATTCTACCATAGCGGTCATCGGATCCAGTGGAGCTGGACCCTCGACCATGGGCTCGTCTTCTATACTGAGGTATTCTTGAGGCTCCTTACTCTTTTGCCTTGACCCCTGATATTCTGACCCCTCAGCTGTCTCTGCTCCCCCTATATACATGACGGGGTCCTCAAACTGTAGAGGTTCATATTCTATCATCAGTGCTTCCGTGGCCTCATAAGTTTGATCCCCAGACCCAGACCCTTGAATATCTGTTGTTTCAGCCTCTGCTCCCCCTAGAATGATCATCGATCCCTCATGATGAACTTTCTGTCGTTTCTCCCCCTCATGACGATCAGGGTCGTCCTGGTCGTCATGCTTTCTTTTAGGGGGCTCAGCTTGGGTGCGGCACTGAAGATCGATGACTGCCGACTCGAGGCGATCCATCCTTGAATTTAGCTGCTCCTGGACCTGAAGGATTAGGCGATTGAGTGCGTCCAGTTTGTCAGAGAGCTCCGCCATTTGGAGTTGGACTGAGTGGGATCCTGGTGAGGGGCCGGCTTCGGAGGCGACACCCTTACCCTTTATAAGAGAAAGAAGGGCGGTGTGTCGTTCCTCGGCTGCCTCCCTTTGAGCGTCCAGGTCAGCCCGGGTGATAACGCCGGCAGCACGTAAGGCTGCCGTTAACATCTCCAAGTTGATGGGGAGATGGCCGGAAGTGGACGGCGTAGATTGAGCCACTCCCGGTCTTCCTTCCGTCATCTCTGGCTCCACTACGGGATGCTCAGATCTGGAAGTTTCCGGAGCTGCCACAGAGGCAGCTCTTGGGGATGCCACAGAGGCATCGTGCACGGTGTCTGTTTGTGGGGATGGAATCGTGGGCGAAGGAAGTTCGGTCACGTGGGGAGGAGTGTGACCTCTTTCAACACCGCCACTCTCCGAATGAGAGGGCGATGGCGTATGTGGAAGATCCCCGTGGAATGAAGTGGTTTCCCTTTGAGGGGAAACCAAGTGGATGGTTGGGGTTGTGGCGACCGCTGGACTAACGGTCTTATGAAGTGGTGTCCGGCTGATAGGGCTTGGCTCACCCTCAGATAATATATCCCTCGGCCTTATGACAGAGACGGTTCGTTCAGAATCCGCCGTCTCTGCCGTTTCACCTACGACTCCCTCCCTTACACTCTCAGCCTCCCTCTCACCATAACCCAGTGATTGTTGTACATCCATCCTTTCTCCCTCGTTCTCACTATCTTGCTGCTCACCTTCGGACTGGTTAGTCTCAGTCGATTCAGACTGAGACTCATCCGGATAATTTTCTCTCATATATTCCCTTACCCGATCTGTACCCCTCGACCTTGTCAGAGTCGATAATGGAATCTTCATTACCTGTACCGTCGGGGCCCCCTTTGGCAAAGTCAGTTTCTGGATAGCGACGGTTGGATAGACATCAGCTTCTGGACGCTCATGAATGTCTTCATCCTGATCCATGGCGTATTGTATGATGAGTTGAAGGAACCGCTGATAGGGGACATACTTGCGACCTTTCTTTGTGCTCCTTTCCACGTGGACTCTTCTTAATTCTTCAAAGATGAAAGCCGCATAGTCCACATGTCGGTCGAAGGCAAAGCCAGTGAACATGGCTAAAACCTGGGCCGATGCTGAGTCATGACCAGAATGTTTGGCTGTTAGGCACTTGTTGAGCACATCGAAGAGAATCCTCCAGTGGGACTGAAGGTTTTTGGTGCGAAAGTCGGATGGTTTGGTAAGGGGTCCGTCATACCCTAGGGTTTGAATTTCAGATAGGGCTTCTGAGACGGATGGGTTTGGATCGAACGAGTCAATGGAGGGAATATAGTCTTGGATGGGAAGACGAAGGATGTGACGGATGGCTGTGGTTGTGACTTTGACTGGAACGCAGTCAATGGTGGAGGTGAAGTGAGGTTCAGGGTCGGTTATGAATTGTAGCCTGTTCCAGAATTGCTGTAGGTAAATCTGGGGAACGGCTATGGCTGTTGAAAGGGCATAGTATATGGGATGGCGGGTGAGAATGTCAAAGGCAAGGGTTTGGGATTCTTTCGGAAGGATAGAGACGTCGAGTTGCCAGTTGTGGGGGATAAACTCGACAAACTCGGCGCTCGGCAGGATGGCTTCCTCGGGTAACTGAGCGTTATTATTTGGGATAGGAGGGTGGGGAATGGTAAGAACAATTGTGGGATCCATTTTCCTGCAAAGTGCAACAAAGTTAGAATCATAAGACTTGATATGATAAAGCATTGATGTGAAGTCTAGATGAGTGTGAAATAGAAATTGTCTGATCTGTTTAACATCGGGTATTTATTAGTAGAATAAAATTTTACTAACAAAGTCCAAAGTCAATCGTTAAGAGACCGATGTTAGATGAGACTGTTTCACTCAAACACTGATCCTTACTCTAATCAATGAGGCACTTGGATGGAACTATTTTTGTGATTTTTTTTTTTAAATTTTTTTTTAATTTTTATGAAAATGCAGAAATGGAAAACATGAAAAATGAAAATTTTAAAAAATCCTAAGTGTTGGATTTCGGATGGTCTGAATTCGGATGAACAGTGTCATCGAATTCGGATCAGTCCGAAATGGAATGATGCATGAATGAAGTGAGTGGGACCGAATTCGGATGGTGGTAAATGGGGACCGAATTCGGATGATGGTCCGAAGTGGAATCATGAAATGATTGAATGTGGTCCGAATTCGGATGTGGTGTGAACATGGTCCGAATTCGGATGGTGACTTGTGAAAATGCATGAAATGATATGGATATGTCCTAATTTCGGATGGTACCTGGAATTCGGATGAGGACCGAATCCGGGTATCATCCGAATTCGGATGCACAGTGGTGAACAGACTTAGACAATTTTGAAAATTTTTACCCTGATGTGATGGTCCGAATTCGGATCAACAGTGAACCGAATTCGGATCAACAGTGGTCCGAAATGAGTTTTGTACTTGGAAAATTTTTGAAACAAGTCTAAGTCGGACATCCGAATTCGGGTGGTGGTCCGAATTCGGACATCCGAAACTGCATGAGTGCAGTTAATGTTCATGCAAAAAATAAACGTGAACAGTTGGAATCTTACTGAAAATGCATGAAATTACAGATCCTAAACTAAAACAACCTAAGGAAAATTTTATCTAACTACTACTAAGGAAATATAACACATTAAACTACCTAAAAAGTGTAAAAACCGAAATGAAAAAAATGGAAATATTTTGAAAATCAAACAAGTAAACTACTAAGTTAAAGACTGAAATAAGTATAAAGAAGTGTTACCTGGTGATGCAGATGATGAATAAAGCAAGAAAAACCGAAGAAAACGATGGAGTAAAAGCTTGAAATCGACGGTAATGGTGGAAGTGGGCGGTGGTGCGTCGGTAGGGAAGAAGAAGAGAGTAGAAAGGTTGAAGATGAAGTAAAGATGTTTGACCGGTTGACCGACCCTATTTAAAGACGCATGGGTCGGGTACCGGGTCAAGGATCCGCGAATAAACAAGAAACATGGGCCGCCGGATGTCAACAAACACACACAAAATCAAAAATAAGATGGGCCTGAAATTAATTAAGACAACATTATAATTTTGGCCCAATTTTTTTTTTTTTTAATTGCATCTTTTTAAGGTTTTTTTTGAAACAACAACATGAAATATTTTTGGTATTTTCTTGGATCATTTAATTTAAGATAAAATAAGCTAAAAATGTTTTTGGCTTTTTGATAAATTTGAAAGTTAAAATCTTTTTGTGATTTTTCTGACCTATTAAATTAACACTTAAAATTTAAATTAAAATTAAGTCTATCCTAAAATTTTAAAAAAATTAACTATAAAAGAAACAAAGAGAAACACAAAATTATAAAATTAAAAATCCTAACTCTACTCCCCCTCAAAATAAATACCGATCCTTTTTCCTTTTCTGTTTCAGATTTAAATCATGACAACCCTTCTTTAAGCCTTACAAATACCGACAAACCTGGATATTGTTTGCATCCCACTCCATGATGAACAATTCACACAGCAATTTATCAGGATGATTAATTATTAAAAATATACGCAGATAAGGAAAGATTGAGATTCAATCTTGTGACATAATCCTTAAATTTAAATAACAGTTATTTTCTAAAATAAAGGAATTTAAATCATGATAGATTGAAATAGAATTATTTAAGACAATATCTGATATTTAATTGGAAGGTGGATTCAACATACCGATATGAGATACTAAAAACCGAAAACGAGGTTCGTCTAAAGCTTTAGTAAATATATCCGCTAGTTGATATTCCGTGCCAACAAAATACAACTCAATGGTTCCCTTTTCAACGTGATCTTTAATAAAATGATACCTGATATCTATGTGTTTTGTACGAGAGTGCTGCACGGGATTGCAAGAGATGGAAATTGCACTTCGAGAATCACAGTAAATAGGGATATTGGTGAGTGAGAACCCATAATCGCGTAATTGTGTTCTCATCCACAGCACTTGAGAGCACAGCTTGCAGCTGCTACATACTCAGCCTCAGCTGTGGATGTGGATACACAATTCTGCTTTTTGGAAGACCAACTCACCGGTCTATCGCCTAAGAACTGTATTCCTCCCGATGTGCTTTTTCTGTCCACTCTACAACCTGCAAAATCAGCATCTGAAAACGCGGTAAGATCGAAATCGGTTCCCTTTGGATACCATAGACCAAGTTCGGGTGTACCCTTAAGATAACGAAAAATGCGTTTTACCGCAGTTAGGTGTGATTCTTTTGGGTCGGCCTGAAATCTAGCACAAAGACATGTTGAAAACACTATATCCGGCCTACTGGCAGTCAAGTATAGTAAGGATCCTATCATCCCTCTGTAAGTTGTATTATCGACACTTTTCCCGGAAGGATCGGTGTCTAACTTACAGTTGGAGGCCATGGGAGTTGCGATACTCGTGCAAGAGTCTAACTTATACTTCTTGAGAATGTCAAGAGTATATTTCGACTGGTTCACAAAAATCTCATCCTCAAGTTGTTTGACTTGTAATCCGAGGAAAAAGTTCATTTCCCCCATCATACTCATCTCAAACCGAGACTCCATTAGGGCTGAAAAATCCTTACAAAAATTACTGTCAGTAGATCCAAATATGATATCGTCAACATAAATCTGTACTAGCATTATATGTAGGCCTTCCCTTTTAGTGAACAGAGTTGTGTCCACCACACCTTTATAGAAACCGGCAGAAATAAGGAAATTCGAAAAACTATCATACCATGCTCGAGGTGCTTGTTTTAAACCATAGAGGGCCTTATCTAGCACATAAACATGGTCAGGTTTATGTGCATCAACAAAGCCTTGTGGTTGTTCAACATACACTTCCTCGTTAAGTTCACCGTTTAGAAAGGCAGTCTTGACGTCCATTTGGTACACTTTAAAGTCTTTGTGTGCCGCATACGCCAAGAAGATTCTGATTGCTTCGATCCGTGCAACTGGAGCGAAGGTCTCGTCATAATCTATCCCTTCTTGTTGTCGGTAGCCTTTGGCAACAAGTCTTGCTTTGTTCCTTATCACAATGCCGTTTTCATCTCGTTTGTTTTTAAAGATCCACTTTGTTCCGATGACTGTACGGTCTTTTGGCTTGGGAACTAACCGCCATACTCTTAGCTGTTCAAACTGGTTGAGTTCCTCTTGCATTGCAACTATCCAATCCGGATCTGTCAGGGCTTCATCCACACGAGCGGGCTCTATCATACTCAAGAATGATGCGTAGAGACATTCATTAGCAGATGCTCTACGAGTTTGGACTCCTGTTGTTACGTCACCAATGATTTGTTCTGTTGGATGACTGCGGGTCCATTTGATTTCGTGTGGAAGGGGTGCTCGGGATGGAACCTCTGTGGTTAATATGGGAATGGATGAGGATTCATGGTCAATGGTTTCAAATGATGGTACCACAGGTTCTGGTTCAATTTCCGAGTGTTCAGGTGAAGGAAGAATCGTTGGTATTACATGTGAGGGTATTATAGGAGTAGATTCAACTGCGGATGTGTCGGTGGATGATGTGGATGGATGAGGATATGTTGATGAAGAGGGAGTGGAGAAACTTTGCGGCGCAGTTGAACTGGAAGGATTACCTACATTATTAACAACATTAGACACACTAGCGTTAGGACCGAAAAATTCAACATAAAAAGGATCAAATAAATTAACCAAATCAGAAGAAGAAAAAGAAATGGGGTTATTCGAAGAGTCTCCAGGCATTTGAGTAATGCGTGGTCCTGATTGATCAACTTCGGGTGCCAGTTCAGCCAACTCATCAAATGTGACGTGTACACTTTCATTGACTGTTCTGGTTCGGGTATTGAATGCGCGATACGCCTTCGAATTGGATGAGTATCCAATGAAGATCGCTTCATCCGCCTTTTCGTTAAATTTCCCGAGGTTGTCTCTGTCATTCAGCACATAGCACCTGCAACCAAATACACGTAAGTACTTGATAAATGGTACTTTATTCAAAAAGAGTTGGTATGGAGTTTTGTTAAAGCGCTTATGAATGATGGAGCGATTCTGTGTATAGCATGCTGTTGATACGGCTTCGGCCCACAAGAACGGAGGTAGCTTTGAGTATGTGAGCATTGTACGAGCGGCTTCTACTAGCGTACGGTTACGCCTTTCCACGATCCCATTTTGTTGAGGTGTTCGAGCAGCAGAGTATTGATGTTGAATCCCCTTGGATCGAAGGAAGCCCTCCACTACCGAGTTCTTGAACTCCGTGCCGTTATCTGATCTGATTGATTGTACTGACAGCTGCTGTTGGGTCTCGACACTCTTGATAAAATCAATGATTTCTTGAGCTGTCTCGTCCTTGGAACGCAAGAACCTTACCCAGGTATATCGAGAATAATCATCAACGATAACCAACACATATTGTTTTCCATTTATGCTTTGTGTTCTCATCGGTCCGCATAAATCCATATGAGGTAACTCCAAAACTCTTTTTGTTGATGGTTCGGGCTTTGGTTTGTGAGATGATCGTTTCATTTTTCCTTTCTCACATGCTCCACACAGATGGTCCTTTTCATAGCGTAACTCAGGAAGTCCTTTGACCAATTGCTTCGCAGCCAGCTTGTTGATGTTATCAAAATTCAAATGGGATAATCTTCGATGCCACAACCAAGAGTCTTTTGACGAGGCTTTTGATAGTAGACAAATGTTATCCTTTACTACAAGCATAGATACGTCAATGGTGTAAAGGTTAGATTTTCGGGAACCAGTCAAGATTTCTTTTCCATCCATGTTCTTAACACTGCAGTTCTTAGCCCTAAATGTTACTTCTAGTCCTTTGTCACAGAGCTGTCCTATGCTAAAAAGATTATGAGATAACCCCTCAACATAGTCAACGTCCTTGATGACCAGATTATTTAGAACTAAGTCCCCGTATCCTTTGATGTGAGCCTGATGGTTGTTCCCGAATTTTACAGTTCCGCAATACTGTTCAACAACGTTGGACAGCAATTCTCTTCTTCCAGTCATGTGCTTGGAGCAACCCGAATCCATATACCAAATGGACTTAGCCTGAAAAACACATAAATTCATATAATGAAAAACTCTATGCATTCAAACACATCCATTTTAATTCACAATCAAACCGTGTTCTGAACCGAGATGTTCAGAAAACATGATGAGTTAAGACCGGGTCCTGGGCTGTGTGCACAGAAGCCAAACGTGTCGGTTTAAGCACAACCGACAAGCAAAAGAACGGGTCCTAGTCTAAGGTAACTAGAAGCCATTTCTTTGAAGCGCGGGTCTTGATCAGAAGTAACCAAGAACCATCTGCATTAAGATCACACAACCTTGGGTACCCACCTCAATATGGGTCCCTTTTTGTTAGGATTTCCAGATTTATATGGCACGTGTACAGATTTAGAAACCCAACTAGCATTTGTGTGTGGTCCAGATGCACAACCCTTTGGAATCCATTGAAGATTGGATTTATTGGGTTTTGGAACCTTAGGCGCTGAAATTGCCTTCGGTTTTTGTCTTGTTGAGACCTTCTTGACCGTTGCTTTGGTTTTGGGCTTGGCAACGGACATGTCTCAACTTTGTTTGTGGCCGATGATGCACTATTTTTAGTTTTCTTTTTCCGAATACGTTTAACAGGATAAGGCACAAAAGCATTCATTTTAGGAACCTGTCGTCTATATTTAGTTGGACATAGATTAAACAAATCCTTGAAAGAGTACTTTAACGGAATAGTAGAATTCGGTACATCCTTACAAACATTGTCACACGCTTTGTTACACAAATTGTCTTTAGAGATTACAGACATCCTATCTCTAGTAACAAAATCACTTGGCATTAAAGCCTTCTTCACAAAAAAACTTGTAAAATCCTGCATGGTGGTTTTTGGGACTCTCCTTATATGATCTGTAGGAACAAAACGATTTGAGTCAGTAAGCATGGAAGATTTAGACTTGACAGACTTTTCTTTTTGGTGGTGAGAGGGTTTCTTAAAAGACTTGGATTTCATCTGAGTCTTTTTAGAAACTTCATTCTTGAAAGCATTTGAGCACTCACCTTTGACAAAGATAGAAGAAGTTTCAGCTGTAGCCTTACCTTTATCTGATGACATACATGGAATTTTTAGAGAATGAGAAAGTGTTTGTTGTTTTGAAAGATCTTTCAATTGTTGTGAAACTATTTCAAAATTTTCTCTGTAGACAGTGACTTCCACAGTTTGTTGAAAAGATTGCTTTATCAATTCTTCTTCTCTCTTAAGAAGAGCATCTTGAAGATCAAGTGCTTTCTCTTGAGATGACTTCAATTCCTTTTCTAAAACAATGATTTGTTGTTGAAGAACTTTTGCAGGAATATAAAGTTGAGGAGTTGATTTTTCAGTTTCAGTGTTCAATTCAGTTTCTGAATAAGTTGACGAGAGATCTTCCTCTAAAGTGGGTACTCTAGAAGAATAACTCTCGTTAAGTTCTTCATAATGACAAGAAATTTCTTTATCTTTACGCGCAACACGTTTCTCATTTTCTTGGTTTAAAACTTCTTTTGATGACTCAAAAAAGAAAGATTTAATACCGGCTCCCATATAATTCATGTCATAAAATACAGGCAAGACATTTTGTGCTTTTTCCAAATATTTAGGATTTTTAAAACCAATTCCCTGTTTAGAATGGTAAAACCTAGTTTCTTTGGATTGATTTAAATGGATAGTTTGTTCTGTTTGACCCCTTTTCAAAAATGCATCGTCAAGGGTCTTTATTCTTGCGTACAAACTTATCCTTTCTTCTTCAATCATTTTGTATTTTTCTAAACTGTCTATATTTTCCATATTTACCACATCTAATTGTTTTGTAAGAACAGAAATTTCTTCTTTTAAAGAGAGTTTTTCTTTTTGAAAGCGTTTCCATGCAAGATTCAAGGTATATATTCCTATCCTGAACATCTACTTTTTCTATCAACATCTGTTTTATAACATTATGATTAGTTAACTATTTTGCATGATATAATTCAGATGATTCTTTCAAAATATGAGCTTGATGTTCAGCCTGTACACACTTTGCAGTTTCAGCTTTTAATCTATCTTGTAGATCAAGTATTTGTGTGTGTAGTGTACATTCATTATCTACAAATAATTTATTTACATGTGCAGGAATGTAATAGGAATATACCTCACTAGACTCTGAACCGGATGTGGAGCATTCGGGATCGTCGGTTGTAGCCATCAGACATGCTGGTGGATGTTTCATTAACTCGAAAAACCATGGAAAATGAAGATCTAACCGGTTGAATATTGAAGAACTCGAAGAACATGAACAACCCAGCAGAACCCGTAAGTAATCAGTTGAAATCCACCCCTCTGAGCTCTGATACCAATTGTAAATATGAAATCCCGAATGTATTCAGCACCTTAACGTTTTTCTCATCAAACACATGAAGAAACCATGCTCAATAAATGTGTTTAATAAAGAAGAAGACAAGATGAATGTTTGAAGACTCTTGATGGAACAGTGGCGGCTGTAATGAATATTCAAATTGAAGGTCAACCGTTTGTTTCTCAAAAGTAACCCTAGGAGCCTTTTTATAGGCTCCATTAATTAAGTTACAACACTTGGCAACAATGGCCCCTACACTTTTACATAGACATGAAATACATAGAAATAAATACAAGACAAATTACAATGAAAATAAATATTACAAAATAACTCCTAGGATGTTTTTGATATATTTTATCATGTAATCTATGTAGAATATATGATATTTGACATTTTACACGACATTCTACATAGATTGCATTACATTCTACGCAGATTGCATGACATTCTACGTAGATTGAATGTCATTCTACGTAGATTGAATTTCTAACTACGTAAATTGCATATCATTCTACATAGATTGCATGACATTCTACGTATATTGTACATAAAATATGCTCGTCGATACTCTACATAGAATATGATAGATTCATTTTAAATATTTTATAAAGAAGATTATTTGTAAAATATTAGATATATATGAATGTAATAGTTATTAGATGTTTTACATGATAATCTACGTAGATTACATGATAATCTACATAGAATATATGATACAAGACTACTTGTAAAAACTCATACATAATCTATGTAGAATGTTATGTTTCTTATATATTTCATATATTTTTTTGTTTCTTATACATTTTATATCTTTTTATGTAAATGTACATTAACATTCAATGTGTTTTTGGTATATTTTGTCATGTAATGATACTTGACATTCTACGTAGATTGAATGACATTTTACGTAGATTGCATGACATTCTACGTAGATTGCATGTCATTCTACGTAGATTGAATGTCATTCTACGTAGATTGAATGTCATTCTACGTAGATTGCATGACTTTCTACGTAGATTGTACATAGAATATGTTCGTCGATACTCTAAGTAGATTGCATGCCATTCTACGTAGATTGAATGTTATTCTACGTAGATTGAATGTCATTCTACGTAGATTGCGTGACATTCTATGTAGAGTATCGACGAACATATTCTATGTACAATCTACGTACATTGGACAGATTCATTTTCCATATTTTATAATTAAAATTATTTGTAAAATATTACATTTATAATGAATGTAATAGTTATTAGATGTTTTACATGATAATCTATGTTGATTACATGACAATTTACGTAGATTACATCATAATCTACATAGAATATAATACAATACTACTTGTAAAAAATCACACATAATCTATGTAAAATGTTATGTTTCTTATATATTTAATATATTTTTATGTTTCTTATACATTTTTATATCTTTTTATGTAGATTAACATTACTATTGAATGTGTTTTTGATATATTTTATCATGTAATAATCTACGTAGAATATATGATAATTGACATTCTACACGACATTCTACGTAGATTGCATGTCATTCTACGTAGATTGCATGTCATTCTACGTATATTGCATACCATTCTACGTAGATTGTATGTCATTCTACGTAGATTGAATGTCATTCTACGTAGATTGAATGTCATTCTACGTAGAACGCATGACATTCTACGTAGATTGTACATATAATATGTTCGTCGATACTCTACATAGAATATGACAGATTCATTTTTCATGTTTTATAATGAAGATTATATGTAAGATATTAGATTTATAATGATTGTAATAGTTATTGGATGTTTTACATGATAATCTACGTAGATTAAATGATAATCTAAATAGAACATAATACAAGACTACTTGTAAAAAATCACACATAATCTATGTAGAATGTTATGTTTCTTATATATTTCATATATTTTTATGTTTTTTAAACATTTCTATATCTTTTTATGTAGATTAACATTACTATTCAATGTCTTTTTGGTATATTTTATATCAGTTGCATACCAAGTGTTTGATAAAATGTCTAAATGAAATATTTTTTTGTTTCAATGTGTTTTTGATATATTTTATCAGGTAATCTACGTAGAATATATGATATTTGACATTTTACACGACATTCTACGTAGATTGCATGTCATTCTACGTAGAATGTTCTACGTAGATTGTACATAGAATATGTTCGTTAACATATTCTATATAGAAAAAAATATTCTATATAGACATATAATATTTCTATATAAAATACGTTATTTTTTAGCAATTAAATAATTTTCTATATAGAAAAAATATTTTTTAATTAAAAAACGTTTTTTTTTACTTTAAAAATCAATTATAATGAAAGAAAAATAAAATGAAAATGAAAAAAAGTAAGAGAGAGAAAGAGAAAAAACAGATTTTTCTTCTTCCAAAAATACCCTTTTCACTAGGGGTGTTCATAACCGGATATCCGAATTTCGGATAGTGAATTTTACTATCCGAATTCGGATATCCGAAATTTCGGATTCGGATATCGGATTATCCGAATATCCGAAAATTCATATTTTTTTAAAATTAAATCAAATATTTAAATATCTAAAACACAAATTCATATATCCAAATAGATATTAAAAATAAATATATCATAAATTAAATGTATCCGTAATTATTTTACTCAAAACGACTAAAAATATATAAAAAAACTAGAATACATAAAAATATTAGTTAATAAATATATAATATCAAGATAAAACTCAAAAATATACATTAAAATAATAATAAACACTCAATATTATGTAAATAATCAATACTAAAGATATAAAAAAAATAAAAAAAATAATAATTTTTTTTGGATTTTCGGATATCGGATTATCCGAATATCCGAAAATTTGGAATTCTACTATCCGAATCCGAATCCGAAATTTCGGATATCCGGATTTTCGGATATCCGGATATCCGAAATTTCGGATAGTTTCGGATCGGATTTTCGGATGTTTATTTCGGATGTCCGGATTCGGATTTTTATGAACACCCCTACTTTTCACACATTTTCAAGATTCTCCACTATCAAAGTTCAAAATAATTACAAAATTGTCATCTAATATATCAATCATTGATTATCATTAATCCAAATGCCATAAAAGGTTCTTAGGTTCCCACATTTTTTATGGTTCTTAGAAGAACCCTCCCCTATATATATATATATATATATATATATATATATATATATATATATATATATATATATATATATATATATATATATATATATATATATGTATATATATATATATAGTTTTGTTTAAAAAAATAATATTCATA
The DNA here is from genome assembly GCA_020465985.1 of Centrapalus pauciflorus. Classification (NCBI taxonomy): domain Eukaryota; kingdom Viridiplantae; phylum Streptophyta; class Magnoliopsida; order Asterales; family Asteraceae; genus Centrapalus; species Centrapalus pauciflorus. The sequence continues at coordinate 39,462 of JAANYP010002252.1, forward strand.
TCTTTACCTTTTAATTTATTATTGTAGGTCCCGAAAGGTTCCCAAAGTATATAGTTATAAGCTGTAGAGGGGGGGTGAATACAGCACTTTAAAAACTACACTCTCTTTTTCTCAATGTTTGTATGTATTATCAACAATTGTTAATTACAAACAAGCTTGAATGCGGAATAGTTCAAGCTGAGATGACAGAATACAACAGTATGCTTACTAGTCTAAGACAGACTCAAACTAGATTACAATGAACACACTCACTAAGATGCACTCACTGTGTTTTACAAGACTCAAGGAACAGCTTAGGTAAATCAGCTTAGACACACAGATGCTGGTTTATAGAAGACTTGCATGCATGAAAATCACACTTGCACGTTCACTCTTGGTTTAAGCACTTAGCTATCTTCACCCTTCTTTCTGACCTTGGAAGCTTCCTTTTATACTCACTTAGAGGATCTAAGAGAAACATCTTCATTGGACGGAATGAAAAAGGAGAAGTCTTGTTTGAAAAGACAATATAACTTTTCTGCACTTTTCTGAAAAGCAGACGTGCAGAACTTTTGTCTTCACATGTGCAGAACTTTTGTCTTTTCACTTTGTCTACTGTTGTATTGCCTTTAACTAATTAAGGAATGTCAACTTTGCGTCTTTCTTCCTTGTAAAGGCCTATTTTGATATAAGAAAAAGGTCTGTCACCCTTTTTCAAATAACCTTTTGTCTTCATGTGACAGAACAGCTTGGGCAGGCTGAGCGGTTCTGCTTTCCACTTTGTCTTCGACTTGTAAACTGATCTTGTAGTCAAAAACAATACATGATGACTTGGAAACAAATTCCATAAAGTGTTTAGCCTGTTCACTAAGAACAGGTTCTGTTCACAAAGAACAGAACACCTTAAAAATGCCCAAGCTGCTCAACAGTGTAGAGCAGCGTAGACAGTTTATGTCCAGCCTGATCAGCAGACTGAGCAGCTTGGACAAACTGTCTTGGTTGCAACACATGCAACATATAGAACATCTTTAGACTGATATTGCAAATCATTTTCAGGTTTCAATAAGGCATATAACAGGCCTTAAATTCAACCTTCAAATGTATCAACAAGTTTGATTATAAAATCTCCCCCTCAGATATAAAACAGGTTTGACTGAGGCCTTTTTGTGCCTAACAATCTCCCCCTATTTGCAATAACCAGTCCAAGCTGGTTTTGTCAAAAATCACTATATATTTTTACAGTACATTTGCTGAAATAAAATTACAACATTACAGTAAAGTAAAAGATCAGTTTATATATACACTGGTTCTTGACTATACTAGAACAACATATGTTCTTACAAAAGTACAACTAATATACTAATGTATTTTACAACTAATGTAAAAACAGAAATTACAACTTATGTAATAATGTACAACTAATGTACAGAATGTACAACTAATGTACAAAATGTTTGGACTGTTTGATTTGGGAGCAGATAATGGTAAGCCTGTCCAACTGATGGACAGCTTCCATTCTTCACCTACCCAGATGGTAGATGGACTTCATTCGACAGGGGGTGGCATCCCTTCTTTGAATCTTTTTACAAGTTCTTCCCTTGTTTCTTCGTGTTCTTCAATTTCAGCTGTAAGAAACATAAAGTTAGAACTTTGAAGTTCACCTCTGTCATAAAAACCTTTCAGCTCTTCCCAGATAGCTGCTCTCCATAGGCTGGACTGATTGAAGGAGGTGGCAATTCTGAAGGCTGCAAGCTGCTTAAGACCAACTTTGTGTAGGTCTTAAGCTCTTTGAAAACATTTCTTCTGAGATAGGGGATCTACAAAAAATTCCCCTAACTCAGGCTCTTCAATCACTTTGCCATCTTCAAATTCAACTCCTTCAGGCAGGCTGTGGTCAACTCCTTTAATTTCCACAGCATAATCTCCTTGTTCAATCATCATAAGGAGTTCTTCCAGCTCTGTATCCCTCTTTGTTCTCCTGGCCTTTATCTTTGGATGTGTCCCAGAGACACCTTCACTTATTTCTTTTGGAATCAGGCCCAGCTCCTTTACTCTTTCCATCAGCTTCTTGATGTATGCCCTGATAGTCTTAGCCGTTTCTGACTTAGACTGGCTCAGGGCAACTGCAAGTTCCAACCATTCCCTGTAACCCATTTGAGCAACATCAGTGTGATCATATGATTCCATTTCAGGGCCTGTTGCACCCATCCTGGTGATCTGAAGTTTCCACTGTGTGCCTTTTCTTGCAATGGGAACAGCTTTGACAATTGCTTCCTTGGCCAGCCTTCTAGTAGCAACATCATGAAATTTCTTTCTGGCCAAGTTGTCAAAGTGAAATTTGGCTCTGGCAGATGGTACTGTTGATTTGGTCACAGAGACCTGAGTACCTTTTTCTCCTTCCTTCTCTTCTGCTGATTTCCTGGCAGCTTCCATTATTTTCTTTTGCACCTCCAAGGTAGACATTTTAACTTTCTTTGCTTCTTGGAGGGCAAAGGACTTAGCAGCTTTGGCAGATTGTTCTTCTTTTCTTAACTCTTCCAGAGCCTTAAGCTGTTCTTCCCTAAACTCAAAGTACTTGTGCATAGGGAGGCCCATCTCTTTGGCTCTGGCTTTGTGAAACTGTGTATCTGCCTGTTTCTGCTCAATAGGATCCTCAGCTGCCTTTTCTTTGCCTTTAGCTGCTGCTTTAGTGACAGCAGCTTCAGAAGTTTCTTCTTCTTCTTCTTCTTCTGCTAGGATAAGGTGCCTCCTTTTGCTGCTAGGCCTATCCTCAGGAATGACTTCCTCCCCCTTAGACTGAGCAGGGTTTGGAGAGCCAGCCTGAGTAGGCATAGCAGCTTGAGAAACACCTTCAGCTGCTGGTTGATCAGTTTGGGTTGCAGACACTGGTATCTCCTTAGGAGAAGGAATCTTCTCCCCCTTAGACTTAGTCTTCGAGGCAGATGATTTCTCCCCCTTTGAAGGAGATGAGGCAGCGACTTCAACCCCTGGTCTGCCTGAAGACACAAAGTCAGCAGTCTTGCCAGCAGGTTTGGAAGGTTTAGGACCAACAAGGCTGTTCACTAAGTAAGCCAAGTTATCCTTTACCTCACCAAGTTGGGAAAGACAGTTTTAAAGAGAAGAAGCTTGGGAATCAGCAAAAGTGGTCAGCTTAACAATGTTGTCTCTATCAGAAGCTGTGAACAACAAACTTTGGAGCTGTGCAAGATGAAGTTCAAGAGAATCTTGCACATCAGCAAGGTTTGATGACACAGAGTTGGATAGAGAGCCCATAAGAGTGTTCAGGCTGGCCAATGTTGAAGGAAGGGTAGTATTGCAAGAAGTGAGAAGAGAGGACAGCTGTTGAGAAATGGCTGTCATAGAGGACACAGAGTCCTGCTGTAAGGAGAGGATAGAGGAGAGAGAGTTGGATACATTTTGCAGCTGTGCAGTGAGTGCAAGCAGCTGTGGAGAGTGGTCAGTTTGGGGAGTGACTGGGAAGTATTCTTTGAACAAATCAAAGAAGCCTTTGAGCTGCTCAGACACAGAGTCTGAGATGATGGATGGTAGGGAGTGCATGGTATTTTCCAAAGAACCAACTTTGTTGGTCAGCAATGAAAGCTGATCCTTCAAAGGCAGGTCTTTGGGAGATGGAGGTGTATGAGTAGACTGTTTGGAGTGAGTGGATGGAGAAGATGATGATGAGGCTGGTGTTTGAGGATGTGATGGAGAAGGGAGAGAAACTTTGGACAGTAGTTCCATAGCCTGGGCAAAAGTAAGATGGCCCAGGTTAGAGGGATCAAGGGGTCCTTCAGCAGCGGCTGTAGCTGCATCATTAGGAGAAGGGGATGATGTTTGGGGCCTCTCAGATGCTGCTTGTGTTGCAGCACCCTCATGAAGACCAGTGGTGGTTCCCTCTGCAGTGCCTTGGTCTAAAGGCACCTCATCATGGGGAGATGGGATATGCATTTCAACATCAGCAGTGGTAAAACCTGCTGATGGAATTTGCATTGAGGGAGCAGCCTCACCGGAGGGATGGTATGATCCCTGAGGTTCATCAGCTTGGGATATTGGTCCCTCAGCAGCTGTTTGGTGTAGAACAGCTGAATCATGGGGAACAGAAGGTTGAGGCTAAGCTGCTGATTGGTCTATATCAGCAGCGTGGGCACCTCGTGCAGACTCAGAGTGTAAGGGGATATGAGTGGGGGACAGTGTGGACTCAGTGTGGAGTGGAGAGGGCTCCTGTCTTTCAATATCCTCAGCCTGTTGGGAGGCTGGGATAGTTGATGTGGGTATCTCCATTTGTACAACTGGTTCCTGTTGGGAGGAACCAGAGGGTCTAGGCTGACTCAAAGGTGACTCAGGCTGGAGTGAAGCAGGCTCCAAATGAGCTGAACCTTCTCCCAAAATAGGAGAGGCAGCTGGGGTTGCTTCTTTTACAACTGAACCCTGTTGAGAGGGAACAGAGGAGGTGGTTTTCTGGGCTGTTTTCTTTTTGGCTATTGATTTTCTTTTGTAATGGATGGATGATGTGGGTGATTGTGGAGAGGAGAGAGGATCTGTTTGGACTGGATGTGAGACTGGGTCAGGAACAGTGGGGCTGGACTGTTCCATAGTCTCTTGTGCCACAGAGGCACCAGCCACAAAGGCTTCAGGCTCAACAGATGAGCCAGGGTGAGGAATCTGCTCTTCCTCAGCCACAGAGGCTAAGGGAGCAGACTCAGCCTGAGCTGTTTTGGCCTTCTTTTTAGCAGGCCCAGCTTCAGCTGCCATGGTCCTTTTCACAAGCTTGGACCTGGCTTTGGATTTTCCAGTGGGAGCAGCAGTGACTGGATCCACCCTCACAGCAGAGGGTCCTTCCACTAAACCCAACAGCCTCCTCATAGGTGTTGATAGAGGAGGCTCATTTGTCAGTACAGGAGTATGAAAAACTCTATTCCCTATGACAGGGAAGGCAGCAGTTATAAGTAGAGGTTGAGTATGATATAGATGCTCACCACAGACATGGCAGAAGATGAGACTCAGGAACCTGGGATATCGGACAGCAGCTGGTCTTGTCTCTTGCTGCACCAGGTTTCTCATGTTCAAGAAGATCCATTTGGCCATGTCAAGTGTAGTCCCATCCACCAGCTGAAGGACTACAGGCACTTCATCTCTACTTAGTTGGTCAAAGGAACCAACCTTGCTGCTGAATGACATTACCACAGAGGCAAATAAGAAGCTGTAAGTGGGTGACAGCTCCTTCCTGTACAGAGTAGCTCCAACCTTGGGTTCTGCCACACCACAGAAGCGTAGCAGATTGCCCATTTGCTCATTTTCAGGGTGAGGAAGATCATAGTTCTCAGCAACTGGAAGATGAAGAACCTCCCTCAGAAGATCGACTGTAATCTCAATGGTTTGAGTCCCATTGAGAATAGTACCCTTGATAACCTGAGTGTTTGGATTGTAGGAGCAGGTATACCAGAACTCGTATACCATCTCCTGGTACAGGACACCAGGAGATACAGTCAGTGCATAGTTCAACGGATGAACTTGCAGAAATTCCACCATTCGGTCGTAACCCTTCCCCACATAGTTTTTGGGGATAGTGAGGTTTGCAATGTAGTTGGTGGGCTTGAGGGTCAGCATCGTGGTGACAGATGGATGTTTAACAACATCCTCACCAACGAAGACTGGTAGAAAGGGATTAGGTCTGTGAGCCATTTGGGAATTTTGAAGGTTTGGGGAAGCAAAAGACACTTAGTCGATTTTAGGGTTCTTGAGGATTTCTGGAAATGATGAGGAAGACGAAGATGAAACAATATGTTGGTATTTATAGGATTTGAATGTTCGTGTGTATGAGAGAGAAAAGGTTTGGGCGGTTTGATTTGAAATGTTAGTTGACGGAAAAAAACGGAACGGTTGTCCATGTCAGAAACATTTGTCAGACCACTTGACCTTTTTAATCACTAACACACGTAACAAACATTATCCGCAGTAATTAAGTTAAATAAAACATAATTTAAGAAACTTAATTATGAAGAAAGGTAATTAAACTGCTGGTCTACGCTGATGGTCAAACCTGTGATGATCAGGGTCAACAAGGTTCTCAGTCTTCAAGCTGTTCTTCCCTTCAAACAGTGCCTTCAGCCTGCTCTCTTTTGTGAGAACAGGTTGTGTCCAATAGATGAACAGGTTTCAGTATGAAGAAGTGAACAGGTTGAAGACTGAACCATCAGAGCAGGCTGGACGAATAAACAGGTTAAACTGTTTTTGTTCAGCCTGTTGTATGCTCAAGCTGTTCAAGTTTTTCAGACAGATAACTAAGTACAGAACATGTGTAACCTGTTCTGTCTAAACTGTTCAGAGAAACTTGAGCAGTGTGAAACATACACATTATTAGACCTTTGAGAGACACTTAGTCACTCTTGTTTAACATGCCCAGCTTGCTGACAAGGTAATTAAACCTTGTTTCATCCAGAGGTTTGGTGAAGATGTCTGCAAGCTGTTCATTTGTGGAA
>JAANYP010002253.1:0-25503 GCA_020465985.1 Centrapalus pauciflorus
AAGCAGCAGCTAAAGGAAAAGAAATGGTAGCTAAGGATCCTATGCAGCAGAAACAGGCAGAAATGCAATTTCACAAGACCAGAGCCAAAGAGATGGGCCTCCCTATGCACAAATACTTTGAGTTTAGGGATGAACAGCTTCAAGCTCTGGAGGAATTAAGAAAAGAAGAAGAATCTGCCAAAGCTGCTAAGTCCTTTGCCCTCCAAGAAGCAAAGAAAATTAAAATGTCTACCTTGGAGGTGCAAAAGAAAATAATGGAAGCTGCCAGGAAATCAGCAGGAGAAAAAGAGAAGGAAGTAGAGAACGGTACTCAGGTCTCTGTGACCAAATCAACAGTACCCTCTGCCAGAGCCAAATTCCACTTTGACAACTTGGCTAGAAAGAAATTTCATGATGTTGCTACTAGAAGGCTTGCCAAGGAAGCGATTGTCAAAGCTGTTCCCATTTCAAGAAAAGGCACACAGTGGAAACTTCAGATCACCAGGATGGGTGCAACAGGCCCTGAAATGGAATCCTACGATCACACTGATGTTGCACAGATGGGATACAGGGAATGGGTGGAACTGGCAGTTGCCCTGAGCCAGTCTAAGTCAGAAACGGCTAAGACTATCAGGGCATACATCAAGAAGCTGATGGAAAGAGTAAGTGAGCTGGGCCTGATTCCAAAAGAAGTAAAAGAGGGTGTCTCTGTGACATACCCCAAAATAAAGGCCAGAAGGACAAAGAAGGATACAGAGATGGAGCTTCTCCTTACGCTGATTGAACAGGGTGACTATGCCCTTGAAATAAAAGGAGTTGATCATAGTCTGCCTAAAGGAATAGAGTTTGAGGATGGCAAGATTATTGAAGAACCTGAGCTGGGGGCATTTTTTGTAGATCCCCTAACTCAGAAGAAGTGCTTCCAAAGAGCCTCAGAGCTGTACAAAGTTGATCTGAGACAACTTGCCGCCTTCAGACTTGCAGTTTCATTTAGGCAGTCTAGCAAATGGAGAGCAGCCATCTGGGATCAGCTCAGAGGCTTCTACGAAAGAGGAGAGCTCAATGATCCCAAATTCATGATCATCAGAAGTGAAGTTGAGGAACTTGAGGATACAAGGGAAGAACTGGAAAAGATGGTTCAGGATCCTTCTCCACTGATATGAAGTCCATCTACCATCTGGGTAGGTGAAGAATTGGAAGCTGTCCATCAGTTGGACAGGTTTGCCATTATTTGCTCCCAACTCAAACAGTCCAAACACCTTGTACATTAGTTGTACATCCTGTACATTAGTTGTACATTATTACATAAGTTGTAATTTTTGCTTTTACATTAGTTGTAAAATACATTAGTACATTAGTTGTACTCTTGTAAGAACATGTGTTTTTCTAGTATAGTCAAGAATCAGTGTATATATAAACTGATCTTTTACTTTACTGTAATGTTGTAATTTTATTTCAGCAAATGTACTGTAAAAATATATAGTGATTTTTGATAAGACCAGCTTGGACTGGTTATTGCAAATAGGGGGAGATTGTTAGGCACAAAAAGGCCTCAGTCAAACCTGTTCTACATCTGAGGGGGAGATTTTATAATCAAACCTGTTGATGCATTTGAAGGTTGAATTTAAGGCCTGTTATATGCCTTATTGAAACCTGAAAATGATTTGCAATATCAGTCTAAAGCTGTTCTATATGTTGCATGTGTTGCAACTTAGACAGTTTGTCCAAGCTGCTCTGTCTGCTGAACAGGCTGGACATAAACTGTCTACGCTGCTCTACACTGTTGAGCAGCTTGGGCATTTTAAAGTGTTCTGTTCTTTGTGAACAGAACCTGTTCTTTGTGAACAGGCTAAACACTTTATGGAATTTGTTTCCAAGTCATCATGTATTGTTTTTGACTACAAGATCAGTTTACAAAGTCGAAGACAAAGTGGAAAACAGAACTGCTCAGCCTGCCCACGCTGTTCTGTAACATGAAGACAAAAGGATATTTGAAAAAGGGTGACAGACCTTTTTCTTATATCAAAATAGGCCTTTACAGGGAAGAAAGACGCAAAGTTGACATTCCTAAATTAGTTAAAGGCAATGCAACAGTAGACAAAGTAAAAAGACAAAAGTTCTGCACATGTGAAGACAAGTCTGCTTTTCAGAAAAGTGCAGAAAAGGTTATGTTGTCTTTTCAACAAGACTTTTCCTTTTCATTCTGTCCAATGAAGATGTTTCTCTGAGATTCTCTAAGTGAGTATAAAAGGAAGCTTCTAAGGTCAGAAAGAAAGGTGAAGAAAGCTAAGTGCTTAAACCAAGAGTGAACGTGCAAGTGTGATCTTCATGCATGCAAGTCTTCTGTAAACCAGCATCTGTGTGACTAAGCTGTTTTACCTAAGCTGTTCCTTAAGTCTTGTAAACACAGTGAGTGCTTCTTAGTGAGTGTATTCATTGTATACTAGTTCGAGTCTGTCTTAGACTAGTAAGCATACTGTTGTATCTGTCATCTCAGCTTGAACTATTCCGCATTCAAGCTTGTTTGTAATTAACAAATTGTTGATAATACATACAAACATTGAGAAAAGAGTGTGTAGTTTTTAAATTGCTGTATTCACCCCCCCTCTACAGCTTATAACTATATACTCTGGGAACCTCTCGGGACCGACAATCATATTACTATGGACTTCATAACCAAGCTGCCGAAAACTCGTCGTCAACATGATTCCATTTGGGTCATTGTTGATCGACTAACCAAATCCACTCACTTCATACCTATTCGAGAAACCTATTCCTTGGATCGTCTTGCCTAGATTTACATGAACGAAAGCGTTACAAGGCACAGTGTTCCCAAGTCTATTGTTTCTGACCGAGACAGTAGATTTACATCAAACTTCTGGGCTGCCCTGCAAAACGGTCTTGGTACTCGTATCGCAATGTGTAACATCCTCGGATTTATTTTAATGTATTTTGGTTAATTAAGTGGAAAATATATATTTAAGTTAAAATTAAGCAATTATTATGTATTTGGGTTATTTAGAAGTTTGTTGCTATTTTTAAGAAAATTGAACTCAGAATCATTGTTATGGAATATTAAGGAATTAAAAAGTTATTTATGATAATTCTAAGATTAAATCAGTATTTTATGGAACCGGTTAGTTCGAGTGATGAAATGTGCAAAAATGACGAAAGTTGTATATAAAGGGCAATAGGCTTCATTTTTCTATTTTACACTATCTCACTACTTTATCTCTCTAGAAGTTCTCTCTACATCTCTCTAAGTTATCTCACAAACCGACCGTCAGATTTTTGAGAATTATACGTCATCGGAAAGATATCGAGGAGTACAACAACAATCTACAAACGGATTTCAGATTTCATACGAATTGAGGTAAGAATCGACACTTTTAAGTTTGTTGTTTCGGTTTTGAAGAACTAGAAATTTCGAATCTATCATTTTATGCAAATTGAAGCTTGTTTTGCTTGAAACATTGCTGGAATGTGATAGTATATGCATAGTAGAATCGAATCTAGGTGTTATACATGATATATTAATGAGTTTTAGCCTTAAAAATGAAGGATTTAAGTTGAAATGATGAACATACTCGAATATGCCAAGAACAGAGTCGAAATGCAAGAACAAACTCGAGTTTGGTACTAGATTCGAGGGTGTACCCTTAGATTCGAAGGTATGGGGTTCGAATCTACCCATAGATTCGAAGGGTAGTTCGAATCTGATGCAAGGTTCGAATCTGATCATCAAATTTGATGGTAGGTTCGAATCTAATCCATTAAATTCGAGTTTAATGCCTAAAATTGAGAAATATACTCTCTAAACTTGTATATTTTGAATGAAACTTATAAACAACACATAGAATGGCAAGAGTTATTCAAAGGACAATGTATGAACATGAAATGGGTTCAAACTTTAGTTATAGTTCGAATTTAGACATGTACCCGAAATGGGGGAAAATATCGCCAAACTTACGAAACTTGATTTTATGGATTTAAACGGTTAATGATATGAGGAATTGTTGTAATTGATATAACAGGTCCCTTGTGGTGTTGTTTAACCCACAGTGGGGTACTTGGTGGATCCGGTTGAAAGCCCGAAGAGAAATAATATCGGTTAAAAGATAAATTACGCACCCACTGTGAGTACAGTAGATTTCGCATGTTTATATTTGTTTTATGTAAGCTTTGCCTGCTGAGACCTGTTGCTTCAATTATTTGTTTGGAATTCTACTAATTTGCGTAGATTTAGATGCACATTCTTACTTGTTGCATGTCCTTTCGGTTGTTGTGCATCTAGTGATGGACCGGTGGGTCGCATCGATTACTCTGATGTTACTGTGCTATATGACCTGGAGCTGATCCCTCCTAGGCCCGGTAGGCAGTATGTCATCCCCTATCGTACGTTTGTCTCAGATGGTATGTTTAAATGCCGAGCTGTGGGCTCGAAGGGGCTGCGGCTCTGGTCCGTACTTTGTGTACGAAGAGGATATCCGATGTTGGTCATCTGTGTTATCCTTGGGCTTCATAAAAATTTATAAAATGCGCAATCTATGTATTCACTAAGCATTCGCTTACGTTTTAGTTGTTGTATTTTTTTTTACAGGCAAAGGAAAATCTACTGCTGGACCTTCTAGTTAGGTCATTTTGGAAGATTTGGGAGACTCGGCACTATTTTATCGGTAATTTATGTTATGAGACAATGTTTGTAATATTCTGGATGATTGTAATAATTGTAATGGGTATGTAGACTTAGACTTGGTACCTCATAGCATCGTAGGGTGTTTAACACTGCTGCACTACTTGACTTATATATTTTAAATGCTTCCGCACTTAATTTAGGGTATCAGATCATTATGTATTATTATGATTGATGATTAATCCTGGGTGAATTGTAATTGGTGGTTGTTGTGGCAAGGGTGTCACACGAGATGGTATCAGAGCAGTTGTTTGAGATTCAAGTGTCCGTGAGGTCTTGATCTCAAACATTAGGTAATGATATGTAGTGGTTTAAGTAATGATCTGAACTAAGATAGGTTACGATCTAGTAATTATAAGAGATTGACTATCATACGGGACAAATGAATGGTGTCTTTAAGTTTATGACATGTTGCTAAACAAATTATATGTTTATATTACAAAACATGTCTGGAGGAGGAATGACACCTGAAGAAGCCAGAGAGATGATGCTAGCTATGATGGCTGAGCAGAATCGAATGATTCAAGATCAGTTTCGGGCTCGAGATGAGGCCGAAGCTAAACGAAGAGAAGATGAGAGGAAGAATAAGGAAAGAGAGAAAAGCAATGACGAACAAGATGACAATACTGGGTCATCTAATAAGCCCAGGGGCTGTCGGTTTAAGGATTTTAAGGGACATGGATAATGGACTCGGTGATGCTGTTGCTGCTCTGGAATGGATAACAACCACAGAACGGACATTCCGAATCAGTGATTGTGCTGAGAAGGACATGGTCCGGTTCGCTACTGCTATGTTCACCAAAGACGCAGTAATGTGGTGGAATTCAATGGTGAATGCCTTAACAATGGAGAAGGTTTTTAGAATGACATGGGCTGAGTTTACTGAAATTTTCACTCAGCAATACTGCCCGGCCGATGAACGCCGAAGACTAGAAGCTAAGTTCATGACACTAATTCAGGGGACTAAGTCTGTGTCCCAATATGCGGTAGAGTTCACAAGGCTAAGTTTATTTGCGCCTCATCAGGTTGATACAGAAGAAAGAAAAGTTACTCGATTTGAGGTTGGTCTTGATTTGGAAATCCGAAGGGTGATGAGCAACGTACGTTACCCCACGTTTGCTAGTCTGCTGGAAGCTGCCAGAAATGTAGAACAGATCCTGATTATGTCAGGATATGTGATGGGGTCTGCTGATGCTGCTTCAACTAACCCAACTCAACCTTCACCGCCGAAACGTCAACGTGAAGGAGGCTACTCTGGTTCTGCACGATCATCACAGTACTCGCCACAACAGTCTTATCGTCGGCAGTCTAGTTCTCCTGGTCATGCTCGTGCATGTTTCTGCTGTGGAGAATTGGGCCACTACCAAAGTGAATGCCCACGAAGATCGGATGCCTGCCATAAGTGTGGTGTATGGGGACACTACAGTAGGAATTGCAGAAGGAACGATCCAGCTGCTGCTGCTCCATCGTCGACTCGATCATTTGGAGGATCAAGTGGTGGTTTAGTCAACCGCCGGAACCAGCCAAAAAGGGGACAGACTAGTGCGTTTCAGATTACTGCGGAGGAAGCTAGGGAAAACCCGGAGGTGGATGCGGGTAAGTTTATAAGTTAAATTTATGCTTGCAAAAAAAATGATGTTTAATTCTGATATCAACAGGCCTTTTGTGTCTACTGTTTTGAGCAAACGACCAGTCATGATGCTGTTTAAGTTACTTGCTAGATTTGACATAGAAGTTACTAGTAACACTTTAGCCGAGTTAGATTACCTATATCGTAGATGCACCTTAGAAAATTAAAGATGTAGTTTTCAAATTTGGATCTTACTCCGATAGCATTTAGTGAATGTAACGTGATAAATATAGAAGATGTCGACGTTATAAATAAGAATGACAAATGTCAAGAAGGACTGATATTTGCTATAAAGGTGGAAAAATGAGTCATTTTAGAAGAGTACTTTAAGATTCTATATGTAACTTCATCAAAGTTTTATGATTCCGAAGATAGCATTAATTTAAGTATTAGGAAAAGTTGTTACTGATATAGGTAAGATGATGATTGTGGAAAAAGAATACTCTAGTATCTGAGTAGGCATTAGATGAAAAGCCAAAATGGATTTTGAAGCTTTGAATTGGAAAAGATGTTTAAAATATCGTGAGAATTTTTATGTAATTGGAATCAAGGAAATTGTTTCAATATCAATATATATATATATATATATATATATATATATATATATATATATATATATATATATATATATATATATATATATATATATATATATATATATATATATATATATACGAACATTATATGAGGAAACCAAAAATAGAAATTTGAGAGAAACTGTACGAGGGTATGATAATGGTGTTCATACTGTATGAGATTTAGAATCTACAATGTGAGGTATAAGTAAGATATGACGTGAGTTGTAATCAATTAAAAAGGAAATATAATGCTACTTGAGGATAGTATACTTATTGATATGGTAATTGATCAATAAGAAAGTTAAAGAGACTTTGGACAGTAATGAAATTTGCTTATACCGCAAAGAAAGGTTTAATACTACGATTCGGAATCTAAGGGAGATTCGGAGGTGGTCATAAGTTTTGTTTAAATTCTGGTGCCGATTAATTAAGTCGTAACTACTGCATTTGTGCAATCAATGTTAGTCTTTTGGTCTAAGTTGACAGTTGTTATTAATGTTGAAATTTCTTAACAACACATTAGTTAGCGTAGATCATGTGTATCATGATTGTACTTTAGTGATTGAGGAGGAAGAACTCAATCCTGACTTGATTTCAATAGAGATCAGTGATTTGATACGATAATTAGAAAGAACTTATTTAATATATGTGACAAGACACATGTAGTTTGCAATGAAGGAATAATAAAGATAACTACGTCGAAGGGAGGCGAGCGAATTGTATGTATGAGTATTGGAGAAGTGGGGATCAATGTCTAAAGTTGATTGTTAGGTCCCGAAAGCTTATTGCTTAGGGCTGTGAGTTTTGTTTGGTATATGTTATTGATACCAAGACTTTTCTGGTGTGTCACTTGAATGACAAGTGAAATTTTGTGTTGACTTGATTCCTAGAGCTCCTCCAATAGATTGTTGTTCGTATCGCTATGCATCTACTGAAAGGTAAGAGATGATGAAACAACTTTAGGAGTTATCAGATAAGGGCTTCGTTAGATTGAGTTCTATGCCATGGGGAGCCTGATATTGTTTATAAACAGAGGATGTCATAATGAGAATGTGTATAGATTAACATGATTTGAACAAATTGACTATAACAAGTAAGTATTCGCTGCCAGGAATTGATGATTATTGATCAGTTGCAAGGGGTTGGTTATTATGCAAAGATTGATTTATGTTCAGGATATCACTAGTTGAAAGATTTGTAAGGAGAAAATACTGAAAATGGATTTCAGGGATAGTTACGAGTATTTTGTTATGCCATTTGGGATAGCCAACACCCCAACTAATTCATGGACATTATGAATAAAGATTTGTATATCAATGTTGGGGGAAAATCTGTAATCGTAATTATCGATGATATGCTGGTATAAGTTTATAGTTGAATATGTCTTATTAGAGGAGTTGTTTCATGTTCAACTTTCGGTTTGCTTTACAAGTAGGATTATGCACCCATATAGCTATGAGTACAACTTACCTACCTCGACAAATGGTCAAAATGAATGAACTATTTTCATATTTGAATACATGATGAGATCATGTATTTTGGATTTAAGTATCAACAAAAAGGAACAAGTTAGCACTAAAGTGTATTGGTTTATTGAGAATAACAGAAAAGCTAGGAATCTGTTATCTCCTTTGGAATTATCTAAGGAAATATCGAAATAGCACTTGGTGTTTTATGTAATCTTCACAACTGGTAACGAAGATTAGGCTGATTATACTGAATTAGAAATCATGAAGGGTTAGTATATGTTGAAAAATCGGAATATATTATGAATAAGGTAGTAATGAAGAATAAGAAACAAAGAGATAGAAATGGTGCTTGTATGTTGGAAGCATCATAAAGGAGCAAATCATACATGGGAAACTAAGTCAGAAATGTTAAGAAAGTATCCGAAACTGATTGAATCCGAGTAACTTCGAGGACGAAGTTGAGCGTGGTGGAGCCCATGCTGTAACATCCTCGGATTTATTTTAATGTATTTTGGTTAATTAAGTGGAAAATATATATTTAAGTTAAAATTAAGCAATTATTATGTATTTGGGTTATTTAGAAGTTTGTTGCTATTTTTAAGAAAATTGAACTCAGAATCATTGTTATGGAATATTAAGGAATTAAAAAGTTATTTATGATAATTCTAAGATTAAATCAGTATTTTATGGAACCGGTTAGTTCGAGTGATGAAATGTGCAAAAATGACGAAAGTTGTATATAAAGGGCAATAGGCTTCATTTTTCTATTTTACACTATCTCACTACTTTATCTCTCTAGAAGTTCTCTCTACATCTCTCTAAGTTATCTCACAAACCGACCGTCAGATTTTTGAGAATTATACGTCATCGGAAAGATATCGAGGAGTACAACAACAATCTACAAACGGATTTCAGATTTCATACGAATTGAGGTAAGAATCGACACTTTTAAGTTTGTTGTTTCGGTTTTGAAGAACTAGAAATTTCGAATCTATCATTTTATGCAAATTGAAGCTTGTTTTGCTTGAAACATTGCTGGAATGTGATAGTATATGCATAGTAGAATCGAATCTAGGTGTTATACATGATATATTAATGAGTTTTAGCCTTAAAAATGAAGGATTTAAGTTGAAATGATGAACAGACTCGAATATGCCAAGAACAGAGTCGAAATGCAAGAACAAACTCGAGTTTGGTACTAGATTCGAGGGTGTACCCTTAGATTCGAAGGTATGGGGTTCGAATCTACCCCTAGGTTCGAAGGCTAGTTCGAATCTGATGCAAGGTTCGAATCTGATCATCAGATTTGATGGTAGGTTCGAATCTAATCCATTAAATTCGAGTTTAATGGCTAAAATTGAGAAAGATACTCTCTAAACTTGTATATTTTGAATGAAACTTATAAAAAACACATAGAATGGCAAGAGTTATTCAAAGGACAATGTATGAACATGAAATGGGTTCAAACTTTAGTTGTAGTTCGAATTTAGACATGTACCCGAAATGGGGGAAAATATCGCCAAACTTACGAAACTTGATTTTATGGATTTAAACGGTTAATGATATGAGGAATTGTTGTAATTGATATAACAGGTCCCTTGTGGTGTTGTTTAACCCACAGTGGGGTACTTGGTGGATCCGGTTGAAAGCCCGAAGATAAATAATATCGGTTAAAAGATAAATTACGCACCCACTGTGAGTACAGTAGATTTCGCATGTTTATATTTGTTTTATGTAAGCTTTGCCTGCTGAGACCTGTTGCATCAATTATTTGTTTGGAATTCTACTAATTTGCGTAGATTTAGATGCACATTCTTACTTGTTGCATGTCCTTTCGGTTGTTGTGCATCTAGTGATGGACCGGTGGGTCGCATCGATTACTCTGATGTTACTGTGCTATATGACCTGCAGCTGATCCCTCCTAGGCCCGGTAGGCAGTATGTCATCCCCGATCGTACATTTGTCTCAGATGGTATGTTTAAATGCCGAGCTGTGGGCTCGAAGGGGCTGCGGCTCTGGTCCGTACTTTGTGTACGAAGAGGATATCCGATGTTGGTCATCTGTGTTATCCTTGGGCTTCATAAAAATTTATAAAATGCGCAATCTATGTATTCACTAAGCATTCGCTTACGTTTTAGTTGTTGTATTTTTTTTTACAGGCAAAGGAAAATCTACTGCTGGACCTTCTAGTTAGGTCATTTTGGAAGATTTGGGAGACTCGGCACTATTTTATCGGTAATTTATGTTATGAGACAATGTTGTAATATTCTGGATGATTGTCATAATTGTAATGGGTATGTAGACTTAGACTTGGTACCTCATAGCATCGTAGGGTGTTTAACACTGCTGCACTACTTGACTTATATATTTTAAATGCTTCCGCACTTAATTTAGGGTATCAGATCATTATGTATTATTATGATTGATGATTAATCCTGGGTGAATTGTAATTGGTGGTTGTTGTGGCAAGGGTGTCACACAATGAGTACTGCATATAGAACCCAGTCTGACGGACAGAGTGAAAGGACGATTCTGACTTTAGAAGACATGCTGAAAGCCTGTGTCATGGATTTGGGTGGTAACTGGGACGATCAACTTCCACTGGCTGAATTCTCCTACAATAATAGTTACCATTCAACCATCAAAATGGCACCGTTCGAGTTCCTGTATGGAAGGAAGTGTAGGACTCCAACTTGTTGGATGGAAACAGGAGAAACTCCTATCGCCGGGACAACTTTGCTGCAAGAAACCAACAAAAAGATACAACTCATCCGTCAATACATGAAAACGGCGCAAGATCGACAAAAGAACTACCATGATCGCCGTCACAAAGCTATCGAGTTTCAGAAAGACTATTGCGTGTACTTGAAGGTATCCCCAATGAAAGGTATCACAAGATTCATTAAGCGAGGAAAGTTATCTCCTCGATTTGTAGGACCCTTTCGGATACTCGAGAAAGTTGGGGATCAGTCCTATCATTTGGACTTGCCGGAGGAGCTGTCAGGAGTTCATCCTGTCTTTCACGTGGGATACTTACGGAAAAGTTTGGTGCCTGAGAGGGAACCATGGATTGTTCATGATGAGATACAAGTGGATGAGCGTTTAAGATTTGTTGATGAGCTAGAGTGCATACTAGAGACTAAAATCAAGAAACTCAGAAACAAAGAAATCTAAATGGTGCTGGTCAAATGGAAGCATCATAGGAGGAGCAGGTACCCCAAGTCTGTTTAACGCAGCATGACTTCGCAGACGAAGTATAGGGCCGTGCATGAAGTTCACACCCTGAAAGCGGGTAATCATGCCGAGACGGGAGTCTATCCTGGTTCCTGTCCCTCAGCCAAACCCGCCGCAACGTCGACGGGTAGATGCTCGGAGCTGGAATTGGATGCCCAAGACCCTCCAAGAATGGAGGCAAGAGGAGGGAATCCCCTCCCAGTTCGACGTCGGAGGACCATCCTCCGCACCGACCCCACCACTCACCCAGGAGCCCGCAGACCAGACTGTGCCCCTGCTAGTGGCAAGAGCCACCCGCCACGATCTTCAGATCCGACTACTCAACCAGGACATTGGGGAAATCACTTCGAGGATCGAACGTGAAGAAGTGCAGAACACCAATATCTACTGGCAGACTGCGAGGCACGCAACGAGGCGCTGACGCAACGCCTCAACGCCTTGGAGCAGGGAGAGACCCCTGATCAGTCCCACACTTAGTGCTTTTCTATCATTGTAATTGTAAGAACTATGAATGTATGTGTTTAAGTTAGAATAGGACTTGAAAATTTTTGGGTAACAACCCGACCCCTATGTAAGAAATTATGTATCAAGCCCTTTATTAATGAAAAATTAAATTTAACTATGAATTGGTGTTTAATGTTATGGAACTGTATGCCTTAAGAAAAATTCAAACCTTTAAGACTCAACTTCTCACACTATGCTCTTTCTTTAAACTTTAAGATAATGCCGCCGAAAAGAGCCATGAACACTGCAGAGATCGAGCAACTGGTCGCACAACGAGTGGCGGTAGCTATAGCCACTTACGAAACCAACCGCAATAGCACCGCAAACGGCGATGGAGGAGCAAGCTGCACTACGGGAGGGTCTAACTCAACCTAGAAAGGTTGTGGTATTAAGGGATTTTTTAAGCTGTAAGCCTCGATACTTTAACAGGACGGAAGGCGCTGTCGGACTGGTTCACTGGTTCGAGAAACTTGAGTCTGTGTTCCGCGTTAGTGGTTGTATCGAGGATGGAAAGGTCAAGTTCGCTACCCACGCTCTTCAGGACGGTGCTTTGACTTGGTGGAATTTGTATGCCCAGTCTGTTGGAATTGACACGGCTTACCAACTCGCCTGGACTGAGTTGAAGCAAATGATGACGGATGAGTATTTCCCTAGAAACGAACTGCAAAAGATGGAGTCTAAGTTATGGAATCTTGATATGAAGGGAACAGATGTCGCTGGGTACACCAATCGTTTCCACGAGTTGAGTCTACTGTGCCCACAAATGGTCACTCCAGAGTACAAGCGTATTGAGCGCTACATTCGGGGACTCGCTCCTCATATTCAAGGAAATGTTACTGCCTCGAACCCTACAATAATTCAAGGTGCCATTCAGATGGCGAATAATTTGATGGATCAAGTGGCTAGACGAATGGAGGCCAAGGCGGGGGAGAACAAGAGGAAATGGGAGGACAAATCAAGGAAAGGTTCGGGCTCACAGTCTAAAAAGCCCAAAACCATCAAAGCATTTGTTGTTGGGGCTGAGCCAAGGAAGGGTTATACCGGCAACAAACCATTGTGTAACCGATGCACCTACCACCAACGGAAATGTAAGAAGCTTGGTCATCTGACCCAAGATTGTAAGTATAACACCATCAGAAACAACAGTGGCATGCAAAGGAGTTGTTTCGAATGTGGGATAGCTGGGCACTTCAAGAAGGACTGCCCAAAATTAAGGAACGGTGGTGGAGCTCAAGGGAGAGTCTTTGTGTTGGGAGCCGATGATGTTCGTCAAGATCCTAACGTAGTAACGGGTACGTTCCTTCTTAATGATATGTATGCATATGTGCTGTTTGATACTGGGGCTGATAAAAGTTTTATATCTGTTAAGTTTAGTGAACAATTAAATGCCACTCTTTCCCCTTTAGACAGTACTTATGCTATAGTGCTAGCCGACGGAAAAATGATAGAAGCAAATAGTATAATTAATGAGTGCACACTAAAATTAGCAGATCATCCCTTTAAGATAGACCTGATGTCTATCGAACTCGGAAGCTTCGACGTAGTTATTGATATGGATTGGTTGTCAGACAACTATGCCGAAATCCTATGTGGTAAGAAGGTCGTAAGAATACCACTTAAGAAAAAGAAAGTCCTAATAGTCCAAGGAGAAAGAAAGAATCGCCAATTGAACGTCATCTTTGGTTTGAGAACGCTGAAGTGCCTTCGAAGAGGTTGTCAAGCAGTATTAGTTCAACTAGTGGAAAAGGAGTCAAAGGAGAAGTGCCTTGAAGAAATCTCGGTAGTTCGTGACTTCCCAAAAGTCTTTCCTGAAGACTTTCCTGGACTTCCACCAGCTAGGCAAGTAGAATTTCAGATTGACTTAGTGCCTGGAGTTGCACCTGTTGCACGAGCACCTTACCGATTAGCCCCGTCAGAGATGCAAGAATTATCCAATCAGCTGCAAGAACTGTTGGATAAAATATCATCCGACCAAGTTCCTCACCTTGGGGAGCTCCGGTCCTATTCGTAAAGAAGAAAAACGGATCCTTTAGAATGTGCATTGACTATCGCGAGCTAAACAAGTTAACCATCAAAAACCGATTCCCCTCTCCCCAGAATCGATGACCTATTCGATCAACTGCAAGGATCCAGTTACTACTCTAAGATTGATTTGCGGTCTGGATATCATCAAGTTACAGTGCGGGAGGAGGATATTCCAAAAATAGCTTTCAGAATTCGTTATGGTCATTACGAGTTTCAGGTTATGCCATTTGGTTTGACCAATGCACCAGCAGGATTCATGGATCTCATGAATCGTGTATGCAAACCCTATCTAGACAAATTCGTTATTGTCTTCATAGATGACATCCTTATCTACTCCCGGAGCAAAGAAGAGCATGAGCAGCATCTGAAGTTAATTTTGGAGCTTCTAGAGAAAGAACAGCTATACGCCAAATTTTCCAAGTGTGATTTTTGGTTGCGAGAAGTAAAATTCCTTGGGCATGTGATCAACAACCAGGAAATACAAGTAGATCCATCAAAAATCAAGGTCATTAAGAACTGGGAAACTCCTAGACCTCAAACGGAAATCCGTCAGTTCTTAGGTCTTGCCGGTTATTATAGGCGATTTATTGAAAACTTCTCGAAGATAGCTTGTTCCCTAACGGAATTGAATCAAAAAGATGTGAAGTACAACTGGGGTGAAGATTAGGAAACGACATTGCGACTGTTAAGGCAAAGGTTGTGTAGTTCACCTATTCTGTCCTTACCGGAAGGAACAGAAGATTTCGTGGTTTACTGCGATGCCTCACACAATGGATCAGGTTGTGTGTTAATGCAAAGAGACAAGGTTATCGCTTATGCATCGCAGCAACTTAAAGTTCATGAGGTAAACTACACGACTCGTGACCTGGAGCTTGGAGCTATGGTATTTGCTCTCAAGATATGGAGGCACTACCTTTACGGTACAAAGTGCCCGGTGCTTACAGACCACAAAAGCCTTCAACATATTCTGAACCAGAAGGAGTTAAACATCAGGCAACGACGTTGGGTTGAGCTGCTTAGCGATTAAGACTGCGAGATCCCTTATCATCCGGGCAAGGCAAACGTTGTAGCTGATGCCTTAAGTCGAAAAGAACGGGTTAAGCCTTTGAGAGTCCGAGCTTCGGTCATGCTGAACTCTCAGATTCGCGAAGCACAGAAGGAAGTAGTTCAAGGAGGGAAACCTGCTGGATGAAGCCTTGAGAGGAATGGATAAACAGTTTGAAATCAAAATTGATGGATGACGATACTTCATGAACCGGATTTGGCTACCGAAGTTCGGAGGGTTGAGGAAGCTGGTCATGGATGAAGGGCATAAGACAAGAATATGTTATTCACCCAGGATCAGATAAGATGTATCACGACTTGAAGGACCTATACTGGTGGCCAAACATGAAGGCTGACATTGCTACATACGTCAGCAAGTGTTTAACGTGTTTGAAAGTTAAGGCTGAGAACCAGAAACCATCAGGATTGTTGGTTCAACCAGAAATACCCCAGTGGAAGTGGGAGAAAATAACCATGGACTTCATCACAAAGTTTCCGAAAACTTCTGGTGGTTATGACACCATTTGGGTGATTGTGGATCGACTCACAAAGACTGCACACTTCTTACCAATCAAGGAGACTGATAAGATGGATAAGTTAACACGAATCTATCTTAAAGAAGTTGTCTCAAGGCATGGAGTTCCCGTATCAATTATATCAGATAGAGACAGCCGGTTCACATCAAGGTTTTGGCAATCATTGCAAGAGGCTTTGGGTACACGCTTAATTTATGAGTACAACTTAGCATCCGCAAACCAACGGTCAAAGTGAAAGGACCATTCAGACGTTAGAGGATATGCATAGAGCGTGTGTGGTTGATTTTGGCAAAAGTTGGGACAGACATCTGTCGTTAGTCGAATTCTCCTACAACAATAGCTATCACTCGAGCATTAAGGCTGCTCCGTTTGAGGCACTTTACGGGCAAAGTGTAGATCGCCGATTTGTTGGACTGAGGTAGGGGATAGCCAAATCACCGGCCCTGAGATCATTCACGAGACTACCGAAAAGATAATGCAGATTTGGAACCGATTAAAGATCGCACGGGATCGGCAGAAAAGCTATGCCGATGTTAGACGGAAGGATTTGGAATTCCAGGAGGGAGACCAAGTTATGCTAAAAGTCTCGCATTGGAAAGACGTAATTCTTTTTGGGGAAACGAGGAAAACTCAATCCTCGTTATATCGGACCATTCAAGATTTCCAAAAGAATTGGCCCGGTAGCCTACCGACTCGATCTACCTCCAGAGCTAACTAATGTACATAATACCTTCCACGTGTCCAGCCTAATGAAATGTTTGTCCGATGAAACACTCGTCATACCCATGGACGAACTGGAACTAGATGATAAGTTTGAACTTCATTGAACAACCCATAGATATAATGGACCGAGAAGTCAAGAAACTAAAGCACAGCCAAATTCCGATAATAAAAGTCAGATGGAACTCTAAGCGAGACCCTGAGTTTACATGGGAACACGAAAACCAGTTTCGCGAAAAATACCCTCAGTTATTCTCAAGTGCTAAATCAGTGGAGAACTCGAGCTAATTTCGGGACGAAATTCCCTTAACAGTGGGAAACTGTAACATCCGGCACTAAACCAGGTTAGCAACTATGACCTAATCAGTAGTTATTAGCAAGTTACAACCTAATCAGTGATCATTAAAAATTAATCAAGGTGATTAAAAAAGTTCATAAGGAAATTCAAGTCAATTAGAAACAATTTCATCGGTGCGATGAATCGGCAAATTAATTAATCCGATCAATTTGCGATATGATGGATTAATTCAACTAAGCACATAATTAAATTAAGATTAGTGACACTAATCATGCATTAACACACTTACTTATCATTAATTATGTAAGACTAAAACAATTCATTAAACTAATGCATTCAAAAGTATTTATGAATTTACAAAAAAATGGAAATACAAGAATACATTTTGAAATACTTTTATACAAAAAAAAATACACTATAATTACCCCTATGGCCGGCTACCGTAGGAGGTACAAACCCTTCATTTGACTTCTATTATCATATTGAAGAAGCCTTGCACCATCAACATCATCTTTTTCTCCATACTTATGCAAACTTGCACACAACCTCCAAGTCTACATCAACTTTAAGGCCAAATTTTCTCTATAAATAGAGACTCACGTTTCTCTCATTCTTGACACCTTGAAAGATCAAAAACTCTCCCCTTTGTCTCTCAAAAAAATCGGCCAAAGGCCATCTCCCACACAAAAGTTTGCAACTTTTGTTTCTTCAAGTTTATTTCAAGTGTTTCTGGTGCAACTTTTCAAGATTTCAACTTCTTCTAGTTTGCATCATTCTAATACATCAAAGTAAATACTAACTCATTACTACTTATATTTATGTTTATATAAGTCTTGCATAATATATATATTCACCAACAACAACAAGTTTCATAAAAACTCAAGTTTATAAATCACTAGTTTTGTTATAAAGTTTGTTTCTTCAAATGTGTTTAAAATTGTATAAACACATTATGTGAGTATGAATATTATGAAAATAATGTAACATCCCTATTTTTAATCAATTGTAATTTACTATTTAAGACTCAATTTAACTCATTGATGGAATTATTATTTCAATTCCGATCACAATTTTTAAAATAAGAAAAGATGAGGAGAAATCCTCATTGTCGTCTTTTGAGCGAACATAACAATGAGAAACTGATCCGGACATTTAAAATCGGTTAATTAAGAAAATACGAAGTTGAGGGGTATAATGTGCTAATAGGTAAAAGTGACAAATAAAAGATGGAAAGTCTTTCATTTTCAAATTCTCACTCTCTCTCCTCTCACACCGATTTCTCTCTCTCTCTCTCTCTCTCTCTCTCTCTCTCTCTCTCTCTCTAAATCTCGGTTTCAATCCAAGAAACCCCAAAGATCACCAAAATTGAAGTGCAAAAGTTGGATTTTAGTGACAAACAAGGAACTATTGCTACTGCAAACAACGATTCGACGTAAAAATCATTCAATATTTCAAAATTTTGATGTTTAGGTTCAGTTTTCACAAAAACCGAATCATAGGATTAAAGTTGCAGATGTTAATGCATGTTGAAAGTTGATATAGATATGTTTAAATCGAGTGTTGATGATGTAGTATACAAAATTTCAGATTCCACCTCTAAGTATGGTTTTGAATTTAGTGTGTGTTTTAGTGTGTGTGTTCATCGACCAAGGATGAAAAATGGATATAAATGGGTTTAATTGGTATATTAAGTGTTAATTATAAGTTAAAAGGGGTACATTAAGTTCATATTTGCGATTATACATACTGAAACATGCAAAAAATGGTCAGAAAGTGTTTCTGAAAAATCTGGAAATTATTTAAGTATGAACTCGAACTGATGAACTCGGTTTGGACCATCCGGGTTCGGACCAACATCCGAGTTCGGACCCTGCCTAATTCGGACCAACAGTCAATTCGGACCACCCCATTTCGGACCTATACCCAATTCAGACTTCAGCCCTATTTCGGACCATCCGAATTCGGATGTGGTCCGAATTCAGATCCAATTTCACTTACTTTTTAGAATTTAAGTTTTAATTTACTGACATTAAATCACTATTACACTGACTTGACAGATCATTGTGGTGTTATCAAACACACATTGATTCAAAGACAAATCACAATGTACCAACCACTGTGAGTAATAGATTATCGTTCTAACATTTATTGTCTTTGCATTCACATTTACACATTCAATGGCATGTTCACATTGTTCATATACATCAATTGACACTCATGAATGATTTGTTGTTATGATGCATACTCGTACTTGACATGTAACACACATGTAGCCAACGTTCGTTTGAAAGTGCATCTATTTACATCATGCTTGCACTGCATGATCATTACTTCACAATCTGATGCGACCTGGACTGGGGCTGACAGCAGGCCACTGTCGGGGACTGATCATCCCACTCGTTATCCTGGTCAGGTTCGGCACATCCCCGATCAGCATTTGAGCTGCCAACCCCATGCTTGCACTGCATGGTTTTCACATACATTGGGGCTTACATTGCCCGTAGTCACACTATGCTTGTAAAGAAATATATGTTGAATGTATAATTTGTTATCTCACTAAGCAAATTAGCTTACTATTGACTCACCATGTTTTCAGGCAAAGGCAAAGGTGTAGCAGGACCTTCTACTTAAGCAAATTTCAATTCAATATCCCAGGGACTTTAGAAGCTATTGGTACCCGAATGTTTGTAGCTTTGGGCTGGGATTTGATACTTTAAAACAATTATGTTGATGTAATAGTTAGACTTAATCACTGTAGACATTTACTCTTATTGCTTTAGTGTGGAACTGCTGAAATCTGAATTAAGCATCAATTTTATTATCATGTTATTTATTGGGTTATGTGTTGATCCTTGTGATTCCAATTATACTATCAAAATATGAGGACGTCACAGTTTGGTATCTGAGCATTAGTTTGAAGTTTCAAGTGTCCGCGAGGACTTGGACTCAAACTTAGGTTATGATATTAGAATGGACTCCTAGGAAATGATTCGAACTAAGATAGGATTGACATGCACACGGGGACACATAAAGGGTAACTATAAACACTTAGGACGAGCCAAATGTTCTAAATATAAATGTTATATTTCAGAACATGTCAGGAGACGATATGACTCCTCAACAGATGTTCCAGATAATGCAAGCTTTCATGGAACAGAACAATGAACTACAATCCAAAAGAATGGCTGAGCAGGCTCAGTCATTTGCCGACCAATTAAGGGCCAGAGATGAGGCTGAAGCCAAGAGAAAGGCTGATAAAAGAAAGAACAAGGAGCAACAACAAGACGATCAAGTGGAAAGACAAGGAGACACTGGATCTTCTAACAAATCAAGGGGTTGTAGATTTAAGGACTTCAAAAGTAACGGAGCGGTTACTTTTGATGGAACTGGAGATGTCGTCACGACATTGGAGTCGATCACTACCACCGAACGAACTTTCAGAATCAGCGACTGCGCTGAAAAGGGCATGGTCCGTTTTGTAACCGCTATGTTTGCAAGGGACGCATTTATGTTTTGGGATGCAATGACTAATGTGTTGACGATGGAGGTAGTGTCACACATGTCCTGGAGCGAGTTTAACGAAGTATTCTCTCAGCAATACTGTCCTACCGATGAGAAGCGCCGTCTAGATGCGAAATTTCTGAACCTAACCCAAGGAACAAAGACGGTTACACAATACGCCGTCGAGTTCACCCGATTAAGCTTGTTCGCACCCCATCAAGTTGACACAGAAGAGAGAAAGATAGACTGGTTTGAGGCCGGTCTAGACTATGAGATTCGCCGAACCATGAGTGGGGTTTGGTATACAACTTTTGCTGGTTTGCTGGAGGCTGCTCGAAATGTGGAGCAGATTGTTTTATTGTCTGGATATGTCATTGGTTCAACCGCCGCAATACCGACTCAACCGTCGCCGCCAAAAAGGCAGCGGGAGTCTGGATCATCTCGATTCTCTCCTCAATCCAATCAACCATCTTAATCACCCAAGAAGGGAAAGGCCTTTTCGGCCAGTTCTGAAATGAGAGACTGCATGCGATGCAGAAAAGCGCACTCTGGGGAGTGCAAGACTCAAGACATGTATTGTTTCTGTTGTGGGCAGAAAGGCCAACACTGGGAGCATTGTCCTCGAAAAGACGATGTGTGCTACAACTGCCACAGATTTGGCCATTTTGCAAGGGACTGCCCAAAACCCCCACGAGATCAGAGTGCTCAACGATCAACGACAAGATCTTCTGCAGCTTCCACTGCTCGCAGGGATCAATCTCAAAGGGCTCCAACAAGGGCATTCCAAATCACTGCTGAAGAAGCAAAAGATGACCCATAGGTGGTCACTGGTACGTTCTTTGTAAACTCAATTCCCGCACGTATCTTGTTTGATTCCGGAGCCAACCGTTCGTTTGTCTCCACTTCATTTGCTCGTCAATTTAATATGTCTACTTCAAAACTACAATTCGTGCTTGATATTGAGACTGCTAGTAACATATTAGTTAAGGCGGATAAAATATACAGGAATTGCACCTTACTTGTAGAAGATGTAGTATTCAACATAGACTTAATTCCCATGGAGTTTGGGGAGTTTGATGTTATAGTAGGTATGGACTGGTTGGTTCACAATGAGGCCCAAATTGTTTGCAAGAAAACAATGATCAAGATTACCACTCCTGAGGACCGAAACATTTGCATCCATGGTGACAAACACAAAGGCGACTTATGCCTAATTTCAATTGCAAAAGCCCGAAAGCACGTTGCTAAGGGTTGTTCAGCTTACTTAGCCTATGCTGTTGATGCACCATTCCCGTTGTTTCAGAGTTTCCAGATGTCTTTCCAGAAGATGTCTCGAGATTGCCACCTGATCGTCAAGTTGAATTCCGCATTGATCTCATTCCTGGAGCTGCTCCAATAGCAAAGGCTCCCTATCGCTTAGCTCCTGCAGAAATGCAGGAGATGATGAAACAGTTACAGGTGCTACTTGACCAAGGTTTTATCCGCCCAAGTTCATCTCCTTGGGGCGCTCCTGTTCTGTTTGTCAAGAAGAAAGATGACAATTTACGTATGTGCATTGACTACCGCGAACTCAATAAAGTCATAATAAAAAACAAATACCCGTTGCCCCGGATTGATTATCTCTTCAACCAGTTACAAAGTGCAAGTTGCTTCTCGAAGATTGATCTTCGATCGGGTTATCATCAGCTTAAAGTCCACCAAGACGATATACCTAAAACGGCTTTCAGAACTCGTTACGGACACTATGAGTTTCTAGTGATGCCGTTTGGTCTTACAAATGCGCCGGCTGCTTTCATGGATCTCATGAATCAATTCTGCCGGCCAATGCTCGACAAATCTGTCATCATGTTCATCGATGACATTCTCATATATTCAAAGACCAAAGAGGATCATGCCACACATCTGCGAGAATTGCTAGAGTTGCTGCGCAAAGAGCGACTTTATGCTAAATTCTCGAAATGTGAATTCTGGTTGAGACAGGTACGTCTCAACATTCGAAACAAATTTCATGATCCGTATACTCAATTATAAACTCTTTGGTAACTTGTACCTACTCAATATTCAATTCAGATCCAATTCTTGGGGCACGTGATATCTGGTGCTGGGATTGCTGTTGATCCTGCAAAGATCGAAGCTATCCAGAACTGGGAATCACCTCGCAACGCCTCCGAAATTCGCAGCTTTCTGGGATTGGCTAGTTATTACCGCCGATTCATCGACTTTTCAAAGATCGTCGTTCCTCTTACTAAGCTGACTCGCAAGAATGCAACCTTCTTTTGGAAAGAAGAACAACAAACAGCCGTTGATAATTTAAAGAAGTTGCTAAGTGAAGCACCAGTTTTAGCCCTGCCTAAAGGGAACGAGGACTTTGTTGTCTATACAGATGCATCAGGCATGGGTTTAGGAGCAGTGCTGATGCAAAGAGGAAATGTCATAGCATATGCTTCCAGACAACTCAAACCACATGAGAAAGATTACTCCACTCACGATTTGAAGTTAACTGCTGTGACTTTCGCTCTCAAACTTTGGAGGCATTACTTGTATGGAACCAAGTGTCAGCTTTACACCGATCATAAAAGTTTAAAGTATATATTCAGTCAGAAGGACTTGAATATGAGGCAGAGAATGTCAATGGAGCTGATCAAAGATTACGACTGCAAAATTCTTTACCATCCAAGGAAAGCCAATGTAGTGGCCGATGCCCTAAGTATAAAAGCATATTGCAAGGCATACTGTTATGCATTGACTTCTACAATCCTGACGTCCACTATTATTGATGATGTAAGGGCTGCTCAACTGCAGGCTCTAAAAGAGGAGAATGTTAAAGACGAGAACATCAGAATTCAACTACCTTTAATGCAAGATGATGGAGCTGGACTCAAAGGTATTTACGGCAGAATTTGGGTTCCTAGGTTCGGGAACATGCGAGAATTAATTCTTGAATAAGCTCACCAATCCAAGTTCTCAATTCATCCTGGTAGCAAAAAAATGTACAACAACCTAAAAGCTGATTTCTGGTGGCCAGGGTTGAAAAGAGACGTTGGTCAATACGTAGAGAAGTGCAGAACATGCAGATTGGTCAAAGCAGAACACCAACAACCCTATGGTAGTATGCAACCTCTTCCCATCCCAGAATGGAAGTGGGATCATATTACTATGGATTTCATAACAAAGCTACCCAAGACACGTCGTCAACATGATGCCGTTTGGGTCGTTGTTGACCGATTAACAAAATCTGCTCATTTCATTCCTATTCGGGAAACCTATTCAATGGACCGTCTTGCCCAGATCTACTTGAACAAAATTGTCATCATGCATGGTGTGCTTAAGTCTATTGTCTCTGACCGAGATAGTAGATTCACTTCCAACTTTTGGGCTGCTCTACAAAACGGTCTTGGTACACGTATCGCAATAAGTACTGCTTACAGACCTTAATCTGACGGACAAAGTGAAAGATTTATTCTAACTCTGGAAGACATGCTCAGAGCCTGTGTCACGGATTTGGGTGGTAACTGGGATGATCACCTCCCATTGGTTGAATTCTCCTACAACAACAGTTACCATTCCACAATCAAAATGGCACCATTCGAGTTCCTGTACGAAAGAAAGTGTAGGATTCCAACCTGTTGGAGGGAAACAGGAGAAACTCCAATAGCTGGTCCAGCCTTATTGCAAGAAACAAACGAAAAGATCCAGCTCATTAGACAGTACATGAAAACGACACAAGGTCGACAAAAGAACTATCACGATCGTCATCACAAAGCGATAGAGTTTCAAAAAGATGATTGGGTCTACTTAAAGGTCTCTCCGATGAAAGGTGTCACAAGATTCGTAAAGCGAGAAAAACTATCTCCTCGATTTGTAGAACCCTTTCGCATCATTGAAAAGGTTGGGAATCATTCCTATCATTTGGACTTGCCAGAGGAATTGTCAGGTGTTCACCCGGTCTTTCACATAGGATACTTAAGAAAGAGTCTGGTGCCCGAAAGAAAACCATGGACTGATCATTCAGAAATTAAAGTTGACGAAAGGCTAAGGTTCGTTGATGAGCCGGAGTGCATCTTGGAAACAAAAGTCAAGAAGCTTCGGAACAAGGAAATCAAGATGGTGCTGGTCAAGTGGAAGCATCATAGGGGAGCAAATCACACTCGGGAATCGGAAGAAGACATGAAGACTAAGTACCCAAGTCTGTTTAGAGCAGCATGACTTCGCGGACGAAGTATAGGCGTGGTGGAACCCATGCTGTAACATCCCTATTTTTAATCAATTGTAATTTACTATTTAAGACTCAATTTAATGCATTGATGGAATTATTATTTCAATTCCGATCACAATTTTTAAAATAAGAAAAGATGAGGAGAAATCCTCATGGTCATCTTTTGAGCGAGCATAACAATGAGAAACTGATCCGAACATTTAAAATCGGTTAATTAAGAAAATACGAAGTTGAGGGGTATAATGTGCTAATAGGTAAAAGTGACAAATAAAAGATGGAAATTCTTTCATTTTCAAAATCTCACTCTCTCTCCTCTCTCACTGATTTCTCTCTCTCTCTCTCTCTCTCTCTCTCTCTCTCTCTCTCTCTCTCTCTCTCTCTCTCTCTCTCTCTCGGTTTCAACCCAAGAAACCCCAAAGATCACCACAATTGAAGTGCAAAAGTTGGATTTAAGTGACAAACAAGGAACTATTGCTACCGCAAACAAAGATTCGAGGTAAAAATCATTCGATATTTCGAATTTTTGATGTTTGGGTTCGGTTTTCATAAAATCGAATCATAAGATTAAAGTTGCAAATGTTAATTCATGTTGAAAGTTGATATAGATATGTTTAAATCGAGTGTTGATGATGTAGTATACAAAATTTCAGATTCGGATTCCACCTCTAAGTATGGTTTTGAATTTAGTGTGTGTGTTCATCGACCAAGGATGAAAAATGCATATAAATGAGTTTAATTGGTTTATATTAAGTGTTAATTATAAGTAAAAAGGGGTACATTAAGTTCATATTTGCAATTATACATACCGAAACATGCAAAAATGGTCAGAAAGTGTTTTCTGATAAATCTGTAAATTATTTAAGTATGAACTCGGACTGATGATCTCGGTTCGGACCATCCGGGTTCGGACCAACATCCGAGTTCGGACCCTGCCTGATTCGGACCAACAGTCAATTCAGACCACCCAATTTCGGACATATACCCAATTCGGACTTCAGCCCTATTTCGGACCATCTGCATTTCCGACCATCCAAATTCGGATGTGGTCCGAATTCAGATCCAATTTCACTTAATTT
>JAANYP010002254.1:0-61523 GCA_020465985.1 Centrapalus pauciflorus
AGGGGCGAGTCTATATGGGGCTCTTGCGACTGGTGCAGCTCCCGGCACCAAATCGATTTGGAACTCTACTTGCCTAGTTGGCGGAAGTCCAGACAAATCTTCCGGGAAGACCTTCGGATAGTCACAAACCACGGGAATATCCTCGAGTCGCTTCTCCTCCGACTCTTTTTCTACAATTTGCACCAGTACTGCATGACAACCTTTCCTAAGGCACTTTAATGTTCTTAGGCCGGATATGACATTCAACTGTCGGTTCTTTCTTTCTCCTTGGACTATTAGGAACTTCTTCTTGTGGAGTGGTATTCGTACCACTTTCTTACCACACAAAATCTCGGCATGATTGTGTGACAACCAATCCATACCAACTACTACGTCAAAACTTCCGAGTTTTATAGGCATCAAGTCTATTTTAAAGGGATGATCTGCCAGCTTCAGCGTGCATTCCTTAATGATACTACTTGCCTCTATTATTTTAGCGTCAGCCAGTTCTATAGTATAAGAGTTGTCTAAGGGAAAAGGAGCGACATTCAATTGCTTACTAAACTTATCAGATATAAAGCTCCTATCAGCCCCAGTATCAAAGAGTACGTAAGCATAAATGTCATTTAAAAGAAACGTACCAGATACTACGTGGGGATCTTGACGAGCGTTACCTGCTCCCAACACAAAAGCTCTCCCCTGAGCTCCTCCACCATTCCTCAGCTTCGGGCACTCACTCTTGAAGTGCCCAGTAACTCCACATTCAAAGCAGCCTTTTTGATTGCTGCCACTGGTTCCCGGGGCTCCAGATTTACAGTCTTTGGCCATATGCCCCAAACATTTGCATTTTCCACAGTGGGTTGGACAGGGACCCTGGTCGTGATGGAAGGTGCATTTAGTGCAGAAAGGCTTGGTACCGGTATAACCTCTTCTTAGCTCAGCTCCTGCTGCGTAAGCTTTAATGGTTTCGGGCTTTTTGGATTGTGAACCCGCATTCTTCCCAGTCTTGTCTTCCCACTTTCTTTTGTTCTCCCCGGCCTTAGCTTCATTTCTCCGGGATACTTGGTCCATAAGATTATTGGCCATCCCGATGGCATCCTGTAGGGTGGATGAGTTTGAGGCAGTAACATTACCTTGAATTTGAGGAGCGAGTCCCCAAATGTAACGTTCGATCTTTTTGTACTCCGGGGTCACCATTTGAGGGCACAGAATGCTCAGCTCATGAAATCGGTTGGTGTACCCCGTCACATCTGTTCCCTTCATCGACAGGTTCTAGAACTCCGATTCCATTTTCTGGAGTTCGTTCCTCGGACAGTACTCGTCCGTCATCATTTGCTTTAACGCGGACCATGTGAGCTGGTAGGCTTCATCGATACTTACAGACTGGACATAGGAATTCCACCATGTGAGGGCGCTATCTTGTAGAGTGTGAGTAGCAAACTTCACCTTATCTCCCTCAGCACATCCGCTGACGCGAAAGACAGATTCTAACTTCTCAAACCATCGTATCAAGCCAACGGCTCCTTCAGTTCCGTTGAAATACCGGGGTTTGCAACTTAAAAATCCTTTAATTCCACAACCTTTTGCGTGGATTTCCGTTCCTCCCATGGTGCGGCTAGCACCACCATCTCCATTTGCTGAGCTATTCCTATTTGCCTCATACGTGGCTATAGCGGCAGCCACTCTTTGTGCGACTAGCTCTTCAATGTCAGCAGCGTTCATTGCTCGTTTCGGCGGCATTATCTTAAAATTTTAAAGAAAAAGCATAGTGTAAGAAATTGAATCTTAAAGAGGTAAATTTTCCTTAAAGCACAATACTATAATCATCAAACACAATTTCATAAATAACTTGCAATTTTCATTAATCATTCGAAATTTCCTTACATTAGGGGCGGGTTATTACCCGAAAATTTTGTCCTATAATATTACATGATATTTTCCTACTATTACAAGGATAGATAGAAGTGCACTAAGTGTGGGAGTGATCAGGGGTCTCTCCCTTTTCCATCGCGTTGAGGCGCTGAGTCAGCTCATCGATCCGAGCTTGGCTTTCGGCTAGTTGCTGCCGAAGCTCATTCAGGCCATCCTGTTGGATGATGAGAGCATGCTGGTTAGCCCAGTAGATGTTGGAGTTTTGCCATTCCTCCCACTCTAGACGAGCGGTCATCCCACCGATATCTAGGTTAAGTGATCGGATCTGGTGGTCATGCCTAGTCGACCGTGCTATCAGAAGTGATATGGTTTGCTCGGTAGGCTCTTGGGTGAGGGTCGGGACAGGTGCGGAGGATGGTCCTCCTATCTCGAAGTTGGGAGGATTTCCCTCCATCTGCCTCCATTCGCGGAGGGTTTCCGGTATCCAGGTCCATCGCCGGGCGTCTACCCGTCGGTGTGGTGGTGGGGGATTGGGTTGAGGAGTCGAGATGGGAATAGACTCCCGTCTCGGCATGATCACCCGCTTTCGGGGTGTATACAACATTTTAGGGCCGTTAGGGTATGGCCTATACGGCTTATGTGACGGTTCGGCTGGATGGTATGGAACGCGAGCAGGGACCGTTGGAGGCAACAGATCTTCTTCCTCCATCGGCTCTTCTTCCGTCTCCCACATCGGATCTTCCGAGGGGTCCTCTTCTTCCGATGTGTCTTCCTCGTGGAAAATCTCAGTGGCCGTGGGGCTAGCAGGAGTGTACTCCTCCTCTGAATCCGATATGATGATTGTTTCCGGATGAGACATGATTTCTGCTATCAAGGTCCATTCATAGTCTTTTAGTTAGTTACAAGTTACAAAATATTTTCTAAAATCAGTAAATCTTATGTGCAGTTATAGTCTAGGGTACTAATGCAACCTAGTTCACTATAACTATGGCTCTGATACCAATCTGTCACACCCTGCTACCCCGATTGGCAGCGAGGCGTGACGAGTGCGGAAGCGTAACCATAATCATAATGAACGACCACTATATGGACGTTTTCAAAAATACATCGATATAACTTTAAAAGGTAGAAATGTTTTACATAACCCGTAAATGATAAAGAGTAGTTCGCAAGGTACAGAGATTTAAATACATAATTAAATTATCCAAAATAATGCAAATAAATCTCCGACGGTTTGAAAAAGAATGCGACTCCTTAAGTGCGGAAGCTTGAAATTAGTTACTTCTGAAGGCATACTTGCCTTAATTTCCTGAAAATACACGCTAAAATACGTCAACAAAATTGTTGGTGAGCTCATAGGTTTACACGTAAATCTGACTTGTATGGACAACAATAATAGAGTTTGAATTTATAAAATCATAAATTCCATGTTATGTATTACATATAAACCATCATGCAACCAAAGCTTAATTGTAAATGAGTTTGCCCTGTGCAGTATTCCCATACGTAATACCGTGTGTTAAATATATATGCACTCGCTGTTAGCCGAACCGAGCTAACCCGAATGGGGGACATGACTCCCAATAGATCTATCCACAATATATTCACGCTTACAAATAAATGTAATTAACGGTTCATGATATAAGGGCGGATGGAACCACATGTGTAATACATAATAGAAATGAAGTTGTTTTTGTGTCCATATGAAAACGAAGCATGTATTTCAACCCCAAAACATAACATTGTGAAAATAGGGGCTATGAGGACTCACCGAACTTGTGATGGCAAAACTACGCGCAAAAATGCAAATGTGCGTTGTTTGATGGGTGATGAAACCGGAGGTGTTTAACCGAGTCCTAAATGATAATAAGGACTTAATATCACTAATATATGATAATAGGTATATTTATAGATTTTTATTTCTTAAATCACCCAACATTACAAGTTTATAAATAAGATTTGCTTAAAACGTCAAGTTTATATATATATATAATTTTCCAGCTTTTTCGGAGGTTTTTCGGCCTACTTTGAGGCTGTTTTTGACCAAGCTCCAAAATGTTTTAGACTTTGGTTTTCTAGGACATTAAACTACTATATACAAAGGATTTTTAGAATCAAGAACGGCCATTTTTCGAGTTGTTTAGGTTGGTGAAAAAGCTCGTTAAAAACGCTATGTTGGCCATTTTTGAGCTGTCAAACTTTCGGTTTCCCAAATAATTTCTGGAGGTCTTAAACTTCAAAATAAATTATGAAAAATTACAGATTTATAGTTAAGACATAGATCTAACTTTTGAGACAAGAATCAACTCATTTCGTTGAGTTATGAATTAGTTATGATTTTTCAAAGTCGATATAAATTTTCTGCCGAAAATCCGTAGTTTATAAACTTACAACAACTTATGATTCTTGTTGTTTATTCAAAGACTACTTGTATAAAAGCCATAATAGTTATAAAAACACATATATATCATATGTTTTCATAATATTAACACTTTTATAATGTGTTCACATATCCATAAACACATTTAAAGAAACAACTTAAAAATAACAACTAAAACTTATAAACTTGAGTTTTTATGAAACTTGTTGTTGTAGGTGATTATATATATTATGCAAGACTTATATAACATAAATATAAGATGATATAAGCTAGTATTTACTTACTTTGATGTATTATAGGAATGCAAATGAGTAGAAGTTGAAATCCTTGCAAGACTTTTCACCAAAACTCTTGAAATATTAAAAGAACACAAAGTTGCAAATTTTGGTGTTCTTGACACCTCTTGGCCGGATTTGAGAGAAAGAAAAGAAGAGATTTTTGTGTTGTGAAGGTGTGAAGAATGAAGTGAAGTGGTGGTTCTATTTATAGAGGAGAAAAAGGTGGTGAAATGATGATAATAGTGAAAAATCTTGGATGAAAGGAAAGAGGAGGATTTGATGGTGAAATGTTGAGTAAAATAATACAAACTTTTGGTCCTTGTGTACCATATGGTGGCCGGCCTAGAGGGTGTATTTTTGATGTATTTATATTTTTTTTTTGTATAAAAGTATTTAGAAATGTATTCTTGTATTTCCCTTTTCTTATAAATTCATAAATACTTTTGGATGCATTGTTTTAATTAATTGTTTTAGTCTTGCATAATTAAGGTTAAGTAATTGTATTTGTGTATGATTAGTGTCACTAATCATGATTTAATTATGTACTTAGTTGAATTAATCCTTCATGTCGTAAATTGATCGGATTAATTGATTTCCCGATTCATCGCACCGATGAATTTGATTCTAATTGAGTTGAATTTTCTAATAAGCCTTGTTAATCACTTGATTAATTTCTAATGACCACTGATTAGGCTATAATTGACTATTAAATGTAGATTAGGGCTTTGTTGCTAACCTGGTTTAATGCCGGATGTTACACATTAATTTTAATTTCAACATCAAAACTTAACTTTTAAATAAAACCGATTTAATTTAAACAACGAATTACCAGAAAACGGAAACGAACCAACTTAATTAACCGACTCATACTCGGGTTCAATAACCCATATGAACCGAAAAAAAAGTAGGGTATTAAACCCGTTGACGGCTGAAATTAATCGAAGCCTTTAATCAACTCACTTTGATTATTTCGATTTCGATTATTATATTCCAATTAATCGTTTAACTATCGAATCGAACAATATTTAAACCGATTTGTGAATTTTATAAAAAAACTAATAAAGTCTCCCACTTTAATTTTATAAAACCGAAACATATTTACATACATTTTGTCACAAATGTCAAAATATTAATAACCAAACACTTTTGATTTATTGATTCGATTTTAACGCATTTAATTCAATCGTTCGACTTTAACCGTGAATTAAACGACATGACGGAATAAACCATCAATGACTTCGGCTACCACATCAATGACTTCGGCTAACACATTGATATCGACCGTCTAAACACTTTTAATTAAAAAAAAATCAAAACTTTAATAACGTTGGACATAAATACACGAATAATACTATCATTATGTTACTTGAGGTGGCTCTGATACCACTGTTGGGAATTCATATTGTTTTTCATAAAAACATAAACTTTAATCACATTAAATGCACGACAGAAGCTTTTCAAAATCACGAATTCCGTACACGGATCATCAAGTATTCATAAGATAAGTAAACAAGAAAGCAATAAAAATCCGTACCTTCGCATTCGATTACAAGAATGCACGAATGAGATGCTTTCGGTATCCACCGGTGATGAAACGATCGAGCGGCGCCAGGTATGCAATCAAACACACGAAAAAACGAGAAAGACACACGCAATTGTGAGTTTGGTACGGCCGAATTTGGAACACCACACAAGTGTGTGTGCGCCGTTCCCATTTTTTTTTTCACTACATTAGGTTACACCTTATGTGTATATATAAACATCACACCACACATATATCTCATATATGGTTATATATATATATATATATATATATATATATATATATGTATACAACCGTGTGTGTGTGTCTATATATATATATATATATATATATATATATATATATATATATATATATATATATATATATATATATATATATATATATTATATATTATTAATTTAGAGTTTTAGTTTTAATCAAACTCTAATATAATAATATAATATATATCTTAATAATTATCTTTATTATTTAAACCTTATATAATTATCTCTATAATTATATACTCTTTAAATAATATTAATCTTTTATATATTATCTAATAATATATAAATGACTATATTTATAATTATCTCTTATTTTTTTTTTATAATTATCCATCCGATTATCTAATAATAGATCATAATACTATTTCAAATAAATCAATCTTTTATTTAATATCAAATAATAAATAAAAGACCAGATAATTATTTAAATATCATCCAATGACAATCAAATCACTACAATATCCAATATTGTACTTTTAGTCCCGGTACTTTAAGATATAATTAATCATCCATTAATTTAATCTCAATGATCATTTTGTGTCATAAACAATATCAATATTATTTATCCAATAGTTTAATTGCATCTGCCCAGTTGTGCTCATCGGTGTGACCCTCAAGTGTTTTACGAAATCAGCCATGATGCAGTAATAATGTCATCTTTACACACCATATACTAACATGATCATTGCCGAATCTAACCGTCCCACAGATTTTATCCACAAAATTCGTAAGGGTGTCTCGCTGTCCGGTCATATGCTTGGAACAACCAGAATCAAGATACCACACATGATTTACCAACAAGACGAAGTAAACCAGTGAGGTACCCACTTATAGTTGGGTCCTTTTGAGTTAGGTAAATCATGTGGTGTTACAGCTAGGTAGAGAAACAGAAACATTCTATATTTTTGGAACCCACTTTTTGAGAGTTTTCTTGGGTATCCATTTTAGTACAGTTCTTTTAGGAACTGGTTTTGGAATTAGTTTCTTTGGAACCCATTGCTGTCTAATTTCGGGAAGCTTGTTCTTTTCTACCCATACACGCACATTTTAATTGAACAATGATTTTGCATTCAAACCATGACAATTAACATATTTCAAAGACATCAGTTCAGCACGAGAATATTTAGAACACAGTTTAGGGTTATTACATACAGTTTTCCCTATGAAACTAGTCCTATCTGTAATACTACTGTCTTTTATTCTCCACTCTTTTCAAAAATTGGTCTTTTTATTTGAAACCTGCTTCTTTCTCCACACTTTCTTTGAAGATCTTTTCACAAAATTATCTGACATAAAGGAAGAATGAGAATTAGTAAATTTAGAATAAGCAGTATTCTGTAAAACTTTCTTACCATGAGAAGCATTTGATCTCTTTGCATTTGTTACATTCAAAGACGACGATTCACCTTTTTCAAATATAAGAGGAACAAAAGAAAGTTTTTCTTTCTTCTTTCGTTGCAAAACAGATGATGAAACTGATTCAACCTTGGAAAGTTGCAGGTACTTTTTTCAAAATACTTACAGGTCCTTTTGTTTTATCAGTTTGTTTGTCATAAAGAGGTTTTACAAATTCATCAATCCTGACAAACATTTCATCTAAAGAATAGAATTCAGAGTTTATGAACAGATCAAACTCCTTTTCAGAATCAATGGAGTCAAGTTTAATTGAAGTTAATAGATGATGTTAAAATTTAGTTCAGACTATTCTTTAAGTTTTATTTCTAAATCTTGAATAACAGCCTGAAGCTTTACTTTTTCATCCTCAAAAGTTTTTATTTCCAATTCAAGATCAGAATTAATCTTCTCAAGAATTGAATTTGGATTGTATTGCTTTTGAGTGAAAATTTTATTTTCAGACAAATCTTATTAGAATATTCTGAATATGCTCTTCTGGTTTTGGTGGACTTTTATAATTTTCATTTAGAATGTTATAATCCAAATTGAGTTGCATTTTATCTTCTCTCAACCTTTTCAGATCTTTACCAGATTCTACTTCTTCTGAAGCTTTAAAAAACACCATTTTTAATCCTAAATTCATGTATCTAATATCATATAAAGTTGGAGAACACAAAATTGCTTTCGTTAGATACTTAGGATTTTCACAACCAATTCCAGCTTTTGAGTTTTAAAAATATGTGTTTTTTGGTTGATTTAAATGGATTGTTTGATCTGTTTGACCTCTTTTTAAAAGTTCATATTCTAAAGATTTTATTTTCTCATAAATTTAGTTCTTTCTGCAAAGATTGAATTATATTTTACAGAATAATTTACAGATTCTAATTCAGCTGATTTGAGTTTTTCATTTAAGTCAGTAATAGTGCTACTCAGCCTTTTGTTTTCAAGTTGAAGATAATTGAATTTTTCTTCCATATTAGAAACAAAATGTAAAGCGAATGCCTTATCTTTGGAAAACTCTAACACTAATGCGTGCTCAAGTCTTAATTCGTTTAAGCATGTAAGCCATTTGAGCTAGCTTATTTTCAAGCTTACAGGAGTTATCTACATCTGAGTCAGGATTAGAATCTACCTCAGGTGTCTCTAACTGTTTTGAATTATCTGATTCTGATCCATCATCCTCTTGATCTTTGCTGCATTCTCCTCCTCCTGTAGCCATCAATGCTACATCTTCTCTCAATTCAGGCTCAGAATCTGTATCATTTTTATTTTCCTCTTCATCATTTGTTAGCCCGACTCAGAATTCATCCTCAACAACCATTGCAGATTCACTTTGTTCAGATTCATTGAATATTTCTGACTTTAAGCATATATGAGCATCCTCATCTAGAATATCATCATCTTTAGAGAGTTGGAGCCAGTGATCATCTTCTGCCATCAAGGCCTTTCCAGCTTCCTTTTATTTGGCCAACAACGCCTTACAAGTATAGTATTCAGAATTTTTAACGACAGGCTGTTGACATTCTCGGGCAAAGTGGCCTGGCTTGCCACAATTATAGCATTTTTGGTCTTCTTCCTTCTTAGAAGACTTCTCTGGCTTTTCATACTTTTTGCCACTACTCTCTCCAGTCTTTTTCTACTTCCTGGATCCAGTTTTATATCACATCTTGTTGTTCGTTGTCTTGCGATCAAACTTATTTTGAAATGCTTTTGTCAGAAGTGTCATCTGCTTCTTCATCGGTTCAATTTCTGGGTATGCTAAAGAGTCAGTAAATTTAGATTCTGATGAACTGCTAACTACCACTGGCTTCTCCTTCTGTAAGTTGTATTTATACTTCTTGTCGGCTAGGAGAGCCAATGGATCAACAGTTGCTTTTTCAGCTTGTTTCTTCCCTGATACCTTCCTCAAAACAACCCCCTGATAGTTGTTTAAATTCTTAATGACCATATGAATGTCCATTTCATCTAATTCCTTGGTCTGTTGAATGATCATGGTATACTTGTCCCACTCAGGGTTGTGAATGTTCAAGAACTTGACATTTATGTCTAAGTTTGACTTTGTGACCCCATTCCTTTTCATCTCGCTGACTTGATTGACGAATCTTAAGTATGTAGTTTCTAACAATTCCCCTTCTCTTGCTCTGAAATTCTCAAATGTCATTAAAATTGTTCATTGGTCTATTGGTAGCAGCCTTGTCAGATCCTCTCATCAAATTACATACCTCATCCCAGATGGATTTGGTAGTGGTGTTGTTTGTGAGACTGATATATATATATATCATTGGAGATTAAGAGAAGCAAGAATTTTCTTGCTGCCTTGTCACCTAATTTTCTTCTCTTCTGAGCTTCAGATAGATTGGCAGTTGTAACCTCCTCAGATCTCTCAGGGACTGGAGGATTACCATTTGGTACTGCAGGAATGGTAACATAAAACCTTGTTGGACCGTCAGTCAATGATATCAACATCTCATCTTCCAGATCATGAAAACTGATAACCTCAAGAAACCTCTCCCTCCATTGGACATATTCCCCTCTGTACAGAATTGGAGGTTTGGTCTCTGAA
Source organism: Centrapalus pauciflorus (assembly GCA_020465985.1). NCBI lineage: Eukaryota > Viridiplantae > Streptophyta > Magnoliopsida > Asterales > Asteraceae > Centrapalus > Centrapalus pauciflorus. The sequence goes on from JAANYP010002254.1 coordinate 10,277, forward strand.
CCCATGGCAAGAGCGTTCTTTGACATTTTGAATTGGTGATATTGAACTTCCAAGATCTTTTATGGAGTATTGAGTAATTTCTGATTCAACACTAAGAACACTGAATGAAACTCAAAGTGTACAGAAACAAACTCGAATATTGAATGAACAAACTCGAATGAATAACGATCAAACTCGAATGAAGCCTTATGAAACTCGAATGACACTATGTCAAACTCGGTTGACAATATGGGTAAACTCGAATGAAATACAAGTAAACTCAAATGAAGATTGAATTTACTCGAATGAAAGTGGGTTCAAATACTTAGATGGTTTGATAAACTTGGATGAAGAACAATGAGTCTCGGATGACTGCTTATCAAACTGGAATGACCTACTGCTCAAACTCAAAGAATGAATCATCAAACTCAAATAACAAGTGTTCTAACTCGGATGAAAGTTTAATTAAACTCGAAAGAAGTGTAATAAAACTCGGTCAATGATTAAACAAACTCGGTCAAAGCTTTGATCAAACTCAGTCAAAGCTTTGATCAAACTCGATCAGTTCTTTTTATAACTCGGTCAACTCTATGAACTTAATGTTGCCCGAGTTTTAACAGTTTTCAACAAATCCAAGTTGAAATTCAATCTTTTCAACAAATCCAAGTTCAAATTCAATCTTTTCAAAAAAAAATCCACTAATTGATCTCAAATTAACAATGAAGGTGTGGTTTTCAAATAGAAACACTTTTTAGAAAGAAACTTTGTCTAATTTCAGATTAAACACCCAAAAATTTGACAAAAAAAGTAAGAACTCAAGAGTTTCAAAAAATCAGTAAAATTCATAATAAATTCTGTGTGATTGGAGTTAAAATCTGAGACTTATGTCAATCAATTCATCTTTTAAAACTCCACCTTCGATCCAATTTTCACTTCATTTCATCAATAGAATCAAAAGCCCAAAGAGGTTTTCTGAATTTTAAAAATAGCGATGAAACAGTGTTCGTAAAAATCAAATTCAGATTCAAAAAATCACTCAAATTTTGCCATATTAGTCTCCGATACCAATTTTAGTTCAATATCAACAACACATATAAATTACACAATTAAGAACACAATAAAACCACAACTGACCGAATGATTTCTATTGAGATTAGAGAGAAATTACATTCACTGAATTCAGTTTCTTGCACAGAAACTAATGGCATTGACCTATCCGTACAATGAGTACAAATCCATGCAAATCAGTACGTACAAAAGTACTAATTGACTTCTATATATACTATTACAAGTATTGAGGATTTACAAAATGCCCCCTGAACTATTACATTCATAAACCAAAATATAAAACCTAACACAATGAATTGTACATTGTGCATAATTAGTTGTTTTTAAGACCAACAACTATATGCATTATATAGTAGTACAGATATGTACACACACACACACACACATATATATATATATATATATATATATATATATATATATATATATATATATATATATATATATATATATATATGTACATATCTACATACATACATATCTATATACATACATATACATATACGTGTGTATATATATACACACACACACACACACACATACATATACATATATCTTTATAGGGTTAAGTATCATTTTGACCATTACTTTCAAATTTTTCCCATTTAGCCAGTTAACTATTTTTTGTCCTTAATTAGCCACTAAACTTTAGTTTAGTGTTCTATTTTGGAGAAAATGAATAAAACTCATGGCTCAATCAGTACAAAATATGATAGTTTAGTGGCTAAATTAGGACATTTTTCAGTGGTTAAATTGGTAAAAAGAAAGTTTAGTGGCTAATTATATAAACAAAACATAGTTCAATGGCTAAATCAGGACAAAAAATAGTTTAGTGGCTAAACCAAAAAAAATCTAAATGTTGGATGGTCAAAATGACACTTAACCCTATCTTATATATATATATATATATATATATATATATATATATGTGTGTGTGTGTGTGTGTGTGTGTGTGTGGTGTATTATATATATATATACACACACACACACATATATATATACATATATACATATATGTGTGTGTGTGTGTCTATATATGTGTATATATATATAGACACACACACACACATATCTATATGTATATGTATATGTATATATGTGTGTGTGTGTATACATAAATCTATAGATATACATATCTATTAATATACATACATATATATATCTGTGTGTGTGTCTCACTCTCTCTCTCTCTCTCTCTCTCTCTCTATATATATATATATATATATATATATATATATATATATATATATGACTTAGTCTAGGATGTAGTAGATCAAAGACATTAAGCACTACCTTGCATATTAATGAATAATTCTTTCTCAAATACACCTTACAAAAAATTATATTTATTTTTAACATCTAATCTATCTTCTAATTACAAGAATACTCTTTGCATCTTATTCTTATTGTTTTCCCCTCCATATTTAATATCTAACAATCTCCTACATAGATGTGAAAGTCAATATTATGGATATTTGCAATACAAAAACTTTACAATAGTAGAAACAAAATGAAAATCTTCAAATCTTCAACAAATTTTGTAACAACCTGAACTTAATTAACTATAATTAGTGCGTTAATTGCAATTTTTATTACAGATTATCATTGTAATCTTGTTTACATTGATAAAAGCTATTATAAAGTTATATGTGATAGTTAGAAAACCAAATTGGGTGATTTAAATTTTCAAGCACCCAAAAGTTGATCAAATAAAACCCTAAAAATGTGTTGTTTGCTCATTACAAATAAAAAGAAATACAAATTGAGAGCTTCTCCCTCAAGAATACGTTTCTCTCACTTGTGTTCTTCATCAATTTACCATCAAAAAGTCAAGAATTTAAGTTAGAAATTATCAAGTCAAGCAACAAAGATCAAGAATCTACAAGAATACAAGGTAATCTCATGATTTAATTCACCCTTGTGTTCATAAATGTATGTTACGGTTTCTGGAATTTTGCAAACATTCAAATGTACTTCAATCTTCAAATTGATCAACAAAATGTGTTTCAATCATCAAAATAAGACCATGGATGTTCCTAATATATTATTAATTGTTGTTTCGCCAAATTAGAGGAATAAATTGAAGATTGAATTGAAAAGATAGAAACTTAAAATGGTCCCTGTTCTAAGTATGTCAAGACCGAGACTTGGCCAAGAAGGCCATGGCCTCTAGCGTAGTCTTGTTTCTAATTCTTGGTTGTCGTTTGATCAATTACTAAGTTAAATCGCCTATTATCCTCTGAAATGTTGCTGCTATCTAACAGTTTAAACAGAAAGTATATGTGTGTGAGTGATGGGTACGTACTCGGAGACTTATAATCTTGATGAGTCTCGGAGTGGCCAAATGGCCTTAGCCTACTGATTTCTTGATCATTTGAACAATTGAACTCGCCATTTAACCATTCTATTTTTTTACTCTATATCAATTAAAATAGAAGGTGTGCGTGGGCGTGTGCAGTCCGAGACACAGGACAGTGATGAGTCTCGAAGTGTGTCAATGAACAACAACAATACATTGATCAATTAAAGAACTTATACTCCCTTCATGCTCATCTACTTCTTGATAAATCAATAGTTAATTGAAATTAAGTGTGTGTTGTGTGATCATGCTTGACTCCGAGACATAACAAGTGTCGGAGTGGAGCTATTTGTAATAGAAAACAGAGAAGGATCAACAGTGACAATTCAACATAAAACATAAATTAACTTAAGTGTTTGAGTAGTTTGTGTGTCAGACAATAAAACCATAGCAACAACATAGAAATCTAAATCATAAGTGTGTAATTGTGACTGGAAGCAGAAAGGAAGAACAACAGTAGCATTTCGATATTAAAACAAAAAATAAGTTAAGTGTTATGTGTGCAGGTGGGACTCTGAGACTTTCAAGTCTTGGAGTGGATTTGTGTTGTGGTGTGAGTGCTTGTTGCTTAGAAACAGGAAAAAACACAGCAGTTGCACCTTAAAAATTAACGTGCAAAATCAAATAAGTATGTGGGTGCATATGAGTACCAAGACTATGCTATGAGGGTGTGTTTAGTGTGTAGTGTACGTTTGTATGTGTGTATTTATAATGTATCGCTCTTCTTTATCCCGTCTGGTTTCTTATCCCTGTTCCATAAATTTCGTACGTAGCCAGTTTGTTGCTCTGACTGGTATCTATATATATGTATGTGTGCATAAACAAGTGTGTTGCTCTGACTAGTGTTTAAGTGGCCATAAACAGAACCAAATCAGCAGTACTTGCATATTTATGAGTAAAAACAACTCAAAATAGAAAACAAAGACCCATATATGTATGACTATATATGTGTGAATGAATGTAAACATGTAAATGTGTACATCATGAGTTAACAAGAGTCAATGACACATGTGTGCATGTTTTAAGCAATAATTCAAGTATAGAGATCAATATAAGCATTGTGAGTGCATTTTAAGACATAATAACAAGTAAAGTAAGCATGTGTGAGCTGTGGCCTTAAACTTAGGCCTTTGGCCTTGGTTCTCGGCCTTAAGGCTTATATTCTAGGCCAATAACTTCATTTCATTATGAACCATTAGAATCACATATGTTAGTGTTTAAATAGCTTGTAAAAACATATTATGTCATTCATTCATACATATGTGCTTGCTATGCAAATTCAAGTCAAAGAAAGTCAATTAAAGGTCACACATGTTTATGAAGTCCACAAAGCTAACGAACCATGTCATAACAAGACAAAGTCAAATACAAATTCAACATTGAAGCCAACGGACACATATGAAATGATAAGCCTAGTCAATGAATAAGTCGTACACATATGCTTCAGAATGTCAAAGAATAACAGTAAAACTATACATGTGAGTTGTGTAAAGAATTAAACTCCTTAAAGCTTATGTGTATGTGAATGACATAAATTGAACAGGTTTAGCAAAATCTGAACTGTGTCATAAATTCAAAGCTACAAAAAAGTGAGTAGAAGTCTATAAAGTCAAGCCAAAGTCCAGAATGCCAAAGTGGAAAGTTGTCTGTAAGTCTGATATAAGTCAGTTAGTGGTTCTAACCCACTACAGATTGTGAGCAACAAAACCAAAGCCAAGAAACATAATTAACTAGTAACTATGAGTTGTAGATCTTATTTTAAATGCAATTATGTGAATTGAGACTTTTGTTGCATTATGTTGACTTTATTTGGCATTCAGATCTTATTGAGCATATTGATATAATGTCATAGCATATTTATTATGGTTTGTTGAGCCTGAGCAATCCTTCTTCTAGCTTCTGATCTTTGGCCAGTCTTTCAATTGTTAAGCTTAGCACCAACACTATTGCTCAGTGTTGGATTAATGTTAAGCTTTTGATGTGCTGATTCATATGATGAAAGCACAGAGGGTAGCTAGAGTTGAGCATTCTGATGATATCCATACATCATTTACTGGTAGCTAGCCCAGTACATGGCTGATCCCCACACATTGATGCGTGTGTATGATGTTATCATTATCTAGAGCTTCTATAAGGTTGTCAAACTCTCAAGAGCGACAGCAGTTTTATAAGTGGGAGCTGAGCAATGACGCGCATCAGAGCTATCATTCTGGTTGGTGTCCCTTCGAGATTTGAGCTGTGCATGAGCCTAGAGTAGTGCATGAGCAATAGAGCCTGCGTTCATAGTTGCATGTTAAATGTGAAATCCTACATACTCACTAAACATTAAGATTACCTCATTGTTGCATTACTTTTAAGGTAAAGGCAAGGGATTGAATGGACCTAGTTCATAGATCAGGAATGTGAAAGAGCTTAAAGTGTCTAAGAACCTGTTTTAACACATTTGTATTTATCTGATGATAGAGCTCTGGGATGCTAGGCTAGATTATATTTTATACTTTGATGTAATAAACTAGAAGTTTATACCTTAATAATTTATTTTCTGTCTTTGTTTGTAATGACTTTTAATTCCGCATTGTTAGTTGTTATCTTAGTTTCCTGATTGATATTGCATTGCCATTGAAGTTAGTCATAAGACCTTTGAGAAATCTGTGTCTTATAAATTTTATTTTTCCAAACTTCTGTCAATCTTCATAACTTTTTCTTGAAAACTATTTTCTTCTATTCTCTGATTTCTGGAATCTCTGATAGAATTTGTTCTTCAGCGTTTCTCAGATCTTCATATATTTTCTCCTCAGATATTTTCTTTTCTAGAAATGCTCCCCCTTTGAATCATGAACTGTATTTAATTCTCCTCTTTGATATTTCAAATTAACAGATCTTGTTGTAGATGTTCTTTCAGCTAAAAGCAATTTCAAAATCTTTAGTGGTTGTTGCAATTGTCTTCTAACTATTTAGTAGTTGTCTCTGGAATTCAAATTATCTCCTCCTCATGATGATCATAAGAATTATGAACATCATGCAAAACTTTTCAGAGGCACAAATGAACAATACTCAGTGAAATTACAATCTCAAAAATTGAATAAACTAGAACATTATATCTGAAAAATATCCCCCCCTCTCAGAAATACATCAAAAACTACAAACTCTCCCCTTCAAAACAGTATCTCTTGCACGTATGTTCTCTCCCCTATTCTAAACAAATCTATCACTCCCCCTCAAATTGATACTCTTTCCTCATAGACACAAGCAAAATCAAAGCTTTTCAAGATGACTTAAATAAAACGATACATGTTCATTTGTAAATTATTGAGTCCAGGTCCACATAGGATTCTTGTTTGCACAATAGACATAATCAATGTGACCCACTTTTAGCACCGATGTGATGTTAACACTGGTAGGATTTCCAAATAGTCATCATGAAATCTTTTATCATGAAAGAAATACTCTTATTTGTTCCGGCTTAGTCACGTTGGACTAGTAGTTTATAGTCACACAGACTGTTAAACTCGATGTGTCCTAAAATTGCATATAATCGGCTCTAGACACGAAGTGCGTACAAATAAAGTCATATGTCGGACCAAATGTTTTCCTTGTTTCAATAACAATAATATCCAAATGATATTGTTGGTACACCCTGTGTGACGATAGCAATCTAGTTATGTAATAGACAGTCAAATGTAATATATGAGGCTTTATGAATACAAGTCATGTGTGTTAGTTCATGATTGTGTATGATATCTACATTTGCAAGTTAAGTTCTAAACTGTGAAGTTAAGTTCTAGACTGTGAAGATAAGTTCGTAGGGTGTTGGGCTGGAACTTAATTAAGTTCGTGGGCTTGGGCATGATGAACTTAACTGATTTAATTAGAACTTAATCAGTTTACTTTCATAATCTTTGGACAACATGAATTTCAGAGCAAGTATAGTGCACATGCGAGCTAGAAAGGTTTTCAGAGAGTTTCTTGGAGAAATACACCGTGTGGGGTCATTGGTATATCAGCTAGCATTGTGTTCGGCTTCGTGATCCGCGCGTGATCGATCAGTTAAGCGTCTAACGAGGATTCCGCACTCGTTGGACGACATCACATCAAGATCAGATCCGTAGACGTGGTGACCTTACAAGTGGTATCAGAGCCATCGTGATTGTTCTTCGTGTTCGTCACGTTTGGTTGAACATTCGTAAGGTTTCTGAGCATTTTATCGGATAAATCACGTGTTTTTACGAAGTTTTCAGTGGTTTCGTGCAAGTTTATTGGAAAAGGTTCATCTTAATTCATATTTTCAGTCGAAATCATTGTTTTCAATCCTAAAAACATTGATTTAATCTGAAAATTTGAAACAGTCGAATTTTTGGTGTTTCTCGAACTTGTGGCGCTCGAACATAAGGGATGTATTAGGGTTCTTTGAACTTGTCAGAATACGCTCCTCCACGAACATAATCAGAGATTTTGAACTTGTCAGATCTCGATCTTGATTTAGGGTTTCTCGAATTTGTTTGGGTCTCGAACTTGTCTGGGATTCGAATTTGATTGGGTCTCGAACTTGTCTGGAATTCGAATTTGATTTGGTTCGAACTTGGAATTAGGGCTTCTCGAACTTGAACTCATTCGAACTTGTTGATTTCGAACTTAACCATTAAAACAAATTTAATTTAGAAAACAATTTTTAAACTTAAAATTATACGAACTTGTTTAAGTCCGTAAGATTTGTTTTAATATTAATTTTAAAATTAAATAGTTTATGTTCGAAAACAAACAGTTCTACAAGAATGTCAAGTTTGCATAAGTTTTTAGAAATAGACCATGAGGTGGGCAAATCCAATTCTCCACCCAAGCTGATGAAGTTAGAAGACTAATACTGGTGGAAGGATAGATTTGCAGACTTCGCGAGATTTAGCGATATGCATATGTTGATATGCATAGACGAAGGTTTGTTCCCCCAACTCAAGAGCTTGAGGGCAGATTAAAAGTCTTGACGTACCAGAATATGAAAGATGACGACAAGAAAATTCATGAGGCTGAGAATCGAGCTACATCATTAATTAGAATGGCATTACGTTTGGAAATTTTACACACTTTCAGAAATCATAGAACTTCTAAAGAGCTCTGGGAAGCTCTAGAGAAGAGGTGTGAGGGAAATCCTAGGGTTAGAAAGGGGAGAATAGAACTGTTAAACCAGCAGTTTGCAATCTTCAAAGGGCTGAAGAACGAGACCTTGGATGACATAATCACAAGGTTCTACCATCTGTTGACTAAAACTGATAATCATAGTGTTGAGTATCAAGAAACAGAAAAGTCAAGGAATCAATCTACGATAAATGGTCTGTTAACGAGTGTATCTTCTAACAGACAGCTAGACAGTACATATGATTGGAGTACTCATCCAGAGTCAAATTCCAGAGCTTTATGGCTGAGGTAACTGAGACCGATGCAAGGGCTGAAGCAGAAAAGGAGGACACCTAGCAGTCCGATTCAAATCCTTTAATGTTTGAAAAATCTGAGGAGCAGACCACTCTGGAGTTTGCGGCTCAAATGGCCAACATGGAATCAGACCGTAAAAAGGTATCTCTTAACTTTTCTATGTTTCATGATTTATGTGTTTTATGTGCTACGTTAAATGATAGATTGAATCTAGTGCTAGAAACACATACCACATTGACAGCTCAAATCCAATCATTAAAATCTGAAAATGCTAGTTTGGTAGATATTAAGGAAGATCTTCGGGCTAAGATGAAAGCCGATGCTCAAGATGCCGTAGCTCTAAAAGACAAACTAAGTGAGCAGTGTGTTAGGAATGAGCTAATTTATGAGCACATAGAGGCCTTGACCAAAGAGATTTCCTTAAAAGATAAAGAATTAGCAGAGGCGAGGGTTAAAGTTGCAGAGTCAATTAGTAAACTTGAAAAATTTAGGAACACATCCATGAATCTAGGCAAAATCTTAGACGCGCAGAGACAATCTAAGAAACCAGTGGGCCTAGGATATCAGGAAAGTCCTCCACCGTTCAATAATAACTGTGTGCCTCTACCTCAGCATAAGACCACAAAAACGACTGAATCAAAGGAAGCAACTGTAACTGAAACTAATAAGGCATCAACAACTAAAGTGTCAACAACAACCCCTAAGGTTAAGAAAATTGTTAAGTTTGTGCAGTCTACTAGTGACACAAAACTAGAAGAGGCAAAAACTGTGAGTGATAATAATCAAGAGGTTGTAAACACTGTAGTTGAAACAAAAGCACAGGATACTAGCGAAACTCCTAAGTCAAAGGGTTCCTATAAGAAGCCAATTGACAAAATGTCTTGCTTCAGATGTCATGAGAACGGTCACGTTGCTTCTAGTTGTCCCTATAAGAAAGTAGATTCTACACCGACCGTAGGGAAACCATAATAACCAGCCTTAAAATCAGTACTTAGTATTGCAAGTTCAAGTAGTTCTCAAAACACTTAGAAGAACTTGAATGCAACACCATGTGTAGGTGCTAAGCAAATACTGGTGTCAGTCAGAAAGAATGATGAACTTAGGACAACTTCACCGAATAAAGTCCCTAGTCAATCTAGGTCTGGACCACAACCAGTCTTTAGGAGTACTACACCTAAGAGGAGTTACACTCCAGTTAGGTCACATACCCCTAACAGACATCAGACACCAGGAAGAGCCCAAGGATATAACAGTGAAATGCACTATAAAAGAAATTATTCTAGGGCTCCACAGCAAATGTCAACCCAAAGGCCAAGAGTGAACATTAATCACTCAGCTCCACAACAGGTTCTTAATAAGATACCCAAGTCACCCGAAAGGAGAGATGGGTATTTGAAAGAGTTCAAGTATATGGACGAGAATGATATCACCGAGTCAGTTATGGCTTGGGTTCCTCGTGATAACTAACTTGTTTTATTTCATGTGCAGGAGTTAACTACAAGTCTAAACAATAAATGGTTCTTAGATAGTGGTTGCTCTCGTCACATGACTGGGGAAAGGAGTCTATTGACGGACTTCAAGAGTGGGAACAAAGGGTTTGTATCATTTGCTGGGAATAAAGGATGAAATATCACTGGAATAGGAGTAGTCACTAATGGGACGATCACTCTTGGTCAAGTCTACCATGTAGATAAACTTGATCACAATCTCATTAGTGTCTCTCAGATCTGTGATAAGAAAAATTCAGTCATCTTTACTGAAAAAGAAGCGTAAGTGCTAAAGCCTGGATTCAAAATACTTGAAGAGTGGATTATGATGAGAGCCCCAAGGGTGAATGATCTGTACATGATGGACATGAATGTAGCAGATTCATCGATGGGAACTATATGTCTATTATCAAAAGCCTCAAAGTCCGAATCTTTGTTGTGGCACAGACAAATGACACACTTGCACTTAAGGAAGATGAACTTCATCACGAAAAATGGCCTTGTGCAAGGTGTTCCATTGAAGAGTTTTCAATTTGAAGACAAGTGTGTATCGTGCAAGAAGTGAAAACAACATAAGAAGTCACACAAGTCAAAGACTCAAAACTCAATTGCTTCCACCTTTTTTTGCTGCATATGGATCTCTTCGGTCCAATCAACAGAAGGAGTATAGGTGGTAGTTGGTACTGATTAGTTATTACTGATGATTACTCACGTTTCTCTTGGGTTTTCTTTCTAGGTACAAAGGACGAGACAACAGGCACGCTGATTGGGTTCTTAGACCAAGTCGAGAACTCATATGGGAAAAGGGTAAAATGTATCAGGAGTGATAACGGAACAGAGTTTAAAAATGCCGTAATTGGTGAATATTTCCTAACTAAAGGCATAGTGTATCAATTTAGTGCACCTTAAAAGCCACAACAAAACGGGGTGGCAGAACGTAAGAACAGAACAAAGACTATGCTATTGGATTCAAAGCTTCCTACCATGTTTTGCGGGGAGGCAGTGAATACCGCGTGTCATGTTTTAAACAGAGTCCTTACTGTTAAATCACTGAACAAAACCTGTTATGAAGTTCTGAATAAAAACCACCAAATTTAACTGGCTTTGAACCGTTTGGGGTGCCATGTACCTTATTAAAAACAAAAAATCAACCTAAGTTTAGTGAAAAGGCTGACGAAGGATACTTCCTAGGTTATGTCCCAAATTCACCAAAGAAGAGGGTTTTTAATAAAACTACTGGTATAGTTGAAATTGTGTTTAACATTGATGTCACAAGTTATTCACACGAACCCCAAACTGGTCCAAAATGGTTATTTGATTATGACTCTTTGTTTGAATCGTTTAGCATTCCGTTTAGCGGAAATGTAGGTACTCTGGAAAATGACTTCTCCTTTTTAAATCTTAACGATGATGGTAGAGTATTTCCAGATACGAGCATTCCCACAAAATCTGAGACTACATCGATAGAAGACCGGTCCTCAACAAATCAAGAGCCTTTGTTGCCTATGGATGAGAATCAAACAAACAATTCAGCATCAGAAGACAGTGATCACGAGGAGAATGTTCAGTCTGAAGTTACACTTCCATTAGGCGAAATAGGATCAAATTTGGGAGATAACCTTCAGGTCGATGCAATCGAAACATCGAGGATAAATAAGGATCATCCGATAGAAGACATCATAGGAAATCTGAATGTGGGTGTTAGAACTAGGAGTTGTGTAAATAGTAACACAGTGTTGTTATCGATGATCAACGACTCTGAGGCATTTCACACGTGTTTATACTTTTGTTTCATTTCTCAAGTAGAGCCAAAGAATGTACAATTGGCTCTGAAGGATAATTCATGGATTGAAGCTATGCAAGAGGAACTTTCACAGTTCAGAAAGCTTGAAGTGTGGGAGTTAGTGCCTTTGCCTCGAGGAGAAGTTGCCATAGGGACCAAATGGGTCTTTAAGTGTAAACGGGATGATTGGGGCATAGTTACTCGTAACCAGGCCAGACTCGTGGTTAAAGGGTTCAACCAGGAAGAAGGGAAAGACTATAACGAAATATTTGCACAAGTGGTGAGGCTTGAGGCTATTCGATTGTTTCTGGCATTCGCGTCCTTCAAAGGGTTCAAAGTATATCAACTAGACGTCAAGAGTGCCTTCTTGTACGAAAAAGTGAAGGAGTTGGTGTATGTCGAGCAACAGCCAGAGTTTACTGATCCCAAGTATCCTGACAGAGTATATCGACTTGATAAGGCTCTTTATGGATTACATCAGGCACCTAGGGCGTGGTACGAGACACTGTCTACTCACCTCTTGGACAATGGGTTTGAGAGAGGGAGGATCGATGGTACAGTATTTGTTAAGAGGAAAGGTGGAGACTTTATACTGTTAAAAGTTTACGTGGACGATATCATCTTTGGGTCATCTAATGAGCAAATGTGCATGGATTTCGAGAAGGTTATGAAGTCGAAGTTTGAGATGAGTGCGATGGGAGAGCTGAACTTTTTTCTCGGTTTACAAGTTGAACAACGAAAGGAGGGAATGTTTATTCATCAGACGAAGTATGTCTATGATATTTTAGAGCGCTTCGGGATGGAAGGAACAAAGCTTTCGGCACAATTCAGTACTCCGACACAAGTCAATCATAATCTCGGACCGGGTACAGTACTGATGTGGATCCGACTTTTTATCGGGCCATGATCGGTTCAGTCATGTATTTAAATGCTTCAAGACCTGTTATAATGTTTGCTGTTTGTATTTGTGCCAGGTTTCAAGCTAACCCAAAGAAGATGCACATGAAAGCTATTAATCGGATTCTGAGATAGTTGAAGTCGAAACCGAAGCTGGGACTTTGGTATCATGCTGATAGAGATCTGGAATTGGAGGCTTACACAGATTCAGACTATGGAGGGTGTAGCTTGAACAGAAAGTCAACAACGGGTGATTGTCAGTTCCTTGGAGCGAGATTGGTGTCCTGGCAATGCAAGAAACAGACTTCGGTAGCCGTATCAACGTGCGAGGCCGAGTATGTAGCTGCTAGTAGTTGCTGTTCACAGGTTCTGTGGATTCAACAACAATTGCTGGATTACGGTTTGACTTATACTCATACTCCCATTAGGATAGACAATCAGTCCACAATTGCCGTAACTAATAATCCAGTTAAGTATAGTAAAACTAAGCATATTGACATAAGACATCACTTTATTCGTGATTGTGCTGAGAAAAACTTGATTAAATTAGTAAAAGTGCCAACGGAAGACAACAATGCGGATCTTTTCACAAAAGCATTTGATAGATCACGCTTTGAATTGTTAGTCCAACTTAATGGAATGCGTAATCCGGAGTAACCTGACCTCAGTACACTTTTCTTTCTTTTTAAAGTTTTATGATTATCTTTTTGGTTGATTTACTTAAAAGTGAAAAACAAGATAAAAAACCATAAAAATTTCAAAAAAAGAGAATATTGGAAAATGAGAGAAGTCCTAGAATCTTAGGTTCAAAGTGACAAAATTTGGCACAGTCAAACAAACTCTAAGTGTTAACCGTTCACACATAATGCACGATAATCTCTAAGTGATATACATGTTCTTCTCTGATATGTTGGTAGGCATAATACATGAAGGATTTCCTAAAGCTAATAAAATAATCGAGAAAATGTCATATGTGTAACTAACTTAGATATATGACCAAAAGGTCTTAATTTCTTTTTTAGAGACATACAGACAATGTGTATGAATGAGGTATGCAAATTAATCTGGGGGATGTGTAGCTTCATCAAAATACATCTTAAACAAAGAAAAAGTTTTGTAATGTAAAGGAAGTCAAAACAAGTCGCTTTGTTGTACGTGAGTACGGACCTGTCACCGCTGTTTTGACTTAAACTAGCAAGATATGTCGCTTTGTTGTACGTGAGTACAGACCTGTCACACTGTCTTGCTAACATAAGAGGAACTCTAAGACAAACTAAGACACTCTGTTGTATGTAAAGACAAATTTGTGTCCGATGTTTTCCTTTTAAGTATAATTTGCAAATACCAAAAAGTCATAGTCATTGTGTGTCTGCCTTGATCATAGAAGTATGTCTAAGTATGAGACACATAAGGTAGTTTCTTGATAAATGAAAAGGCCAAAGGAAAATCTTAAGTGTTGAAACTTTAAATGGACAAACATACCGACAATCGACTTGGAGTGGATGTCACGACAAACAACCAAAGGAATAAAAATTCCTAATTGTGAAAGTGCAATACTGAAAGTGTGCTGAGATCACTATCTGATTGAACCTTCGATGACACTCTCACAAAAAGATTCAATTAGTGTATTTTTATCTTTAAATTTCTGCAATTTAATTTTACTTTACTCTACTTTATTTTATTTTAGTACATTTTTACTTTTATTTTATTTTAACTTTTAAATAAATAGGATTGAGGTCATTTACTAGGATGCATTTTAAGTTGTAGAAATAAAATTGCGTGATAATCTGTATGCTAACTGTGAACTGGTTTCGCAAAGTTGAAAAACTTCCATAAAATGAAAAAGTGGAAAAGTTGGAATTTTTTCAAAGATTTTCAAAATATCCAATTAAGTTTGAAAACCCTTAAGTTCGAAGCCTCAAACGAATTTAATTAAGTTCGAACATATTGCATTAAGTTCGAAGCACAGTGAGGATATAAATAGGTCAATAGTGTTCATTCAATGCACCTACTCTTGAATTTATACTCCTCTCAAACTTACATAGGCGATCTCGAACTTGTCATTGTTTTCGATATTCATAACTGTTCCTTGAAGATTTTCACATTTCCTCGAACATACACTCAGACTTAGTTGTTTCGTATCACACATCACTAAGTAAGTGATGATTTAAACTAATTTAATGGTGTAAAATTTGAAAATTTAGAGTTTAAGATAAATAAAAACTAGGTGGTTTAAATCACGAAGTTTTAGGTTATGGAACTTAAAATTAATCATGAATAAACTTTATTAGAACCTATTAGGACTAGATTCACTATTCATTTAAGTTTAAAAAGGTTTAAATCATGAGTTTGATATCATCATAGCCGACTTCGAACTTGTTCTACAGACTTCGAACTTGTCAGGTCTTCGAACTTAATTAAAATATGCACAAGTTCGAAGACAGACATGTTCGAAGGAGTTTCTCGAATTTAAATAAGTTTGAAGGTCATCAGAATGTTCGAACTTAAGTAAGTTCGAAGGAATTGTTTACTCGAATTTAAGTAAGTTCGAAGGTGATTAAGTTCGTTTGAACTTAATCAAGTTCGAATGACTAAAACTTTTCTTCCAAACTCGATTTTTAATATTTGAACTGTTTATTATGTGTGTAGGAATGGCTGATCGTGATTTTTACAACAAGCACAATATGATCATGACCGTAGATCTATATGCAGCTGAGGCTCATCCATACCGACAAATGTTGGAGTTTTTGACTCAATCCAGGGTCCCGTATGCTCCGACACATAATCCTACGCGTATACTGCCGTATATCCGCCAATTCTGGTCATCACTACATGTTGACAGTTCAGTAGTACCTCTGCTCTTGAGGGCTACAGTCAGTGGAAAACCGATCTCTTTTACCGCAGATAATTTCAGGACAATTCTTCCGTTAGGAACAGCCGATCAAGAAGATGGACCAATTGATTTTCCGGCGACGATAAGGCAAGCGGCCTTTCAACGTATGGGATATGCTCAGGATCTGGCTAGAGCATCCAACGTGAAAAGTGGCGTAATAGGCCAATGGAGATATATGATGCACGTCATGATGGTGTGCTTTGCACCAAAGAAAGCTGGATTTGATACGATGATATCCAAGCTACAATCTGGGATGATCTCCTTGATCCGCAACAAGCCATTTAGTTTTTCGGGCTTTTTCTTTGCGGAATTCGTCCACCAGATCACAGCTCCTGCATGAGAATGATTTTTGAGGTATCCGCGCTTTGTGATGATGATCATAAGGCACTTCCTGCCAAATCTTCCACAACTGCCAGAAAAGGTAGTAGTGGCAGCTATTGATAAGAGAATTTTCGCAGATTACCAATCACACAACTCTAGGAGGACGGAGTAGGTTAGGCCCCAGATGACTTCTCTATCTGGAGCCATCATAGATCCAGATTTTGTTGCCCCACATGCTGAAGACTGGGAAGTCGATGCACAACAACAGCAAGCACTGGCTGAACAAGCATCGGTAGCTCCAGTTCCTTCTCCACAAACAACAGCAGCAGCAGCTGTGGCTACCACATCGGTAGCACAGGCTGATCCGATTCAGCAAACTCTAGAGGAGATATTTGCACAAGGCGAGGTAGCTCAGGGAAACATGATTGAGGAGCTGATTAATGATATTTTGGAACCGCCTGGGCCAATGAATGATATTTTTGAAGACATTGAGAACTACCAGCCTGAACAAGCAGAAGGGAATGTGGAGTCTGCTTCTGATTCAGACTCAGATTCAGCATCTGAAGGAGACTTAAGGGAAGCTGCCAATCCCTACACAGCATTTGAAACGCATGGATCTCGGCCTGTCGTCCGCCGACATAAAGTTAGTCGTCTAGCATTCACTCTTCGAGATGAAGAAGTAGGAGACGAAGATTTTGTTATTGAAGAATAAGCGTTGGTGGCAAGGCAACAAAGAGCCAAGCGGCAACGCCTAGTTCAAGAAGCTCCATCAAGTTCAACCGCCGCTCCATCCATATCAACCGCTCCATCAACATCAACAACCGATCCAACAACTTCAACTGTTGTTCCATCACCATCCAGCTCAACAGAAGACCAAGGCTTCTCGCAATTGAAAGCTAAGGTCGATTTCTAATCAGTCCAAATTCTCCAACTCACAAGGGCAGTCACCGAGGTTCAACAGCACAACACACAGATGGATCAGCAGAATGCCTATCTACAACAAACTGTGGTTGCCCAGCAAACTCAGACTGTAACTCTTCAGACCCTAGTGAAGCAAATTTTAAAAGATCGTGTAGCTCAGGGGGAGAGTTGTAAAGGAGATCAGTTGAGGGGAAGCGAGGGAGACGATGAAGGAGGTGACCCCGGTGCTCAACAGAAGGACAGTGAGCTAGCAGATCTTTCACAACAGGCTGCTCAACAAGCAAAATGTTTAGGGGGAGCCTGGATCATCAGGATCGGGAAAAGACAAAGGCAAGGCTCCCGAAGCTTCAGAAAGCGTTCAATATGAAATTATCGGAGCCTTGGCCGGATTGGAAGACGAAGATGTGATATTTGATTTTGAAGATGATTTAGATATGGAAGGGCTTGAGGAAGGGGAATTCATTCCTAAAGATGTTCCAGATTGGAAATCAGATGATGAAATCGTGATAAATGAAGAGGATGAGGCTGATGAGATAATAATTCAGAAGTAACCTATCACAGAGGCATATACAACTGAAGAGCAGAACGTGATTGACATAGAAGTGCTTAAAGTCGCCTTAGATGCTGAATCAGAATCTGAAGTGCCTGATAGGGAGCTTACAAGAGAAGAAAAGAGAAAACTTTGGTTCAGGGCGGAAGAGAAGAAGAAGGACTTGGCTATGAAAGAGAAAATGAAGATGTCAAGTCCTGGGAAATTGTCTGGAAGTATACTCAGCTGGTTCTTCGACAGAAATCTGCATCTATTCATTCTGAAGAGGAAAGATGGGCTTCAATATCTTAGAAGAAGGCCGAAGGACTTCAATTCCTTGCCCAAGTGTGAGAAAAAGCTTTAGCCTGGAAGGAGCTGATTAATATTGGAGACGACCCCTATGCTGAAGTCATTGCTAAGATCATCAGAAGGGAAGGTCGGTCTAGAAAATTTGAAAGGCTTAATCTGAGAATAGGCAAGCAAGTAATGGACAACACAATGATAGATCCTCTAACTATTAGGCCTTGGATTAAAATGTATTACAAGCCTGTTAAGTGCCTAAAGAAAGTCCCACTGAAGAGTATGCCACAAGATGTTTTGACTAACTTGATGTGGTGGTACGTTGATAGTGAGACTGGTGAGGATGTGATGGAAGATCAAGAGGAGAAGGTAATTTTGAGAGTATATGATCCCTTGCACCTTGTCAACCTGTCTAAGGATGACCTGCTTAAACTTCATGGTCAGGAAATTTCTTTTGATGAACATTTGAGATCTGAAGGCAGGAAGTATCAGAAGGTTGTCAAAGTTTGTGTTGAGCAGGGACTCCATGCAGGTAGCAATTTAAATAAGCATAGTTCTGTAGACTGATGAATATCTATCTAGAAGCTATCGTCAAGGGTGAGTCTGTCGGTACACCCTGTGTGACGATAGCAGTCTAGTTATGTAATAGATAGTCAAAAGTAATAGATAAGGCTTTATAAATACAAGTCATGTGTGTTATGTTAGTTCATGATTATTATGATATCTACATTTGCAAGTTATGTTCTAGACTGTGAAGATAAAATCTAAGGCTAAGCCATGAGCTTAACTCACCCCAGACGAACTTAGTTGAACGAAGTTCGTAGGGTGTTGGGCTTGAACTTAATTAATTTCGTGGGCTTGGGCATAAACGAACTTAACTGATTAGAACTTAATCAGTTTATTTTCATAATCCTTGGACAACATGAATTTCAGAGCACGCATAGTGCACGTGCGAGCTAGAAAGGTTTTCAGAGAGTTTCTTGGAGGAATACACCGTGTGGGGTCGTTGGTATATCGGCTAGCATTATGTTCGGCTCTGTGTTACGCGTGTGATTGATCCGTTAAGCGTCTAACGAGGATTCCGCACTCGTTGGACGGCGTCGCGTCAAGATCAGATCCGTAGACGTGGTGACCTTACAGATATATCGAAAGAATTGTGATAAATCTCCGTGGTAATTGAAATAGAATTCTTTCGTGAAACAACTAAGTAGCAGGTGGGGTTAAGTGCATGCGTCATTGGGTCCATGATGTCTTTTTCAATATCAAATCGTCTAGGACTTGATAGATTAGATGGTTAACCCAGCTAATACACTGTAGGTAGGATTATATTTTCTTCAAATCGTTTCTCAACTCTCATCATTTTTCAACTTAGCTCCATCCTGCTCACTATTTAGTAATATTATTCAATCAGCTTCACAGTGAAAGCATGATATGATGCACCACCATCTCCTGTTAATAAACCCCAATCATTTACATCTTACCTCTGCTCGACCCTATGAGTCTTTATCAGTATCCCGTGATGTAATATCCTTTATTTTAGTTAGCATGATTTAGCCTAAATGAGTCTTTATGTTAATTAAGATATAAATAGTTTGGATTAATAGTGTTAATTAATCGAAGTTAAGGTTAAGGGGTGCAAAGTGTAATTTAGCCAAAGTTTTAAAATATAACACATATTATGTAGGCTTCAAGTATAGGGACGCCGAGACTTAAAGTCTCAAGTGGGGTTTCATGTATGGCTTAAATTAATTACAAGTCTTGGGGTAGCCAAATTGTGTGAAAGGTGAAGTAGCGTACGTCTTTGATTCCTAAACACTATGTCTTGGTGTGTGCTTGGCTTTAATTATGACCCTGAAACTTGGGCCTTTGGACCTCTAGACTTAAAGTCTCGACGTAGGGGTGTGAAGGTGAATGGTCAAGAGTGGATTGCCAGCTACTGTGTATGCATGAATGTGTGATTCAAATTATGTTTTAAGTCTAGGAATATATGTGTGCTTGAAGATAATGTTCATCTCATATAGTATAAGTATTAAGACCTAGAGACTTATAGTTTCTCTATTATGATTCAAAGAATGGACCAAGTGTTTGATAGAGAGACTTAAAGACTCTTTATCCTTAAGACAGGAGACTTAAAGACTCTCTATCAACATAAGAGTTAAAAACTAAGTAATTAGACCCAGAGACTCTAAGTCTCTTGGTCATGAATCACTAACACAATAACATACTAAAGCTATATCATAAGTTCAGTTACATATGTTTAAGTTATAATACAATTAAACTAACAATGGAAACACAAAAAAGAATACAATGATGAATTAGAAGCTTATAATCAACATCAAATGATACGATTAAACAAGATAATCACACAAAGAGCTAAAGGCATGTAGATCTGAGTTAAAGGAGCTAAAGCAAAGGCAAGATCAAATTTCAAAGTTTATCTGTTACTGATGTAAGTTGGGATGTGGATCTAGTTCACTACAAATATTGTACATCAAATCAAGAGTCAGAGCATAAACATAAATAATAAAGCTAAAACAGTGAATGATGCACATTAAACATAAAACAATGAGTTGTAGATTTTACTTTATGCTGCATGTCATGTAATTTGAGACTTATGTTGCAAGCGTAGCATTTCAATTAGCAGTATCTTGGTTCTATGTAATTTGGAATAAGTTACATTGCATGATAATTCGATTATTATGAGAATTGACATATAAGGATATCTTGAGCTTTGGCATACGAGCATATTCTGTTCAATCCTCTCAATTCATGATTAATCAGTTGTTCAGATTAGCACCAACACTTTTGTTCAGTGATTGGATATTAGTCTACCGTATTATATAAAGTGCTATTTACATGATGAAAGCACAATGTGCTACAAGATCAAGAGCACTCCGATGATACCCACATGAAAATTACTTGTGTAACCTAGGAATTAGTAATTGTAATAATTGGTGATTATATAGTTTGACTATGTATTTGAGGTATTCAAGTTGGATTATAATGAAATTTAATTTTCAAAGTTGGTTTATATATTATGAACAATTATGGAAAACATATATATGTTTATGTTTGAAATTTACAAGACTTTATGACAATCATAACACACAGCAGAAGTAACTTTCGTAAAATTTAAGCACACAAATCACTTTCATGCAATTAAACAAACATACACTTTAAAGAGGGATTGAATGTACCTTCCTAGATTAAAATCCTAGTAACTAATCACCTTGTTAAAAACCTCCAATTTTTGTGGGTGTTCTAAACAGGAATACTCACGTTAGACGCCGTCGGTGTGACCGTTGATTCACGGTTTGAGCGTTTGCCAATTAAGAAACTTTAAGACTAGGATTTAAGATTTCAAAGACTGAATTTAGGCACTATTGGGAGTGTATTTGATGGAAATAATGAGGGAAATAAACCTTCTATTTATAAGCCAACATAAACATAGAGTTAGGGTTGAAATCTAACTCTTTAAAGTGGCTACTAAGATATAAATAATCTCAGTGTTCATAGTTCTTTTCCCCACACTAAAACTCAACTTGAAACTTGATCAGACAGATCCAGAACACACCAGTTTTGTCTGAGCACGATCGTGCATTTCTGTTTACTTTTTGACATTAGGTGGCTAAAGAATTATAATCTTCTCTTGAAATGAATTTAAAAGAGAAGGTGCATTCCCTTCCGGATACATAGGATTCCATTGTGGCACCCATTATACCCAACCCTAGGATCATTATGGACAAGTAATTTACTACTAACGGTAGAATCGAATCAAAGTATAATGACAGCCACTCTGGGCACTGGAATAGGAAGTGTCTCAAGTACTTTGAAAATGTCAGGGCTGACTGTACTGATACTTCGGGTATCTGAATCAGTCACTTTTATTGTTCATTGATATGTGATAGCCAAATGAACAAATTTTTATGCATAATGTCGGCAAGGACTAAAGAGAAGTGTAATGAGATGATGTAATTCTCAGTTATGATTAAGCATTCAACAATATGTAAGCATTGATCAAGAACACTATGAATATCATGAACAAGATGAATACCTTATAAATACGAATATATATATATATATATATATATATATATATATATATATATATATATATATATCAAAATTCTATGAAAAAGTTCATACGTACTTTCAATCAACAATTACATTGAGTGAAAACCTAATTCAAGCTATTTAAAGACAAAATGAAAGACTTGGACTCTAACTCTAACTATTTGACCATGGGTTGACATTTTAAGTCTTTGACCCATTTACAATGAAGTTTGAATCTTTATACATTCACCACAAAACTATATTGTATTACACTTTTGACACTGAAACTATCACAACATTAAGATCTAACATTCTCCCCATTTGTAATTAACTTTCAGATTGTGGCTTCAAGTTTGTAACTAGCTTTCGTTGATCAAAATACTTGTCGAGACGTCTGATAGTCAATATGTATTCCAACTTGTATAAAACTTCTTGTTGAAAGTCTCTGACTAGATTGAATACAGTCTCTGACTACATTTAACAAAGTCTTGAGTTCCTACTGTCTCTCCCCCCTATTTCAATGCTTCCTATAGATTGTCGATTCTAATCATCAACATCTTTCTCATCGTATACGACGTCTCATCTGAGTACTCATCCAACTCATCCCTGCGCATAAAAGCTTTATGCCTTTGTGAATTCAGATAGACCACTCCGACTGTTGGTGCATTTGTAACTTTAGAAACTGGTAGACATTCAAGTCCATGAGTGTCTTGATTAGTGCAAGCAGATTCACTTTCCTTTGACGAGCCTCTAACGCCATTTGAAAATTGAAGATCAATGACAGGGTAAGATTTCAACGTAGGAACTTTACAACTAACCTTTGCACATTTCACATGATCGGATTCATGTTCTTATTATGCAAGAGATACAATTATAAGAATTCTAGGTCTTGTAGAAATAGATTGGCAAAGCCACCTTCAGTAGATTTTGAGATTGTCTTATCTTCGCGTTCACCTTAGAATATCGGATAGAATATGCTCCCGAATTTGTCTACTTTGATCTGAATTACCGTTAATATCGTTGACCTGTTTTGAACTTCTTCTCTTCCTTTCCTCAGTGCATCGACCATAGCAACATACACTGATCTATCCTTTTGTTCCATTCCTTCCAATGACCAGAACAGATCCGCTGTCATGTTCTTGATCTCTTTGCCAAACATTCGTCTCTACTTTTCTTCCATGTATGGACTCCGTACCCTCTGCTTTACCCAATCTAGAGCTTGGGAAGTCAGCCTTTCGGTGTGTCATTCCTCTCTATTCTAAAAGGAACTAGCACCTCCAAACATTCTTGCTTCCAGCCTTGTGATTTCTTTTAGTACATTCAGGGAAAAAGTGTATGGAGTAGAAATATCTGATCTCTCTTGAAAGATTGGGAATTGGTGTTAAGACCTGGCAGGTTCAAAGTATTGATCTGGAATCACTTGATAGTCATTGGTCTTGTTGAGGTTGGTTGGACTGGTTGGGGAGTAGTTGTAGTTGTGGTTGGTGGAGTAGGTGCAGGATCATCAGAAGGTGGCTTGAATTCTAAGTCTTCTAGTGCGATACATTCTTCGCTGGTATATTCAATTCGAAGTGCTTCCTTTATCTGTAACTCCCTTGCCTCTTGTTCCTCCTCATCGAAATCAAAATTAATAACATCGTAGGGATCAAAAACCCTCAGAGGAAGAACAATAACAACAATATCCTCGTCTTCTGATTCAAATGTCGTTGGCACTTGATTAGGATCTTCCCATACTGTTAGAGCTATTTGAGCTCCTGATTAAGAATCTTCAAGGGATTCAATAAGGAGATCTACTGCAGACGATTTAGGTACATTAGGGGTTGGACGGGGTGGAGTTGGCTGATAAAAAATCATCGAAGCTTTACTAGTTGCTCTAGCCCGTTTCTCCCACTCATGTTGATCAAGATCATCCTGAACATCATGTTTCCTTTTGATTCATTGGGCAAAGGCATGGTAAGATTCAGTAATGACCTTCAGGCGATCACGAATCTGCTAGACTATAGGATCCTCTTGGCTAGAAGAGCCAAATGCTTCATTATTGAGGATCTCTAGAATCAAGGCGTTTATAGAGGAAAGATTCGATGATTCCTTCATTATAGAATGAAATGTGCGTTTGGCATCGTCAAGAGATGGCATAGCCTGATGTTGTGTCATGAATGTGTACATGTCACTGAGTTACTACGACATGAGGGTTTGGAAAGCATTAAACTTAGATTTCGACACACAGAACCTGTGAGAGCCGGAGCTACTTAGGCTTTCCGTTTACACAGAAGGTATCTCAGATGAGATCCCTCTGTGGCCTGTGTTCACAGTTAGCAATGTGGTGGCTGTGACATGACGTCCACTCATCATTACCGGCATACTTGTAGTATGCATAACTCCGAGTGTTCCGGCAATGTCACGAAGACGTTGTGTGTGAACTGACTCATGTGTCCTAGCCAAAGATCTGTTATATGCAAGTGGTTCTAGATTCGATTGTGCGTGAATAGAAGTCGGTGAGAGGTGAATTCTCTACCTTGTTCAGTATCAGCGAACTCCAAATGAGTCATTGACGAGCCGTCGTTGTTGCCCGTAGAATAACCTAGACTACATACTAGTGTAGGGAAGTAAGGGTCGAATCCGCAGGGAGCTTGTAGGTTTATTAGGATTAATGTGCTAGTTGATTTATCTCTAAGAAAGCGAGTAAACTGTTCAATGGATTTTCTGGCAAAGTGATTAAAACTAAATTAATTCTAAACAACGACATAGCAAATAACAAGTAAATAACAAATAAAATTTAAAGATATAACATTTACGAATTCCCTACGGCACAAGTTATTGCTAATTGAACATCATACAATGTCACATAGACATAACCAATGTTGTAATCTTATTAATCCAGAATAACATTAATCAATAAATCTCGGTATAGCACATGCAACATTCATTACTTGTCTTAATCCCTAAGTTATGGACTCGGCACAAATAATAACACCACGATGAACTTTCTTGCTTTTACCAATTAAATCATTCAATTATAATAATAACCAAAAGTACATCATTTGTGCAACATAACATATTCAGTAATCATAAACACATCAATACAAACGATAATGTTCAATAAAGTAAAACTTAGTCGTAGATCCTCCGCAAACGGTTATGAAGATTCTAGCCCTCCATTGTGCGTTCTTGATCGGCAATGAATGTAGAAATCATCTTCAGGCTTGTTAAAAGATCAGCACTCCCACTATTCGTACTTTGATCCATGAATCGACCGCAGCAGAGCTCCACCAACGTTTTTAATAAAATGGGACTATTTTTAATTCGTATAGCAGGTGCCCCCTATTTATAGAGGTCGAGGTCTCTACGGTTTTGTACGTTAGAAAGCGGTCATAGGGTTTTGATGCCGCACTGGCGCAGACTTGGGCGCAGCCTGCGCCTTCCCCGGCGCTGGGGGTACGCTCAGCCCTACGCTGGGGTACGCTGGAACTCCTCTATATCTCTCAAACCGCAGACCTGGGCGTAACCTGCGCTAGAGGTACGCTCAGCCCTACACTGGGGTACGCTGGAACTCCTCTCTATCTTAAAATTACTGTTTTGGCAGCGTAGGGCGGCGTAGGCCTGTGCCCCTACCTGCATGTCTTGAGCTGAATTTTTCGGAGTAGCTTCCAAATGACTTCCTGGCCCTGAAATGCAAATATTCTGTGAAAGTACTAAAGTTACGAAGTAAAAGTGGAAATATAAGCATTAAAGACTACCGAAAACACACAATAATGTAGTCTCATCAGTCTTCGATAGAGTATGTGTTTCTTCCCCGTGGAAAACTGAAACACCAGCTTGTTAAGAAGCTGGTGAGTGGATGGTGGGTGTTCGTACGTGCGCCACTGGGCTAGTGGGGGCTTCTTCAATACCAGCACCCAAGACATGGGTGCCGGTGGCAGATGTTGGTGCCCAACTTATAGGGGGCTCAGAGCTCTCATCGATTTTCATAACCCCCCCTCGACTCTTAACATTTCTCACAGAGAAGCGAGAGATCGTTTGGGAATAGAAGCCGGAGGGTTTCACATCACATCATTGTCATCATTGTCTTCGTGAGAGGGAGGAGATGAGATATTTAGGGGTGGCAAGTGTGCAGAGTGGATATCCTCACTCCCCCTTTCTTTAGGATCAGCCTCAGGAGCATTGAATCTTTCTTTAAAATCCCTAACATCCTGAGATTCTGGATTTGCAAAGGAAAGTAGTTCTTCAGTAAGAGGCATGACCGGGATTCCTGTTGGAGCGATTGCGTCATGGAAATATTTTATTTGGAAATCCCTGACCGCCATGTTATGATCTCGGCGTCGTATATCGAGGATCTTTGACATACAGTAAGTTATGACCATCTGCAAGAAGCATTGAGCTCGTACGAACTTCCGAGCCTGCCTTGTGCCTTTGACCTAAATTATCTCTATGAGTTTGGTCCATAGAGTCTAGGCGTAGTTATCGTGGAGGTTGTAAGAAAGGTTGTGAAAGATGCAAAGAATGCAGAGGCAGGCTTGATCGGTCCCTGTGGCCTTAACTATTAGGCATCTATCAAGTATTGAGTACATATAATATTTGGCCCCTAACATTTTTCGTTTGAGAATTGAGAAGCTTTGTCAAGAGGACCATCGTAGCCGAGCTGTTCTTTAGAGAGTTGTTCTTTAGAGAAAGTCTTCTTTGCCATGAAAGTCATACTCTTCCTGGAATATTTGTTCTTTAGAGAGTTCTTCGTCATACTCTTCTTTGCCATGAAAGTCTCGAGGATGAGGTAGTTGCAGGATTCGTCGAAATCTGGAATGTTATTTCAACAGAGTGATCTTCTATGTCACCGACAATGTGTTCGTTGTCGGGATCAAGGTGGTATTCAAGATTGTTCCAAAAGTATTGTAAGTAGACCTATGGTGGTCGTGGCCTAGGGCGGCTGGATAGGGCATATGCGACTCTGTGCCGCAGTAGTATTTCTTCGACTACATGGTTTGTTAGTCTGAGGTCAGGGTCTTGTTCGATTTTATTCAAGAAGGCTGGATCTGGAAGAAAGTTATTCGCTTTGATTGCTAGCCAAAATTGTTTTGGAAATATTTGTTCTATGGATCTAGGAGGGTGGGCTACAAAACTGGAGGTAAGTTCCTTATCAGATGAGTGATGAGGATTTGAGTGTTGGGGGCTGGGTTACGGGATATTTTTTGGCTGAGTGTGATTGTGATGCCATTTCACCTGTCAGAGGAATGAAAGTTAGATATGTATATATGAAATAAGATCTAACTTAGTCAAGAATGTTTCATGTATCAGGTGTTAGATAGAATGAATCTGATTTGTTAATGGGCTTCTATCGATAAATTCTCGATAAGAAAATTCATTAGTAGAAACAAAGTCATCAAGACTAGTCCCAACTCAGATCAATTCAGGTATAACATCCTTTGGACATGAGTTAAAACTCTTTATTAAATGAACTTTTAAGTGAGCTCAACACTGGGTTTCCATACTTAGAAAAAAAAATTAGGACTCAACTTTCGGGTATAGTGTCATCCGAGAGTTGTAACTATAGGATGAAGCTTCAACCGAGAGTTGCCTTAGAAATGATTAACCAAAGTCAATGTTCCCTGAAAACTTGCGGCACTAGTTCACCCGAGAGTTGTAACTCTTAGGTAAGCCTTGTATCAAAAAGATACTTAGAAAATTTTAATGAACTTGGGCAGAAGATGGACAACTCTCGATTAGAGCTTTACCCGGGTGTTGTAACTCTCGGGTATAACGTTACACAAGAGTTATACTTAGAAAAATTCAGGAAATCTAGCCCATGGGAAACAACTTGCGGATCAAGTGTTATCCGAGAGTTATAACTCTCGGATAAAGAGAAGGTCGAAAGTTACACTTAGAAAATTTTTCAGGCCAAACATGTATTTCAGTTATACAAGAGAGTTATTACTATCGATTATAACATGAGGGCTTAAGATATTTAGATAATTTGATGCCTTTTAAAATCAACCCTTCCTTATTCGAGAGTTGTAACTCTCGGATAAGGAACCCGACACTTAGAAATTTTTAGATTTCTTTCCAAGACCACGAACAAATTCGATTTCAGAGTTTTTTTTGGATCAAAAAGTGGTTTTTGAAAAATTTGGTTTCTTCATTTCGAAGAAGCCAGCCATTAAAACACCTTAATTCATGAAAGAAGCTTTGTTTTACACTTACTTTGAGTAACGAAAATTTTGTCTTATGTAAACAGATATTGGTGATGAAACAGTGAAGAATATGAAAGGATTTGTGTGGGGGAGGGGGGTTTGCAAAGAAGAAGATGAATAGGAGAAGAAAGTTGAAGTCGGGGGGGGGGGGGGGGGGGGTTTGGGGTTTTATACATTTTGAAAACCGGTTCCCCCCAACCCGACAAGGGGGAACCCGACCCAAATTTAATAAATTTCTCGAACAGATAAGAAAAAACAAACAGAAAAAAATAAATAAAATTCTATTTGGTTTTAATTTTATTTAATAAAAAAATTAAATTAACGCTCACAAAATATTAACACATTAAGACTCACAAAATAATTTGATAAAAATTAACACATGAAATTTAAAAAATCCACACAAAGTTAGGAATGCACACTTAATGAAAACTTTTCTCCTGCTTCGAGTGTGCATAATTTATTTATGAATGCACTCGGAAACTCAACAACGATATTTAGAATTGGAGAACTTACTGTGAAGCGTCCCAGGAAGTGAGTAGCAAAAAAACTTCACACAGACTAGAATTAATAAACGCACTACACAAATCACGAGATAATGTAACATTTAAGAAAGGAAAATCTTACTTAGACGAAAGCAGATAAACTTTACAGACATGTTGCATTTAAAATTAATTTATGTTGATAATTCAGCATGCCTAACTTGTTCCCTAGAAAATTAAAGCATTTTTCATCCAAAGGTTTTGTGAACAAATCGGCAATCTGATTTTTAGTGTTTACAAATTGATATCTACAGTACCTTCTTCAACGTGATCTTTGATAAAATGATATCGTATATCTATGTGTTTAACACAAGAGTGTTGTACAGGGTTACCAGTGATGGCTATAGCGCTCATAGAGTCGCAGTAGATAGGAATTTTGTTCAGTTTGAAGCCATAATCTCGGATTTTAGTGCGCATCCAAAGAACTTGTGAGCAGCAGCTTGCGACAGCAACGTATTCAGCTTCTGTAGTGGACAATGAAACAATGTACTGTTTCTTTGATGTCCAACTTACCAACTTGTCTTCGAGGAACTAGATATGTCTTGACGTGCTTTTCTGTCATGTTTGCAATATGCGTGATCGGCATCTAAATATGCGATTAGTTTGAAACTGGTTCCTTTCGGATACCAGAGACCAAGATCAGGTGTGCCTTTTAAGTATTTATTAATACGTTTAACTACAGCCAAGTGTGACTCTTTAGGATCAGCTTGAAAATGAGCACACAGACATGTAGTAATCATTATATCGTGTCTACTTGCAGTTAAATAAAGCAAGGAACCGATCATTCATCGATAAGTCGTGATATCAGTGGCCTTTCCCATTGGATCGGCATCAGGCTTTGAGGAGATTGACATGGGAGTTTTCATAGCTGGGCAATTTTCCATCTTTAATCTCTTTAGAAGATCGTGGATGTACTTAGACTGATTAATGAGAATCATGTCAGGAAGTTGCTTGACTTGTAATTCGAAGAAAAAAATTCATTTCCCCCAGATCATACTCATTTTGAACCTCAATTCCATTAATTTTGAAAATTTGTCACATAGTGAAGGTTTTGTAGAACCGAATATGATGTCATCTACATATATTTGTACAAGAAGAATATCATTTCCTTTATGCCTAATGAATAGAGTTGTGTCAATCGTCCCTCTGGAGAAACCTGAGTCAAGAAGGAGTTTCGTTAAAATATCATACTAGGCCTGATGTGCTTGTTTTAAACCGTATAGAACCGTATAGAGCTTTATCAAGAGCATAGACATATGTAGGTCTAGACTCATCGATGAAGCCCTCAGGTTGTTCTACGTACACCTCCTCTTTTAGGATTCCGTTGAGAAACACAGTTTTTACTTCCATTTAATAGACAATGAATTCTTTTGACCTGCGTATGCCAGAAATATGCGGATTGCTTCAAGTATAGCTACGGGGGAATGTCTCATTGTAGTTGATTCCTTCTTGTTGGCGGTATCCCTTAGACGCTTTGTTGCGGATGATAACTCCGTTCTCATCTCGTTTATCCTTGAAGATCCATTTGGTGCCGATAATGGTTCTTTCCTTTGCTCGTAGGACTAACCTCCATACTTTTAGGAATTCAAATTGGTGTAGCTTTTCATGCATGGCGTTCACCCAGTATGGATCTTGTAAGGCCTCAGTAGTTGAGATTCAGGACATATCCCCAATGATCTGAGATTCAGGATGGGATAAAGTCCATCTTCGCATTAGCGAAACGAGTTCATCTAGTGAATTTGATGACTCTGTGGGGATCGCGTCTGATGAGGGACCATCAGCAGGTGTAGTAGGTGTGGTTTCCGGATTTGCTTCTAGATTCGTGTCTGGTATAGTAGCGATGGATGGAGTTTTGTGAGAGGTAGGTGTGTTGTCAATTGATGGAGGCTCAATTGGATTCGTATGGAAGACTTAGCTTGAGCCTTGGCTGACTGTTTGTGTATCTGCATCAGATGTAGGAAGAGAGTGAACTTAGGAATAACATATAAGAATTCAAAAAGTAGGTCTAAGTCTTCTTGGTCTATTGTAGTGGTGTTTGTTGGTGCAGATAATGTCTGATTTTTTTTAGATGAATGTGTAGGTGCCAGTTCTGAAATGAGTTGTTCATGATAGTTGTTGGACAGGTATGTCATCGAATGTGATGTTTACACTCTCATTAACTGATTGGTTCGTTTGTTGTACACCCGATAAGAAGCAAAGTTCTTGTAATATCCGATGAACACAACTTCATCACCTTTAGCATCAAACTTACCAAGATTATATTTGTCGTTCAGAATGAAACACCTACAACCAAAGACAAGAGAGTATTTGACATTAGGTTCACGCTTATTAATAATCTCATAGGGTGTTTTATAAAACTGTTTGTTAATGATGGACCGATTCTGAGTGTAGCACATAGTATCTACAGCTTTAGCACAGAAGTGCAGATGCAGCCTGGAGTATGTTAGTATTGATCTGGCAGCTTCAAAATGAGTGTGATTCTGTCGTTCCACAACACCATTTTGTTATGGAGTTTGGCAGTGGAAAACTGGTGAGTGATACCGACGGAATCCAGGAATGTGGATAGCACCTTGTTTTTGAACTCTGTACCGTTATCCATATGGATAGCTTGAGCTTGGATATGAAAATTAACTTCAGTCATTTTCAGAAATGAAACGATCAAGTCAAGTGTCTCTTCCTTCATTCGGAGGAATTTCACCCAAGTGTATCTCGAATAGTCGTCTACCATCATTAACACATATTTCTTAGCATTAATGCTTTGAACACGCATCAGTCTAGACAAATCCATGTGAATTAGCTCGAACGGCTTTGTAGTGTTCGGTACAGATATCGGTTTATGGGTTGCCTTCATAATTTTGCTCTTTTGACAGGCAGCACAAAGTTGATAGTTGTCGAACTTCAGATCGGGTGGCCCCGAACAAGTCGATTTGATGCAAGCTTAGTTATGTTATTGAAATTCAGATGAGAGATTATCTTGTGCCATAACCAAGACTATTGAGATGTAGCTTTATAAACTAAGAAAATCATATTTTGATCTTGACCATTGACAAGTCAATGGCATAGAGGTTGGAGCGTCGAGTTCTAGCAAGGATTTTTTTGCCCGATAGAGAATGAATGCTTCATCTCGTTGCTTTTAATGATACCTCTAGTCCTTTATCACTCAGTTGGCTGATGCAAAATAAGTTGTGACCAAGACCTTGGATGTAAGACACTTGAGGTATTTTGAGATTTTTCATTTTAAGATCTTCATATCCTCGAATTTGAGCAACCCCATTGTCGATGAACTTTATAGGTCCACAGTTAGAGGCTGTGAAGTTTGAGAGAAGATCTTTCCTATAGGTCATGTGCCATGAGAATCCAGAGTCTAATACCTAGACACTGTTTTTCTGAAAGCAAAATCCAATCCGTGTGTATTGAATTGAAGTCCGGGTCCTGAACTGGTTATTCAGAAGCCATGTGAGTGAAGTACGGGTCCTAATCCGAGGTGATTAGAAACCATTCCAGCAAGACTAGTTAAGTGACATTTGGTATCCAAATTTTATGATATTTGGGTCCTGACTGATTAGCATTGACTGTAAGGTTCTTAAGAACTGAACCGATTTTGGTTGCATAAAAAGTACACTTAATGTCTTTGTTTGCAGGAAGATAGGACTTAGGAATCTATACTGACTTGTATGTTACAAAGTTTGTTAGATTCTTTCCGAACCTTATGTGTAGGTTTTTGGCAGCATTTTTTATGTTTGAGTACTGAGTAGAGTTCAACAATGTAGGCATAGACAAACCAAGTGGTGATTGAGACAAATCAAACAGCTGCTTAAAAAATATCTCTTAATAGTAGAATCATTTAATATATCACATTTCGTCAAAGGACTACTAGTATTTAAATCAATCACAATTTTGT
This sequence comes from Centrapalus pauciflorus, assembly GCA_020465985.1. NCBI lineage: Eukaryota > Viridiplantae > Streptophyta > Magnoliopsida > Asterales > Asteraceae > Centrapalus > Centrapalus pauciflorus. Next base: position 42,913 of record JAANYP010002254.1, read on the forward strand.
ATTTGATTACATTGGAAACAAAAGAATTCAAAATAACATTATTTTCTGCTGCATTCTTCAATTGTGATGCCTTCTTAGGTGTCGTTCCGTTAGGTCTTACTCCGTAGTCTGAAATAGAATACACACATTTTTTAGATTTAGTAGATTTATACTCAATGACCATTTTGTTCTATTTTTGTTTCTGAGGGTTCTTCTTGACCTTTTTACAAGACCAAGTAGAATTTACAAAAACCTTTTTGGAAGAATTTCCATTATGTTCAGTAATCGGAACGATCATCGATGCTTTGCCTTTCTTTATTTCCAAAAGATGTTGCTTATGTTGTTCAGAGTATGATTCTTTGGATTTAGACTGACTTTCGTGGACAACCATGGAAGATTTATTGGTGTTGACAGAGACTACTGAATTCAAACAGTTCAATTTAGAAACAAGTTGAGATTCTAGCCCCTTGATGGTAGCTATAAGCTGATCCCGTTCCTTGTCAAATGATTTAACATCTAGTTTAAATTTTTGTTCCCAGATAGAAAACAGACTTCTTGCCTCATTAAAATTATTTTCTTTTTTTAAGAAAGTGTTTATGTTAGCATCAAACAAATCCTGGGTTTCTTTTAAAGCTAACTCAAGGACATGAATTTTGTCATTAAGATCAGTTTGTAGTGAAGTGTCAGCTAAAGAAGAGCTAAATCGACCAATTCGGCTTTTAGATCTGATATTTTCTTTGAAAATTCAATTTGTTCTTGCTAAAAAGAAAGTGATGTGGTTTCCAATATCTATTCAAGATCAGAAGCCCATTGTTCTAAAACAGAATATGGGATGTATTCATGAGGTTTTGGCAAGGTCGGGTCAGTCGTGATTTCCTTTAGTTCAACGTATTATTCTTCTAAAAAAGCTTTGTCTAATTTTCCAGTGAGAGAATCGTGATTTAACTAATCATATACAAACTTAGTTTATGGAATATAAGATCGTGGTCGTTTTTCTTCTTCTTCGACTAACACTACAGGCCATGTTTTACTATACGGCATAACGAATCCCCTACCCATGCTATTGAGATGATATAAAGGACTTTTCCTTTTATTTATCATCTCTTCCATGACTCTAGGACCCACGAACCCTAAACTATCTATGGATTTCAATTCTCTAGGCTTATACATGTTTATGGTTTGATCAGTTTGACGACGTTTATAAAATTTATCTTCCATGTCTTTGAGTTTCTCTCTCATTTTCGTTCTTTCGACCAAGACAAAGTCATATTTTTTAATACAGTCAGATTTATCTACCTTAAGCATTTGATGTGCGTATTGTTAGATCTGTATATTGTGATAGTTTCAGGGTTAAAAATGTAATAGGTAAAACTTTGTTTTGTGGCAAAAGTGTAAAGATTCAAACTTACATGTAGATGGGTCAAAGACCTAAAAGGTAAACCCATGGGTTATTTGATTTAGAGTTTGGATCCAAGTCTTATGTTTGCTTATAAATAGAATGTAATATCTTTATTTTTCTATCATCGGTTGTAATTGTACGAAGTGTTTGCTGAACTTTTGGTTTATATTCAATATTGCTTTCATTGTTCTTAGGGTATTTGTTAGATTTAGAAGTTGTGATAGTTTCAGGGTTTAATTTGTAGTAAAAGAAACTATGTATTGTGGCAAATGTGTAAAGATTCAAACTTACTTGTAAATGGGTCAAAGACCTAAAAGGTCAACCCATGGGTTATTTGTTTTAGAGTTTGGATCCAATTCAATTAGTTTGCTTATAAATAGATTGTCTTAGGTTTATGTTTTAAAGATCTTAAGATGTAATTGTACGAAGGTTTTTGCAGACATTGGGTTTTATATTCAACTTGTCTTGCATTGTTCTTGAGATAGTATCTTGTTCATGACATTCATATTAATATACATAATGTTCTTGATGTTCCTGATAAATGAATGATAATTGTTGAAGGCTTTCATAATCTGGGAATTACAATTGTTATCAGAGCTTCAAGGTTGGTTTTAAAGTGTTATTTTTACTGATTTTCGATTATATGCTTGCAAATTAGAAGTTTTTTGCTGATTATTGTTCAGGTTCTTGAGTGTTCTTCATGTTCTTCGAAGAACATACACGTTTGTTCTTTAAAATTGAAATTTCTGAATTATTTGTGGTTATATCTCGTTTGATACTATATTCTCTCGGGTGAACATCATACTGTTTAATCACAAATTTGTGAAAGAAAGTATATTTGATTTTAAAAATCATTCAGATTTATGCTTCATTCTTGTTAATTTGTGAAAATTTTGAATTATTCATATTTCTTAGTTATACTCGAGAGTTACAACTCTCGGATACAACTATCAAATTTTTCCAACTTGTAAATTTTTCTAAGTGTCAAAACTCTTCATGCTTTATCTGAGAGTTAGAACTCTCGGGTACCAAAGGATCATCACAGTCTCATAAATATTTTTAAGTTAACTCTCGGATCCTTCATCATACGAGAGTTACAACTCTGGGATCCTTCTTCATCTGAGAGTTACAACTCTCGGGTAGCAAAGGATCATCAAATTCTCAAAAAAATTTCTAAGTTAACTCTCGAATCCTTCTTCATCCGAGAGTTACAACTCTCAGGTATCAAAGGATCATCAAATCCTCAAAAAAAAAAAATTCTAAGTAAAATTTTTTGACCCTTTAGCATTAGAAAGTTAAAACTCTCTAATCCTTCTTTAGTCAAAAGTTAGACTTAATATTTTTTTTCTAATGAAAATTTTTGGATCCTTTGGCATAGAAAGTTACAACTCTCAATTCTGTCTAAGTAAATTCGCTCTTGCATAATTTTCTTAAGTACTTTTAAGCACTTACCAACCGTGATCACAAAGAAACAATCAACATCAATCGCAATAGAATAGCTATGGGTACAGACAACAGGCCACCAACCCAATATAAAACAAAGGATGTTTCTTTAGAAATCGAAAATGAGGTAATCTTACTTCCTGATAACGTGTTAACTGAATTATAATCATTAAGAAAAGAAGCTAAGAAGATAAGTGTCGTTCAGACTGCTCTTAGAAATCACAAAGTGGGAGATTGTTAGATCTAGAAGTTGTGATAGTTTCAAGGATTAATTTGTAATAAAAGAAACTATGTTTTCTGGCAAATGTGTAAAGATTCTAACTTACTTGTAAATTGGTCAAAGACGTAAAAGGTCAACCGATGAGTTATTTGTTTTAGAGTTTGGATCCAAGTCAATTAGTTTGCATGTAAATAGGTTGTCTTAGGTTTATGTTTTAAGGATATTAAGATGTAAGCGTACGAAGGTTTTTGCAGACATTGGGTTTTATATTCAACTTGTCTTACATTGTTCTTGACGTATTATCTTGTTCATCACATTCATATTAATATTCGTAATGTTCTTGATGTTCTAGATAAATGCATGAAATGTTGAATGCTTTCATAATCTAGGAATTACAGTGTTATCTTGTTCATCACATTCATAGTGATATTCATAATGTTCTTGATGTTCTTGATAAATGCATGATTATTGTCGAATGCTTAACATAATCTGGGAATTACAATTGGTATTAGAGCCTAAAGGTTGGTTTTAAAGACTTTTTGATCTTATTTTCGTATATTTTATATGTTATTATTAGTGATTTGAAATGTTTTTTCCAGAAAATTTTCGAGTGTTATTGCTTGTTCTTCGTGTTCTTCGTAGAACACATCTGTTTGATCTTTAAAATCAAGCTTTTTGAATCTATTTGTGGTTAAATCTCGTTTGATACTATATTTTTCGGGTGAACATCATTTTGTTTATTCATAAACTAGTGGAAGAAAGATTCTTGATCCTAAAAATCATCCAGATTCGTGATTTTAATGTGTTTGATCTTATTTTCAAAAAGTTTCTTAGTGTTGAATATTTTCAAGGCAAATTCGAGAGTTGTAACTCTACCCCATCTCACCTACCTCTAACCCACCTACCCCAATGCTACCTATGTTATCCAACCTCCTCTTCACTACTACCCACCATGCCTACCCCTACCCACCTACCCATCCCTCATCCATCATACATTACCCACCCCACCCCACCTATCCTACCTACGATATGCAACCTAGTCTCACTTACTACCCACCATACCTACCCATACCCACCCATCCACTCATCCACCCCACCCTATCCATCTCATCCTATTCTACTTTATAGACTTATCCACCTCTACCCACCTACCCCTACCTTACCTACGCTGTCCAACCTACTCTTACCTACTACCCACCATACCTACCCCTACCCACGTACCCATCGCTCATCCATCATACGTTTCCCACCCAATCCACCTATCATTACCCTACCTACGCTATCCAACATACTCTTACCTACTACCCACCATACCTACCCCTACGCACCCACCCGTCCCTCATCCACCCTACCCACCCCATCCCACCCACCCTACCCTATCCATCTCATCCTATTTCTTCCTTAGAGACTTATCCACCTTTGCCCACCCATCCCATCCTACCCTACCAACGAATTATGAAATTTGATTCCAATTCCATTTTTAGCCAACCAAACATGATTTGGATTCCAATTACAATTCTTTGCAGATTCCATTTCCTTAACAGATTCCAATTCCTATTAAAACATTTTGCCAACCAAACGCCACCTAAGAGTACAGGGAATTCCCGATAGCCCAAGATCGGAAAATCCAACAACAAGCATAACTGGTTCTCTACTAACAATGACTCAGGTTTCTCTTCTACTCAAGTGAAAACTCGTTTTGAGAATTCTAAGGACTCATAACCATTCATATGTGATTCTCATGTTATAAAGAATAACAAAGTTCAGTTTGTTGTTAATCAAAAGACTGCTTCTTGTGATGCTTTCGTATTACATAAACCATATTTGAAATATTCTTTTAAGCAGTTACTCGATTTACGTCCTACTAAACTTTGTAATTCTGCTCATGTTATGAATAGTTGCGTATCCAACATTAGGAATAAATTTGTTAACCATCACGTAAATAAACACAAAGGCCCAACGTTCACTCTCTGCTGGGTACCTAAAAATGTCAAAAAGGTAATAACTCAGAGATGGGTTCCCAAAGCTAACCTGACTGGACCCAAACTTCAATGGATACCAAAAGTTACGTGATTGTTTTGCAGGTAAATGGCTCCTGCTAATTACAGTTCAGGACCCGACCCTCAATGAGATGGCTTCTATGCATATCTGTATAGAACCCGTGTATCAAAGAAATGGCTTCTAAACACCTATGTTTATTACCCGTGCTACAGTGTTTCTGAAACTTCCACCCTGGCGTGCATATTTAAATGTAAGTTTGACATCAGGGACGAAACGACAACTGGGAGCATGATTTTTTTTATAATGTGATTCTATATTTTGTTGACTACTATTTATTCTTATTTGAAGGGGGAGTTACATCTATGCATTAATAAGACATTTATCTTAGTATTTTTCACCCAAAAAATGTGAAAAGTTTAAAAAGACTATTTTTGGTGTATACTTGTAAGGGGAGTGTTTTTTTAGTAAAAGTTTTATAATAAAGTTGTTTTCACTCTTAGTGATGGAAACTAAATGTAAGTTTTCACCCTTAGTGATGCAAACAAGTCTGTTTTCACCCTTAGAGAAAGTTTCTTTGTTTCAACTGAGAAGACCAGTCAAATTTTCATGCCAATCAGGATACATTCATTCATTCTGATTCACTTATTGTGATTCATTCTGACTGATTAGATCTCAAGATCTCAATTCTTTTAAAATCTCTCCACACCTTATGTATGCGTTCACTATTGAATTGTTCATATGTGCATAGTGTTTCATTGATTTAGATAACTCTATCCATACCCTCAATTTCATCTCAATATGAATTCGTATCTCATAATCAGAATCATTCATTCATTTTAAATTATCTCATTCTGATTCTATCTAATCATTGTCTAATCTCCATATTCATCTGATTCATTTCATTGAGTTCACTCTCATATCGCTAAAGTAATTCTTCTAAGCATACTATGTTATCTAGTTATAACTGCTACTTCGGAACTCAAAGTTCATCACGTTTGATGATATCTGCTGAGTCAAATGCATCACATGAGCGTATAGGCATGGATATCACTCCTATGGTCTACCCAGAATCGAATGACCTACCCACAGAGTAATCATTCTAAAAGATGAGAAGTAAGGGTCTTTAAAACTAGTTGAGTAGGATCAAACATATAGGGGTGTTGACTAGGTCGAGCAGAGGTAAAATGGAAATGAGAGGGGCTTAAATAAAAGGAGATGGGGGTGCATCTATTCTTGCTTTACTGATATAATTGATTCGGAGGGAGTTGTAGTTGAAAAATGACATTTGAGAGCTTAAGGGAAGAGAAAGGATTAAAAGAAGATGGGTAAAGGTAAAGTAAACAGTTAACAACAAAGACTCCCTATATCAAACCCCATTTTTTGATATGCCTTAGTATAAAGTCCATCCCAGCGAGACAAGCATCTTTAGGGACCGATTCACTCCACTTGGCATTCACAGCATTGACCTTTGTCAAAAACTCCTATCTAAACCTATACACTTGCTGGGTTTCCCACATATATCGAATCCTATTAGTTGAGATTTCATTTCTCGCGAATATATATCACATAATCTATCGATTTCTCATTTGGAGTTAATTGATATTGAAACACGAAGAAATCTGCTCCGGTCTTCGAACTTCATTTGATTGCACATTGTGTCTAGATCTTGTTGATTATATAATACTTAGGTCACTTATAGAGTCATGTCTGTGTGACAACTAATGCTTGTCTAATGTGACAAAGCCGGAATAACTATAGTGGTGCTTAATATAAATATTTCACGAGATTAGTTGGAAATCCTACTAGTGTTAACATCAAGACAACACTGAACGTAGGTCACATAGTTCATAACTATTGTCTTAACAGGAAACCTAAGTGGTCTTGTTTATTATTTTTCCCAATAATTCTTATTTCAATGTCACAGGTTGCGAAGCCTAATGACTATTTGTGATGATGAAAATTACGTATTCATATTTTGAGGGGGAGTAAGCATCTTTCCAAAAATATCTAAGAAGGTTACATGATAATCAATATTCTCTTAATCATCATGAGAGGGAGAATAAGTCTATGAGTTAAGTGGAAGAATACTAAAGGAGAGAGAAAACTGAGGAATCTCAGGAGAGAAACATAGTTTCAACCAAAAAAAAGCCAATCTAAAGAAAATCCTTGTTCAGTTGAATTATTAAGGGGGAGAGAACAAAGTTAAAGTTGAATATATCAAAGAATGTCAAAGTTTAAAAGTTCAAAAGCTTCAAGGGATTTGAAGACTAAAGCAGAAAGAAGAAATCATTATACAATCTATGAATCATGTGTCAAAGTTAAAGTCTTCTGATTCTCAAGGTGACAAATTTCATTGCAAGACGACTGAAACTGAAGATTATTATCAAATCTAAAGATTAATTTTATTCCAGTTGAAAGTTTTCATTACTATTGAGAAATCACCAAAGAAAGTTAGTGACAAACTTGAAGCCACAATCTGAAAGCTAATCACAAAGGGAGAGAATGTTAGATCTATATATTGTGATAGTTTCAGGGTTAAAAATGTAATAAGTAGAACTATGTTTTGTGGCAAAAGTGTATAGATTCAAACTTACATGTAGATGGGTCAAAGACCTAAAAGGTCAACCCATGGGTTATTTGATTTAGAGTTTGGATCCAAGTCTTACGTTTGCTTATAAATAGAATGTAATAGAAGTGTTTGCTGAACTTTTGGTTTATATTCAACATTGCTTTCATTGTTCTTATGGTATTATCTTGTTCATCACATTCATAGTGGTATTCATAATGTTCTTGATGTTCTTATGCATGATTATTGTTGAATGCTTAATTTAAACTGGGAATTACACGTATTCTACTTTAGATATTTTGACAGATAAATCCCTTTTATCGTTATTAGCCTTAGACACCTCTTATTGTAGAACTAAAACATTTGATTTTAATTCAGACTTTTCAATTCTAGCATTTCTAAGAGCAGTCTGAGAGACACTTATCTTTTTAGCTTCTTTTCGTAACACCATTAATTCAGCAAGAAACTCTTCAGGTAGAATACTTACCTTAGTCTCAGTCGTGGAAGAGTCCTTACTAGTTCCGACATCCTGAGCCATCAGAGAAACTTCATATGCTTTGGTTGTATCCTCTGTTTGATGGACATCAGTTATGAAGCACATAGGATCTACAACATCCTCTCCTTCATCATCAGTGTCTTTCAGCCAGTTTGGCAAACAAAGCTTTTCTGGCGTTTCTTTGCTTGGCGAGATTGTACTTCGTCTTGTAGTAGTTCTCATTCTTTTACTTCGGAAGACGATATTCGCGAGCCAAGTGACCCAGCTTCCCGCAATTGAAGCACCCTTTCTCCTTGTCATCATACTTGCGCTCTTCAGGCTTCAGCTTCTCAGCTATCTCTATCTTTTCATTAAACTTCTTGCTTTTAGCTTCCTTACGGAGTTTGTGTGATGTCTTCGAAAATGTTTATGTAAGGCAGTGGTGAGCAGTGCTATTTGTTTCTAAAGTGCAGTCGCTTCAGTGTCAGAATCAGCATCATTAGAATCAGACTCAGAGGATTCAGAAAGAAGCCTTAGCAGTTTTAAAGCTTTTGAAGTTTTAAGATTTTTGTCAACTAGAAGTGTGAGAGGATTACAGGTAGTTGCTTCATCAGCCTTTTTGATCTCGGACTTACCAGAAACCTCTGATTGATAGACAACCAAGTTATCAAACAGATCATGGATGCTGATGTCATTGATTTCTCGAATCAGCCAGACGAATTGTTTCCATTCAGGCTTTAGCGAGTTCAGAAATTTCCTATTCAGATCTACTTGAGATTTCTAACCCCATTCTTTCGGAGTTCATTCATCAGCGTATAGTAACAATGATAGGTAGTTTCCAGAAGTTCACCGTCCTTGGTAGAGAACATGTCATAGTAGTTTAGAGCATTTTCCTCTCTTTGTTTAGCGTTCCGATCATTACATTGCATTTGTCTCTCAATCTCTTCCCGCATCTCACCAGCAGTGTTAACACTATCGATGCTGATATATTTCATCCGGAACAACCTAGATGATGTAGGAACATGCAATTCTATCAGCTTTCTTACGATTCAGTTGTCCAGGCGTGACAATGACATTTTCTTTCACTCCCATTCCAGGATCAGCCTCGGGATGGAGATCCTGGTTGAAATTTGCTGGACCTTTGTAGATTGAGTCAAGGATGTCTTCCGCTAAGTCATGTCGTTCGATGAAGTCTAGGAACCGGGATTTCCACAGAGTGTATCTTCCCCAGTACAAGGTTGAAGGTCAGACAACTGATCACATAGCTAGTGTACCGCGATTCATGGTGAAGGCTTCTTTGATCGGGGTTGTTAAGTGCATATAAAAACTTATGAATACACATAAAAAATGTAAGACTAAAAAATATTTTAAGTATGAAGAAACTTGTAACTCTTGGATATAGCTTTATCCGAGAGTTGTAACTTGCGAATGAACGAAGGCTTAGAAAATAATTTAAAATTTAACAGCCACTTTGGTACCCGAGAGTTGTAACTCTCGGATGAAACATGAAGGTTAAAGTCCTTGAAAAATTTAAGTATAATGTTGTGTGTGATGTATGATCTGAGAGTTGTAATTCTCGGATGTGCTTTGTGTAACTTAGAAAACTTTCAAGTGACAATGAGCAATTAGTATGATTTGATAGTTGTAACTCTTGGACGATGCTTACTGAGATTAAACACTTAGAAAAAAAATGCAATTCTGGAAAATTGATTAGTTAAATCTGATAGTTGTAGTTCTCGATTATACATTATGATGTCACACCCCGTTACCCCGGTTAGCAACGAAGCGTGACGTCGTGAAAGTGTAACCATAATCACAACGAACGACCACTATATGGACGTTTTCAAAATACATCGATATAACTTTAAAATATAGAAATGTTTTACGTAGCCCGAAAATGATAAAGAGTAGTTCGCAAGATGCAGAGATTTAAATACATAATTAAATTAATCAAAATAATGCAAATGAATCTCCGATGGTTTGAAAATGCATGCGACTCCAAAAGTACGGAAGCTTGAGATTACTTCCAATGTTGTGCATTTGTCTTAATTTCATGAAAATACATGCTAAAATACGTCAACAAAATTGTTGGTGAGCTCATAGGTTTACGTGAAAAGATCAATTGTATGGACTTTATCAGATGAGTTGAATTTATAAAGCATAAATTTCATGTATGCATTACACAAACCATCATGCAACCGAAGCTTAATTAAATGAGTTTGCCCAATGCAGTATTCCCATACGTAATACCGTGTGTTGAATATATATGCATCCCGCCGTTAGCCGATTAAGACTAACCCGAATGGGGGACATGACTCCCGATAGATCTATCCACAATATATTCGCACTTACAAATAAATGCAATTAACGGTTCATGATTTGAAGGCTGATGGATCCACACATGTAATACATATAAGAAAAAAACAGTTTTGATGTCCATATGAAAATAGTGAATGTATTTCCACCCCAATAGATAGTGAAAATAGGGCTACAAGGACTCACCGAGCGTGCGATGGCAAAATATGCGCGAAAAATGCAAGTTTTACGTTCTTGGATGGGTGATGCACCGGATGTGTTTAATCGAGTCCTAAATGATAATAGGACCTAATAACTCTCATATATGATAATATGTATATATATATATATATATATATATATATATATATATATATATATATATATATATATATATATATATGTGTGTGTGTGTGTGTGTGTGTGTGTGTGTTTATGTCTTAAATCACCCAACATTACAAGTTTATAAATAAAATCCACTTAAAACGTAAGTATATATATATATATATATATATATATATATATATATATATATATATATATATATATATATAATTTTCCAGCTTTTCGAAGGTTTTTCAACCTACTTTGAGGATGTTTTTGACCAAGCTACAAAATGATTTAGGCTTTGGTTTTCTTGTACAAAAAACTACTATACACAAAGATTTTTTAAAGTCCAGAATGGCCATTTTTCGATGTGTTTAGGTTAGGGAAAAAACTCGTTAAAAATCCTATGTTGGCTATTTTTGAGCTGTTAAACTTCCGGGTTCCCAAATAATAATATGGGGGGTTCTAAACTCCTTAATAAATTATGAAAAGTTCCAGATTCTTAGTTAAGACATAGATCTAACTTTTGAGACAAGAATCACCTCATTTTGTTAAGTTATGAATTAGTTATGATTTTTCAAAGTTGATGCAACTTTTCTGCCGAAATCCCGTATTTTATAAACTTGAAATAACTTGTGATTTTTGTTGTTTATTCAAAGAGTACTTGTATAAAAGTTATAAAACACATTTATACAACTTGTTTTCATAAAATTGACACTTATATGATGTGTTTATATATTTATAAACACATTTGAAGAAAACAACTTAAAAACAAAAACTAGAGATTTATAAACTTGAGTTTTTATGAAACTTGTTGTTGTTGGTGATTATATATATTATGCAAGACTTATATAAAGATAAATATAAGATAAAATAAGTTAGTATTTACTTACTTTGATGTTTTATAAGAATGCAAATGAGAAGAAGTTGAAACTATTGCAAAAGTTGCACCAAGAACACTTCAAAATATGAAGAACACTTGAAATGCTTCAAGAACACCAAAAATTGAAGGTTTTTGGCTATGAGAGGGCCTTTGGCCGGTTTTTGAAGAGAGAAAAGATAGGTTTTGGTGTGATTAACATGGATGGAAATGTTCTCTATTTATAGGGAAAATTGGATCTTGAAAAGATGGTGAAATGATGAAAATAGTGTGAGATCTTTGGTGAGTTGAAAGAAAGAGAATTTGATTTTGATATATTGAGTAAAAAAAATATCCAAGGTCCTTTTTGTACCCTCTATGGCCAGCCCTATATGGGTATATTTCATTGTATTTTTATTTTTATTTTTTGTATAAAAGTATTTAGAAATGTATTCTTGTATTTACCTTTTTTTGTAAATTTATAAATACTTATGGATGCATTGTTTTAATGAATTGTTTTAGTCTTGCATAATTAATTTTAAGTAAGTGTATTAGTGTATGATTATTGTCGTTGTCATCTTCTCTTCTAAACTCTTCAACATCTCTGCAACTGGTCTCCCCCTAAGCCGTAAGATTTTTCATTAGCTGCTTGAGGAGGGACCTCATGGTTCTGAGCTCTGCAGCCTGATCAGCGACAAATGTCTTCAATTTAATATTTTCTTTATCAATCTTTGCGTTATGCTCTTGAAGCTCGTTGACCGCTTTTGTGAGTTGAAAGATTTGGACTGTCTGGAAGTCCACTATGCTTCGGAGCTCTGAAAACCGTTGGTTGTCTGTGAAGGTGGATGAAGTGGATGGAATTGATGTGATAGGTGACGGGGTGATTGGTGGTGGAATAGATGGTTGAACGGATGGTTGAACGGATGGCTGAGCGGATGGTTGAGCGGATGGAATTTCAGGTTCTGAAACGGAAGCAGACGAAGCTCCCTGCATAAACCTATGCCTTTTGGCCCTTTGCCTAGCCACTAATGGGGCAGTATCTTCGACCTCAAAATCAGAGTCATCTTCATCAGAATCTTTAGATGCTCTCTTTTCTGCCTCTCGATCACTAACCACAATTCTGGATCCATATTTGCCTAGTCTGACAGCCGGATCTTCCGTCTCTACTGCTGCTGCCTCAACCTATATCTCCTCAACTTCTTCTGATGACAACTCAGAGGTGGTCACTGCTTGACCCTCTACCTCTGGCTCATATTATCTATTTTGCTCATATTATCCACTAGTTCAGCTGTAATCACTTCTTGGGCCTGAGTCCCCTGTGCCCAGATCTCTTCCAAAGTTTCCACTCGTGGATCAAATACTGGTGGCACATCAGAAGGACCTGCAGCGTCCGATGACGGACCTGCTTCTACCGACTCTTGAACCCTGCTAGAGCTTGGCCTTGACGCCTGAGTAGATCTATCTTGAGCTATAGGCCTCCTTCTTTGTTGTACTGGAGGACGTTGCTGTCGTTGCTGCTGCTGTGGCTGTGGTTGTACTTGTTGTGGCTGCGGCCCTTCCCCAGCCCAGTTCGCACCTCCCGGAGCTTCAAAATCTTGATTCACCATGGCACCAAAAAGAGGTGCATCTAGTGGTCTAACCACTTCACCCCTATGGGCGTCGTGCGATTGATAATCAACAAAAATTCGCTTATCGATAACAGTGACACTCTGAATATCGTCCAGCTGCGGCAAGTTCGGCAAAAAATGGCGTATCAGCATCATAACAAACCTCGGATACATCAGAAACCTTTCTCTTGCTGGAGCAGTTATTTGATGAACAAACTCCGCAAAGAACATCTCGGAGTAGCTGAATTGCTTATTATAAACCAATGCTATCATCGCCGATTGCATCTTTGACACGATATAATCAAATCCGGCCTTCTTTGGTGCAAAGCACACCATAAAGACATGTGCCAAGTACCTCCATTGGCCTATGAGACCACTCTTCATGTATGATGCCTTAGCTATATCAAGGCCATACCCCATCCTCAAAAAGGCTGCTTGCCTTACTTCTAAAGGGAAGTCAATAGGCCCAGCTTCCTGTTCGACTGATCCCAACTGCAACACTCTACGTAACATATCGGCAGAGAATACAAGGGGCTGTCCAGCGATTCTTGTCCTCAACACAGTCAGCGTCATCGTACAATCAACTTGCAGGTGATCCCAAAATTGTCTGACATAAGGCAGTACGATCTGCACATTGTGAGAAAGGGCATATGACACCCTGGAATTTGCCAAAAAGTCCACCATTTTCCGAAACGCCTGAGATTCAGGAAGGTCACGATCCGGCGAAACTACCATATTATACTTTTAAATGAAAGCTCTTTCCCTCGTATCTGCACATTAGAGAATAATATATGTTAGAAGGGACAAAATAAAAATGAAACTTGTTTAAATTCAAATTTGTTTTATTTTGAACTTATGTAAGTTCAAAATCCAACACTTTTGGATTTCTACAAGTTTGACATTAAAATTATTTAAAAATTTTCAATTTTAATAACAAACTCGAATGACATATTCGAATTTGACTTGCATTCGAGTTTGCTGACATGTTCGAACTTACTGACAAATTCGAACTATATGAACAAACTCGAAGTCGGCACTTTCAAACACAAATCCAAGATTTTAACCATATTAGACTTAGAAAATAACATTCACTAGTCCTATTAGGTTCTAATCGAAGATATATGTCACTCATTTGAGGTTTCACCGGTTAAACTTTGTGATTTTGAATCACAAAGTTCAAAACCCTTAAAACTTCAAAATAAGTCGATTTTACCCAAATTAAGTCTAAAACTTCCTAAATCTTGTATAATAATGTTGTTTATACCTAGATTTGGTTATAGAATCGAACAAAAAGGACAAAACTTCGATGAATAGATGAAAACTCGAAAACGGTAAACTCGAAGGATAAACTCGGAATCGCACAGATAAGTTCGAATGACTAAACTCGAAGGTACGTGATATAGATGACTCACTGTTGACCTATATATACTAACCAACTTCGAACTTGTCTCAAATTCGAAGTTACTGACATTTTCGAATGTCAATTCGAATTTGTTTCAAATTCGAATTTAAATGAAAATTTTGAAAATCTTTGAATAAAATTCAACTTTTCCAACTTTTTCGTGTAACGGAAACAAACTATGCCAAATTTATTTACACTAAGCACAAGATTTTCACGCAATGTTTGTTTATTCAACTAAAACTGCATCCTCAGTAACTTTGACCTTTTTCCTAAATAAAATAAAATAAAATAAAATAAAGTAAAATAAAATTAAAATAAATTAAAATAAATTAAAAATTTGAACAAAATTTAAACTTAAACTAATCTACAATACTTTTAAAATGTACGTCCTATACTTAACACTAACAGAATATTTTTTGTGAGAAAGTCAAAGACAAGTTCAATCAGATAGCGGTGTCGAATACGCACTTTCAGCACCTTACTTTCACACTTAGGAATTTTTTGATTCCTTTGATTGTTTGTCGTGACACACATTTCTAGACGATTGTTGGTATTATTTTCCCTTTAAATATGTTACAGTTTGGAATATCCCTTGGCCTTTTTATTTATCAAGAAATTACCTTACGTGACTCATACTTAGACATACTTTTATGATCAAGGCATACACACAATGATTATAACTTTTCGGTATTGCAAATTTTCATTAAAAGGCAAACGTCGGACACAGTTCTGTATTTACATACAAGAGAGTGTCTTAGTTTGTCTTAAAGTTTATTTTAAAGCTAGCAAGACAGCGATGACAGGTCTGTACCAACGTACAATAAAGCGACTTATCTTGCTAACTCGAGTCAAACCAGAGGCAACAGGTTTGTACTTACGTACAACAGAGTTACTTGTTTTGACTCTCAATTCAGTATCATGATTTTTCTATTCTTTTCTTTAAGATGTATCTGATGTTACTATACATCCCCCAGAAAATTTGCATACCTCATTTAGAATCAATGTCTGTATGTCTCTAACATAAAACTTAAGACCATTTGGTCATACATCTAAGTTAGTGACACGTCTGACTTTTTCTTGAATATTTTATTAGCCTTGAGACTCCCTTTGTGTATTATGCCTACCAACATATCAAACTAGATAATGTATAACACTTAGTATTTTTAGGTGTATCATGTGTGAGAGCTTAACACTTTGAGATTGTAATGACTGTGCTAATATTCGTCACTTTGAACCTATGTATCTAAGACTTAACTCATTTTCTGATATTCTCCTTTTTTGAACTTTTTATGGTTTTCTCTCTTTTTTCTTTTGTTTTTCATAATTAAGAGTAAGAAAATAAAATAACCTACTAACTTACTATAAAAAGAAATTTTCCTAAGCTACTAAACTTACTATAAAAAGAAAGAAATCCTACTGCTATAAAAGGAAATAAACTCTGCTAAGGTCAATTTACTCTGGATTACGCAATCCGTTTAGTTGAACTAAATACTCAAAACGTGACTTATCAAACAAAAGCTTTGGTAAATAAATCAGCATTATTATCGTCCGTTGCAACTTTTACCAGCTTAATTAAGTTCTTTTCAGCACAATCACGAATAAAGTGGTGTCTTATGTCTATGTGCTTGGTTTTACTGTGTTTAACTGGATTATTGGTTATTGCAATAGTTGACTAGTTATCTATCCTAATAGGAGTATGAGTATAAGTCAAACCGTAATCCCGCAATTGTTGTTGTATCCACAAAACCTGTGAACAGCAACTACCCGCAGCAACATATTCGGCCTCGCACGTTGACACGGCTACCGAAGTCTGTTTCTTGCATTGCCAGGAAACGATCCTCCCTCCAAGGAACTGACAACCTCTAGTTGTTGACTTCGATTCAAGCTGCATCCTCCATAGTTTGAATCAGTGAATGCCTCCAATTCCAGATCACCCTCCGCGTGAAACCAAAGTCCCAGCTTCGGTTTCGACATGAGGTATCTCTGAATCTGCTTCACAGCTTTCATGTGCATCTCTTTTGGATTAGCTTGAAACCTAGCACAAACACACACAGCAAACATTATGTCAGGTCTAGAAGCAGTTAAATACATGAGTGACCCAATCATGGCCCGATACAACGTCAGATCCACATCGGTATCACTTTCTGTACCCGGTCCGAGATTATGATTCACTTGAATCGGCGCGCTGAAGTGAGCTGTCAGCTTGGTTCCTTCCATCCCGAAGTGTTGGTACACCCTGGGTGACGATAGCAGTCTAAGTGTATTAGCATTTTGGTTCAAGTGATATTGCAAAGTATTGAATATTTGATATATGTGTTTATATATGTTTGATAGTTATTGATTGTATGTTTGAACTTGATGTAATGTATTACAAGAAGTTCAAACATAAAGTTCAAAGATAAATTCAAACATAAGTTAAAACATAAGTTTAATATGTGAAATTCGAATTTAGAATAAATTCGAATTCATTATTAAATGACATTCGAATTTATAGTAAATTCGAATGTGCAAGATAAGGCAGATTCGAGAGTGTCAACGGGACAAACTCGAATGAGCCTTGGGCCTGATTCGAGTTTGGCCCATGACAAACTCGAATGAGATTCTATAATTAGGGATTAACTCGAATCATTAGTAGACTTTTGCAGAATTCGTGTGAGATTAAGCAAAAGGGCGATCTCGAGTTTATCAGTATTGTTTGAGTTGTTTCGGAGAGAATCATTGCGTAGGTTCGTTCGTCGTCGATCGTACAGCGTTATGGTAGTCTCCGTGTTCCGTGTGAGTGTTTTATCCGTCAAGCCGTTAACGAGGATTCCGCACTCGTTGACGGTGTCGCGTCTAGATAGATCTGTGTAGTGCAAGACCTTACAAGTGGTATCAGAGCCTAAGGGGTGTTCTTCGTGTTCATAAAGATACATCCTAGGTTTCTTGACGTTTTTGGACGGTTACTCTCACTTATTTTTAGATTTTTCGAGCCTATCAATTTGGAATCTGGGAAATACTTTGTTGTTTTTCACGTTTTTGATCGAAATCAATATTTTTACTTGTAAAAATATTGATTTAATCTGAAAAACGTTAAAAACTCGAGGTGCTAGCCGTTTCTCGAATTTGTTGCTGCTCGAATTTGTTAAGGAGGATTAGGGTTTTGCTCATTTTTCGAGTTTCACCAATACACGCTCCTTTCGAATTTCCTAAAAGGTGTTTCGAATTTGAACATTTCGAATTTGCTTAGGATTTCGACTCTGCATTAAAGTCGAATAGAGGTATTTCGAATTTACCAGGTCTCGAATCTAGTAGGTTTCGAATTTCCTAAACCTTTCGACTTTGGAGACCTTCGAATTTGTCATATATTTCGAATTTAATTGGATTTAAAAACTTAACTCGAATTTAATCCCAAATAGGTTTAAACTTAATTAAATTCGATTTTACCTAAATTCGAAAGAATTAATTTAAATTAATTTCGAATTAAATTAATTAAGTTTAAATTCAATTATCTTTGAAACAATGACAAATCTACAACGGTTTCTGGAAATGGATCACGAAGTCGGAATAGCAAATACTCCGCCAAAATTGATGAAACTTGAAGATTACTACTGGTGGAAGACCATCTAAATATATTGGCTTCATTCGTGGCCGCATACGGAAATTGCGTTCAGGGCAAAATCAACGATCCTGCACTCTGGGATGAGGATTACGATCAGGTAGACCCTAATTACCTTGAAGAGATGGATCTCCAATGGCAACTGGACATGGTAACCCAACGGGTTAAGAGGTTCATTAAACGAACTGGAAGAAATCTGAATATGAGTAACAACCGGATTGGCTTCGATAAGTCCAAGGTAAAGTGCTACAACTGTCAAGGGTTAGGACACTTCGCCAGAGAGTGTCAGAGACCGAAGGTAGAGAATTATCAAGGACAGAATCAGAATCAAGGATCGTATCAGAACCAATCTCAACAGCGATATCTTCCGAGTACATCAACCAGTCAAGCAAACATAGCTGGTCTGTTATCTAACGTCACATCAGATAGACAGCTGGACG
>JAANYP010002255.1:0-40141 GCA_020465985.1 Centrapalus pauciflorus
GAAAGGCGTAACCGTACGCTAGTAGAAGCCGCTCGTACAATGCTCACATACTCAAAGCTACCTCCGTTCTTGTGGGCCGAAGCCGTATCAACAGCATGCTATACACAGAATCGCTCCATCATTCATAAGCGCTTTAACAAAACTCCATACCAGCTCTTTTTGAATAAAGTACCATTTATCAAGTACTTACGTGTATTTGGTTGCAGGTGCTATGTACTGAATGACAGAGACAACCTCGGGAAATTTAACGAAAAGGCGGATGAAGCGATCTTCATTGGATACTCATCCAACTCGAAGGCGTATCGCGCATTCAATACCCGAACCAGAACCGTCAACGAAAGTGTGCACGTCACATTTGATGAGTTGGCTGAACTGGCACCCGAAGTTGATCAATCAGGACCACGCATTACTCAAATGCCTGGAGACTCATCGAATAACCCCATTTCTTTTTCTTCTTCTGATTTGGTTAATTTATTTGATCCTTTTTATGTTGAATTTTTCGGTCCTAATGCTAGTGTGTCTAATGTTGTTAATAATGTAGGTAATCCTTCCAGTTCAACTGCGCCGCAAAGTTTCTCCACTCCATCTTCATCAACATATCCTCATCCATCCACATCATCCACTGACACATCCGCAGTTGACTCTACTCCTGTAATACCCTCACATATAATACCAACGATTCTTCCTTCACTTGAACACTCGGAAATTGAACCCGAACCTGTGGTACCATCATTTGAAACCATTGACCATGAATCCTCATCCATTCCCATATTAACCACAGAGGTTCCATCCCGAGCACCCCTTCCACACGAGATCAAATGGACCCGCAGTCACCCATCAGAACAAATCATTGGTGACGTAACAACAGGAGTCCAAACTCGTAGGGCATCTGCTAATGAATGTCTCTACACTTCATTCTTAAGTATGATAGAGCCCGCTCGTGTGGATGAAGCCCTGACAGATCCGGATTGGATAGTTGCAATGCAAGAGGAACTCAACCAGTTTGAACAGCTAAGAGTATGGCGGTTAGTTCCCAAGCCAAAAGACCGTACAATCATCGGAACAAAGTGGATCTTCAAGAACAAACGAGATGAAAACGGCATTGTGATAAGGAACAAAGCAAGACTTGTTGCCAAAGGCTACCGACAACAAGAAGGGATAGATTATGACGAGACCTTCGCTCCCGTTGCACGGATCGAAGCAATCAGAATCTTCTTGGCGTATGCGGCACACAAAGACTTCAAAGTGTTCCAAATGGACGTCAAGACTGCCTTTCTGAACGGTGAACTTAACGAGGAAGTGTATGTTGAACAACCACAAGGCTTTGTTGATGCACATAAACCTGACCATGTTTATGTGCTAGATAAGGCCCTCTATGGTTTAAAACAAGCACCTCGAGCATGGTATGATAGTCTTTCGAATTTCCTTATTTCTGCCGGTTTCTATAAAGGTGTGGTGGACACAACTCTGTTCACTAAAAGGGAAGGCCCACATATAATGCTAGTACAGATTTATGTTGACGATATTATATTTGGATCTACTGACAGTAATTTTTGTAAGTATTTTTCAGCCCTAATGGAGTCTCGGTTTGAGATGAGTATGATGGGGGAAATGAACTTTTTCCTCGGATTACAAGTCAAACAACTTGAGGATGGGATTTTTGTGAACCAGTCGAAATATACTCTTGACATTCTCAAGAAGTATAAGTTAGACTCTTGCACGAGTATCGCAACTCCCATGGCCTCCAACTGTAAGTTAGACACCGATCCTTCTGGGAAAAGTGTCGATAATACAACTTACAGAGGGATGATAGGATCCTTACTGTACTTGACTGCCAGTAGACCGGATATAGTGTTTTCAACATGTCTTTGTGCTAGATTTCAGGCCGACCCAAAAGAATCACACCTAACTGCGGTAAAACGCATTTTTCGTTATCTTAAGGGTACACCCGAACTTGGTCTATGGTATCCAAAGGGAACCGATTTCGATCTTACCTCGTTTTCAGATGCTGATTTTGCAGGTTGTAGAGTGGACAGAAAAAGCACATCGGGAGGAATACAGTTCTTAGGCGATAGACCGGTGAGTTGGTCTTCCAAAAAGCAGAATTGTGTATCCACATCCACAGCTGAGGCTGAGTATGTAGCAGCTGCAAGCTGTTGCTCTCAAGTGCTGTGGATGAGAACACAATTACGTGATTATGGGTTCTCACTCACCAGTATCCCTATTTACTGTGATTCTCGAAGTGCAATTGCCATCTCTTGCAATCCCGTGCAGCACTCTCGAACAAAACACATAGATATCAGGTATCATTTTATTAAAGATCACGTGGAAAAGGGAACCATTGAGTTGTATTTTGTTGGCACGTAATACCAACTAGCGGATATATTTACTAAAGCTTTAGACGAACCTCGTTTTCGGTTTTTAGTATCTCATATCGGCATGTTGAATCCACCTTCCAATTAAATATCAGATATTGTCTTAAATAATTCTATTTCAATCTATCATGATTGAAATTCCTTCCTTTATTTTAGAAAATAAATGTTATTTAAATTTAAGGATTATGTCACAAAATTGAAACTCATTATTTCCTTATCTGCGCATATTTTTAATAATTAATGATCCTGATAAATTGCTGTGTGAATTGTTCATCATGGAGTGGGATGCAAACAATATCCAGGTTTGTCGGTATTAGTAATGCTTAAAAGAAGGGTTGTCGTGATTCAAATCTGAAAAGGAAAAAGGATCGGTATTTATTTGAGGGGGAGTAGAATTAGGATTTTAAATTTTATAATTTTGTGTTTCTTTTTATTTCCTTTATGGTTAAATTTTTTTATTTTTAGGTTAGTCATAATTTTATTTTTAGGTTAGTCATAATTTTAATTTTAGGCTAGTCTTAACTTTACTTTAATTTTAAGTTTTAACTTTAATTGGTCAGAAAATCACAAAAAGATTTTAAATTTCAAAATTATCAAAAAACCAAAAAGATTTTAGGTTACTTAATTTCATTTTAACTTCAAATCTAAAGAAAATACCAAAAATATTTTAATTTTTTGTTTGGGCCAAAATTTTTTCTTTGTTTTTGCTTAATTCCACAAAAGCCCATTTTAGTTTCAAATTTATGTGTGTATGTTGAGTCTAAACCGGCGGCCCATCTTCCATTTGGGGCGCGGATCTCAGACCCGACTCATGACCCGCGCGAGTTTATATAATGGGTTGGTCAACTGGTCAACTCATCTTCCTTCACTTTCAAGATATTTCTTTCTTCTTCTCCTTCCCTCCCGTCGACACCACCGCCCCAAACCACCATTGTTACCACTTCAAGCTTTTGGAACATCATAATCTTTCGTTTTTCTTGCTTTTTCCTTCTTCGGCACTACCAGGTAACATATTTCTGTCCTTATTTCAGTCTTTAACTTCCTAGATTGCGTGTTTGATTTTCAAAGTTTTTCTAGTTTTTCAATTCGGTTTTTTCTAGTTTTAGGTAGTTTAATGTGGTATTTCTTCTTAGTTGTAGTTAAATAAAATGTTCCTTAGGTTATTTCAGTATAGGATCTGTAATTTCATGCATTTTCAGTAGGATTTTAACTGTTCACGTTTATTTTTGCATGAACATTAACTGCACTCATGCAGTTTCGGATGTCCGAATTCGGACCACCACCCGAATTCGGATGTCCGACTTAGACTAAAGTTCGAAATTTTCAAAGTACAAAACCATAGTTCGGACCACTGTTGATCCGAATTCGGTTCACCGTTGATCCGAATTCGGACCTTCAAAGCAGGGCCAAGATTTTCAAAACTTGAATTTACTCTAAGTTAGTTCACCACTGTTCATCCGAATTCGGATGATATCCGAACTCGGTTCCAATCCGAATTCTGGGTACCATCCGAACTCAGGACCATTCCATATCATTTCATGCATTTACATAAGTCATCATCCGAATTCGGATCATGTTCCATGACACATCCGAATTCGGACCACTTTCATTCATTCCATGCCTCACATTTCGGACCACATCCGAATTCGGTTCCTGTTTTCAACTCATCCGAATTCGAACCCCACTCACATCATTCATGCATCATTCCATTTCGGATTGATCCGAATTCGATGACACTGTTCATCCGAATTCGGACCATCCGAAATCCAACACTTAGGATTTTTTTATTTTTCATTTTTTCCATTTCTGCATTTTCATATAAATTAAAAATCAAAAAAAAAAAAATATATATATATATATATATATATATATATATATATATATATATATATATATATATATATATATATATATATATATATATATATATATATAGTTCCATCCAAGTGCACCATTGATTAGAGTTAGGATCAGTGTTTGAGTGAAACGGTCTTATCTAACATCGGTCTCTTAACGATTGACTTTGGACTTTGTTAGTAGAATTTTATTCTACTAATAAAGACCCGATGATAAACAGATCAGACAATTTCTATTTCACACTCATCTAAGACTTCACATCAATGCTTTATCATATCGAGTCTTATGATTCTAACTGTGTTGCACTTTGCAGGAAAATGGACCCCACAATCGTTCTTACCATTCCCCATCCGCCAATCCCGAATAATAACGCTCAGTTACCCGAAGAAGCCATCTTGCCGAGCGCCGAGTTTGTCGAGTTTATCCCCCATAACTGGCAACTCGACGTCTCTATCCTTCCAAAAGAATCCCAAACCCTAGCATTTGACATTCTCACCCGCCATCCCATATACTATGCCCTTTCCACAGCCATCGCTGTTCCCCAGATTTACCTACAACAATTCTGGAACAGGCTACAATTCTTAACCGACCCCGAACCTCACTTCACCTCCACCATTGACTGCGTTCCAGTCAAAGTCACAACCACAGCCATTCGTCACATCCTTCGTTTTCCCATCCAAGACTACATTCCCTCCATCGACTCGTTCGATCCAAACCCATCCGTCTCAGAAGCCCTTTCTGAAATTCAAAACCTAGGGTATGACGGATCCCTTACCAAACCATCCGACTTTCGCACCAAGAACCTTCAGTCCCACTGGAGAATTCTCTTCGATGTACTCAACAAGTGCCTGACAGCCAAACATTCTGGTCATGACTCAGCATCGGCCCAGGTTTTAGCCATGTTCGCTGGCTTTGCCTACGACCGACACGTGGACTATGCGGCTTTTATCTTTGAAGAATTAAGGAGAGTCCACGTGGAAAGGAGCACGAAGAAAGGACGCAAGTATGTCCCCTATCAACGATTCCTTCAGCTCATCATACAATATGCCATGGATCAGGACGAAGACATTCATGAGCGTCCAGAAGCTGATGTCTATCCAACCGTCGCTATCCAGAAACTGACTTTGCCAAAAGGGGCACCAACGGTACAGGTAATGAAGATTCCATTATCAACTCTGACAAGGTCGAGGGGTACAGATCGGGTAAGGGACTATATGAGAGAAAATTATCCGGATGAGTCTCAGTCTGAATCGACTGAGACTAACCAGTCCGACGGTGAGCAACATGAGAGTGAGAACGAGGGAGAAAGGATGGAAGTACAACAATCACTGGGTCATGGTGAGAGGGAGGCTGAGAGTGTAAGGGAGGGAGCCGTAGGTGAGACGGCAGAGACGGCGGATTCTGAACGAACCGTCTCTGTTGTAAGGCCGAGGGATATGCAATCTGAGGGTGAACCAAGCCCTATCAGCCGGACACCACCTCATAAGACCGTTAGTCCAGCGGTCGCCACATCCCCAACCATCCACTTGGTTTCCCCTCAAAGGGAAACCACTTCATTACACGGGGATCTTCCACATACGCCATCGCCCTCTCATTCGGAGAGTGGCGGTGTTGAAAGAGGTCACACTCCTCCCCACGTGACCGAACTTCCTTCGCCCACGATTCCATCCCCACAAACAGACACTGTGCACGATGCTTTTGTGGCATCCCCAAGAGCTGCCTCCGTGGCAGCTCCCGAAACTTCCAGATCTGAGCATCCCGTAGTGGAGCCAGAGATGACGGAAGGAAGACCGAGAGTGGCTCAATCTACGCCGTCCACTTCCGGCCATCTCCCCATCAATTTGGAGATGTTAACGGCAGCCTTACGTGCTGCCGGCGTTATCACCCGGGCTGACCTTGACGCCCAAAGGGAGGCAGCCGAGGAACGACATACCGCCCTTCTTTCTCTTATAAAGGGTAAGGGTGTCGCCTCCGAAGCCGGCCCCTCACAAGGATCTCACTCAGTCCAACTACAAATGGCGGAGCTCTCTGACAAACTGGACGCACTCAATCGCCTAATCCTTCAGGTCCAGGAGCAGCTAAATTCCAGGATGGATCGCCTCGAGTCGGCAGTTATTGATCTCCAATGCCGCGCTCAGGCCGAAACCCTCAAAAGAAAACATGACGACCAGGACGACCCTGATCGTCATGAGGGGGAGAAGCGCAGAAAAGTACAATTTGAGGAGCCCATGCTGGGTACAGGGGGAGCAGAGACCGCCGAGGGGTCTAAATTTCAGGGGTCGGGGGAAAAGTCACAGGAAGCTCAGGAGTACATGCTAATTGAAGACGAGCCGATGGTCGAGGGTCCAGCTCCACTGGATCCAATGACAGCCATGGTAGAATTTGAGGAGCCACACGAGAAGGTTGAAATCATATTAGTTTCTGATTCAGATTCTGATACCGAGGACAACCAACCACTTTTAACTCCTAAGCCTGAACCTGACTCTCCAACCAAAAATTCCTCATCCTCTTCCTTCGATTTCCTGAATTCACCACCCAGAGCCCAACAGAAAGACATACTCTCATCCATCCAAGCTCCCCCATCACTAAAAGAATCCCACATTACAGTCAGCCCACCAAGATCCCCAAGCCCTCCACCAGTCCAACAAACCCAACGCTCAGGTCCCTCCCAAACAAAAAGGGTTGACTGCTTCGATGAAACTCCCGAGGGTCCTGGAGTGCACAGAAAAGACGACCTATTCTGGGTAGACCACTACACGAAAGGAAAAGTTCACACACTGCCGCAGAGCGAAAAAGATCAAATGCGTCAAGAACGGCGGGGGACTATCATAAAGCTTCTTGAAGCTAAAAAGGACGAAATCGAAGAACCCCCCGTTCAAGGCCTGAAAGAATTCCTGCAGAACTTTCCCCCGGAGCAATTTCAGAATCCATATCTAGAAGAAAGATTCAAGATGGTATTCAGAAAGAAACCTGGAGCCTTCAGCAGACGCCTACTCATGGAACTTACAAATGTCTCCAAAGCTGAACAGGCCGAATACTATCAATTGATGCTCCGGGAACAAAGGTCTAAGGTGTCAAAGTCAAAGATTAAAAAACTCAAATCAATTACCATGTGCAAAAGAGCCAAAGTATTCTATCCCTCCTATCAAGTGGAAAGAGAAGATGGTACGGGAGATGACATCTTTGAGTATGACCTTGACTACATAAGAGCGGATGACGTTGAGTTCCTTCACAACAGTCTGAAAAATCGAATCAGAAAACGTCTATCCCACATGACAGCTGTAGGTGCCTTAGTTCGAAGCATGAATCGCCGATCGATTATAATGTGCTTAAGAGATTTTCAGATGGCGATCGAGAGTGCTATGGTTAAGGTGGGCCTACGAGCACCAGAACAAGATAGTTTTCTTTTAGCCCACCACCCGGCCTACAGAGTTATACTTAAAGGAGATCCGGGTGTTATTTTTGTGAATCACAAGGGCTACAAAAGGTATATGCGCTTTGAGGATCTACCTTGCTATTCCGATGGTACACTTCGACTGGTTCGAGCTGCTCTCACAAAGAAAGTACAAGATTATGATGCTCAACCAGATCCTGAACAGAGATGCTCACCTACGGAGATACAAAATACACTCAGCGGCATAGACTACCTGAACGAGCGGCTACATACAAGACAAGTAACCAGACGTTTCGATGTCATACTTGGTCTTCGTGAATCAACAGATCATGCGCGAGTTCCAGGACCTCCTAAGTGATCGAAAAGGGGGAGATTGTTAGATTAATTATTTCGATCCTAGGAGTTATTTTGTAATATTTATTAACATTGTAATGTGTCTTGTATTTATTTCTATGTAATTTCTTTCTTATGTAATAGTGTAGGGGCCATTATTGCCAAGTCTTGTAAGTTAATTAAATGAGCCTATAAAGGCTCCTAGGGTTGCTTTTTGACAATACACGGTTGACCTACATTTGAATCTTCTCTTGGAGCCGCCACTGTTCTTCCATATTCACTAACATTCATATTGTCTTCTTTCTTATTAAAAACACATTTATTGAGCTTGTTTCTTCATGTGTTTGATGAGAAAAACGTCAAGGTGCTGAATATATACGGGATTTAATATTAACAGTTGGTAGCCTATCTACTACATGCTTATTGTCAACAATATGCATAAATTTCTTATTCTCTATTGTCACAGTTTGAGTATTATACCCATTATAGTGTATGTCATTGAAACTCAACAAGTTTATTTTAGACTTTGGTGAAAATAGAGCATTATTTATCAAAAACCTTGTACCATGAGGTAATATAAAATGAGCCTTTCCAGTTCCCACAATCAGATCTGCAGGACCTGATATTGTATGTATATTAGCTTTACTTGGCGTTAGTTGGGAAAAGTATTTCTTCTTTTTGAGAATTGTGTGTGTCACCACTATCTGGTATACAAATATCTCATGAATTTGCTAGATGTAGTTCTTCGATAAAATTCATTTTAGACTTCCAATAATAAAGTAATAAGTAAATATGATAAAATTTGTTAAGTAGAGACACATCCATATTATTATTGAAAAAGTGCAATGCATGATACAAGAAATAAAACATAGCTTAGGAAAAACGAAAACACGATTACATTATTAAATATCTAAATCATCAAAGAGATCTGAAGCATTCGGTTCAGGCATTGAAACATCAGGGAGATCAGTAAAATTTGCTTCTTTCTCTTTTCCTTTAAGAGACTCTTCATAAAGTTTGCAGAGACGTGGTGCTGTGCGACAAGTTTTTGACCAATGACCAGTCATTCCACATCGGTAACAAAGATCTTCAAAATCTCGAGAAACACTAGCCCTTTGTTTATCATTTTTGGGTCTTTCTTGTGATTTAAATTTCTTATCACGTGGAATATTATTATGACCACGTCCACATCCACGACCTCTGTTGTAATTATAGTTATGATCACAGTCATGATTATAACTATAATTATTGTTTTGATTATAGCCACGACCACGACCTCGTTTACGACCAAATCCCCGTTCTCGTCCATGCGTTATACTTTTAGTTGTAGCATTTACTTCAGGTAATGCTAGTGATCCAGTTGGACCAGATTGGTGATTTTTCATCAGAAGTTCATTGTTTTTCTCTGCAACTAGAAGGACGGTGTTAAGTTCAGGATATCTTTTAAAATTTTGCATCCGATATTGTTGTTGTAAGGTAACATTTGATGCATGAAATGTTGAATATGTTTTCTCCAACATATCTGCATCTGTAACTGTCTGGCCACAAATTCACTTTCTTAAAATCTTGGAACCTCAAATTGTTCCCATTTGAAAACAAAATCTCCCATTGATGATCATATCTTTCCTTTAAATCTTTCCATATAATACTTGGATCTTCTGTATTCATATACTCCGATTTCAAATTTTCATCACTATGTTTACGAAGAAATGCATTTGCTTTTTCTTGAATGGAGCAACTGTTGTTTTCATTTAGTGTTTCTACGATACCCACGATGTTAAGAGTATATTTACATCAAATTTCCACAGCATGTAGTTATTGTCATTTACGTCCAATGCGGCAAATGATAAATTCTCAAGATTTTTCATATTGACTATCAAAACAAAAATTAAACACCAAGATTAGTATAAATTTATTTCAATAAGAACTACAACACATAATACTGGGAGAATCGTAAACGAAAACAGAGCCAGAAAAGGGTACATCTCAATATCTCATCAAATGGAAGTTGGAACAAAGAATAGAAAAGTATTGAAAGTATTGAAAGTATTACAATAAGAAAAATTAAAAACGAGAGAGACATCTTCATTCTTCAACCAGTGAAAAATTTTCTTTTGAGAAAAGTAGAAGAATGATTTAATGAAAAATGATGTTTTATATTGGAGTATTTATAGAGAAAAAGCGAGTTGTCAAACGGTCGAACTTTTGACCGTTGCAACAGTTATGTAGCCATTGTTACAATTTAATAAAGACTGATTAAAAAATAATTTTTGTTTAATGTAAAATAATTATTAAAAATATAAAAATACTCGTTATAAAGAAGAGAAAAGAATTAGTAGTTTGCATTATAAGAAAAAAAAGTTAATGATGTAAACTAGTATTCATAATTAATGTTAGTATAAATGAAGAAAATAAACATAAGAAAAATATAAGGGTTATTATCGAAAAAACCATCCGAACTTTTATGATTTTATCGGTTTAACCACTCAATTTTTTTCCCAACCAATCAAAACACTAACCTTTTCATTTTTTAATTGCTATGATCATTTTACTAACAGGTGATTTGGTGACGTGGCAATTACGTGACGTTTTTTATCATTGAAAAAATCACTCGAACTTCCAAGAATATTTTTGGTTTGACCACCATCCTCTTAAACTAAAAATTAAAACTCCGAGAACCGATAATTCAGTGTAATCGAACATATCTTTTCATATTTTTATCAATAACAATAATATATCAAATTAAAATCAATTCATTTTTATTTTTAATTTTTTTCAAGATTGTATAAACACCAAAAATTAACCCAATTTAAGTTTCAAAATTGCTTATGAAATTTCATAATAAAATTTTAGTTTTTAATTTTCTATTATTATTTATTTTTCAAAAAATTATTTAATTATATTATTACTATCGTTAGTGATTACTATTTAAGTTATAAAATTATTTATTTACGATCCTTTAAAACATTCAAACCCTAACAAACTTGATAAACACTACAAAATCTTAGAGAATCAAATTGATTAGAATTTGTTTGGAATAACACAATGATAATGAAGAACTGATGGAGTAGAAGATAATGGTAATGAAGAAGCACAAGAGATCAACGAAACATCGTTGTTGATAAAAGCAATATGATGATGAAAAAAGAGAGAATCAGTTTTGTTTAAAAATGTTTATTTTAATCATTTGATATTATGAGCAATATAATAATAGAAGTTACAAAAATATTAACATCAATTAAATTAAAGATTAGATCAAGAAAACTAATAGAGTGGTTAAAGAAAAAGAATTATAAAAGTTCGAATGGTTTTTCTGATAAAAGCTCTAATTCATAACAACAATTGACCGGTCAAACAGGTTACCGGTCAAAAATGAATGGCTAAACCAATAAATTTGAAAGTATAGTGATTAAACTAATTAAAAGTAAAAAGTGTAGTGATTTGATCAGTTGGGAAAAAATTTAATGGTTAAACCGAAAAAATCATAAAAGTTCGGATGATTTTTTCGATAATAACCCTAAATATAAATACATGCTGGTATGCATAATCAAATGTCATGACATAAATAAACGTTAATAATCATAAATAAAATATTAGTAATAGTAAATAAACGTTAGTTGATAAAATAAAACGGTTAGTAATGTAAATAAATTGTTAGCAACAATAATTAAATGTTAGTATAAGTAGAACATTAGTAAACATAATTAAACTGTTAGAAACAATAAAAAAATGTTAGTTGTTTAAAAGATGTATTATCATTATTATTATTTAATCATTCTATCAATTATTTATGGTAATTATCTTCTCATTATAAGTTATAACTTTAAGTAACCATACCTCGTTTGATTCTTGATTTAATTGCATAGTTCTTCATGCTGATAACGTGTTATAATCTAACCAAATAATAACATTGATTTTGTGAATATATATATATATATATATATATATATATATATATATATATATATATATATATATATATATATATATATATATATATATATAGGGGTGGGTTCAATGGAAAACCACTATGCACCTGAAAACTATGGAAACCTATCGCAATACCGTGCCGATTGGTGCATTCCATGAAAAAAACGCCGTGCATGATCAGTAAATAAGGGTGATGCATCACTGCGGATTTATGCATCAACCAGGAAATTTGATGCATCACATGGGATTTGTTGCATCACTACTGGGGAATTCTGATGCATTGTGGTGGTGCATATGTGTGGTTTCTACAAGTTTCAGGTGCATTGTGGTTTTCCATTGACCCCCCCGCCCTCCTCCCTCTCTCTCTCTCTCTCTCTCTCTCTCTCTGTGTGTGTGTGTGTATATATATATATATATATATATATATATATATGTATATATATATATATGTATATATATTAAGTAAGAGTTCAGATCGATCATTTCTTATTAACCCATCACACATATATTTGCACTACATACAATGAGTCATCCATCAATAGTGTTTGCATGGAACACACTGTAGGATGTTGCTTGTAGCTTTCTACTAAGAAAGAGTTTATACAGACATTTAGAATTCTATAACATATACATATATGTGTGTGTATATGTATATATGTAGATATATACATTTAATCTTAAAATGTGACTAATAAAAATGAATTGAAAAGTGACAATATATGTACTCATTCATTAATTTATAGTTATAAATCTTTTCTTGTTTGGGTTAGCAACAACCCCTCGGAAGACAGGAAAAACATCTGTTCCCTAACGAATCCCGTATTCGAGCTTGTTTCGATCCATTTAATCTTAAAATGTGACTAATAAAAATGAATTGAAAAGTGACAATATATGTACTCATTTATTAATTTATAGTTATAAATATCGATATAGATTACGTTGTTACATTCAATAGATAAATATTTTTAAAATTTTAAAAATAAATTAAAAAATACAAAATATATCCCAAACATTCTACTATTTTTGTTTTGTTTTGTTTATGTTTTTTTTTTCCATTAATCGTAATAGTAATATATGATATTCAAGAAAAATATTTGTTCCCAAATTAACAAACAAACCAAAACACGAAATTTCATTGATGATGAAATAAGGTTACACAGAATCTTACAACATTCAAACATACATATTCGATACAACAATGTAATAAAACATACGAACTGATCGATACATTGCCATATAAGACATTGTACGAGCAATATCGTTATGATGCCCTAGAGCCTCATGTGTTTATTTTGTTGAAAACTCATCAAGAGTTTAATATTGCTAGCTTGCATACAATTTTTTATGAAATCAAATCCTGAAAACATAAAATGAGACAAAATCAGTGCTAAAAAAATTAAAACTAAAATAAATAAATTTGAGATTCAAAAAAAAGGTTTTGTATATTTGATTACCTATCATAATCGATATTAATTCTCCCGGCATCCCTATTAGCAATCACTGCAAATGCTTCGTCGGAAATTTCAATTTGTAATGATGCGCATCCGAGACAAAGATCTGTAAGCATAACATCGACACTACTACCGGTGCATGGTTGTGGAATGGTGGAATTGGTGCCACTGGTACATTTCACACGATACCGATCACCACATCTAGATCCATTAATACCAAACAACAGACTGTTTGCTGCCATAATCATAACGCCATGGTCTTGAAAGCCATAGCATGTCGATGCTACACAAACATAACACGATGGAAAATTCTAAATATGAGAAATGTATAGAAAATGGGTTTAGTTATACGTTTAACATCTATGTGTGTGTGTACTTACGAGTATAAGGAGGAGTCAAGATAGTTGCTTGGCCCGTAATGGCACGAGCAACTGAGGTGAGACATGTAACCATGACGATCAAGATAAAAACTTTAGTATTGAAACTCATATTTGATAAATTGAAACCTTGATTAAGTATAATTTCTGAAATTATTTGTGTAGTTTGGTGATGAGGATAACAAATGACTTCCTTTTTATAGAGCAAAAATGTAAATTAAATGCTTTTTTAATGTGGGAAGTTTCAACACTTTTCTTGTTTGTATTAAAAAAAAAACATTTAAACATGACTTATACATAGTCATAGGAAGTGGTAGAATCAATTGTAAGTTATAGGTTGGTGACATCTCTTAATCACTTAACCAAAAAAATAATTCTAAATGTACTTTAACTTGAAAATTCTCACAAAATGT
Source organism: Centrapalus pauciflorus (assembly GCA_020465985.1). Classification (NCBI taxonomy): domain Eukaryota; kingdom Viridiplantae; phylum Streptophyta; class Magnoliopsida; order Asterales; family Asteraceae; genus Centrapalus; species Centrapalus pauciflorus. Next base: position 14,131 of record JAANYP010002255.1, read on the forward strand.
ATTAAATTATTATTATTATTAGGTTTCATTATGAAAAAACACAACATGTTTTCATATTTTTGACGTGTTCGTTCATTCATTTTATTTTTTTCCAAAAAAGTTCTCAAGTTAATTGTTCAGAATAAAGCCTCAGTCATTTTTCATTGCTCAAAAGACCATCAACCGGTAAAATATCACGAAAATGGAATATTACTTGTTGAAAGTCACAAGCCATCGTCGACAAGTCACCAGTGATCACCGGAATTTCGCAGAAAAAATAAATTCCAACAAAAAACACACATTTAAACAAAGAAATCAACAAGAAATGTGAGTTCAGATCATAAAACACATACAAGTGAGTTCGTTAGAGAGAATGTTTATATATCGGAGACAAAGAGTTGGTTAGCAGATTGCAACTGGTTTATCAGGTTGAAATCATTTCTTTTGAAAAAAACCTCATTTTCATAAGTTTTGGTCAGTTTTGAGTTTTTTGTGCAATGAAAAGTAGTTGTAGGTTTTAATCGCAAAACTAATCCAATTTTAGGGTTTTTACACAAATTTTCCTTGGTTCAATGATATTTTTATTCTTTTGCTTTTATAGATATCTAGTTTATTACCGGTGTACTACACGAGATACTTAAATAATTGTTTTTTTTAAATTGCATAAATCTAAATATTATTATAGAAACAATAAAAAATTATCAATGAATTTATAATAGTGTAAGTTGCATCATGTATTCAAAAGTTTTAATTAATTAATTATTAAATTAGTTAAGTTAGATTTTTAATATAATAGATTAAATTGAATTGAATTGAATTTAAAATTAGATTTTAACAAATTACATGACAAATTAAGAAGACGACAAGTGGCAAAATAAAAGAGAATGTGACAAGTGACAGTTTGTTACTCATTTAATAGTATTTATAGATAGATATATAGTAAATTAAATGTATGGCTAGTACCAATTATTACTTTTTAATCATTTTTCTTATAAAAACAATGTTTTCTAATAATATGTTCAAAAGTTTTAAATCAATAATTCATCATGTGAACCATAATTCAAATTTGTGATTTAACATTAGTATTTGTCATTTAATATACTTGAATTATTTAATTAAAACTTGATTGTCACAGAGTCACAAGTTCATCGTTTGTGTATTCGTCCAGAGTATATCTATAGGTGATTTGAAATACTTTGTTAAAAGAAATCAAAATTTTGACTTCAACCATAAATTTTAATTATTATCTATTATATTTAAAAAATAAAATAACGAAAAATAGCATCAATCGACCTAATTCATTTTATGTTTGAGTTTTATTTTATGATGGTTCTTAAGTTGTAGTTCTTAGGGCAAGCGTAGTCGATCAACCCCTTCTAAAATATTATTATTTTGGACGCATCAGCGTCACATCGCTTTTCTTTCTACATCATTTTCATTTACAAACTATAGAAATACCAATCATTCTCAATTTTCTATACCAACACACGGTTATCTCATTAGTTTTAAAAAAAGAAAGAGAGAAAAAGTAGAGAGAGAGAAAGAGAAGTTGAGGGGGGATGGAGTCTGATGCGGGGAAGACTTAGTGGGGCCGTCGGTTGGAGGGCGGTGTTCCCGCCAGGGTGGCTGAGGTGGCCAAGCCGCCAACTCCATCAGCTCCAGTACACCCTTGCTTTTATATAATTCTTAACTATACATACATACACATGCAAACATTAAATATATATACAGGTTCATCAGCGTACCTATGAGATTCCAACGTATCCAGCGTATCCTAATGTGAATGATCATTCACATATATTTTTTAATAGACATGTATAAAACAACATTATAAGACTTTTTTTTTCAAAAGGAACAACATCGTAAATTTTGTGAATGTTAAAAAAAAGATCATGTGAATGGTGTGAATGATCATTCACTTGGATGACCATTCACATAAATATGCATCGAATATTCACATATTTTTAATGACACCAAAAAGTATGAATGTGTGTGGAATTCATATATCATGTGTATAACATTAATTTAAACATGGTTATGAGAAAAAATAAATAAAAAAAAGTTTCTTAAGGTTGGTACATTCAGGTGCACTTGATTTCAAAATGTATTTTTTTAACCTCTCTCTCTCTCTCTCTCTCTCTATATATATATATATATATATATATATATATATATATATATATATATATAAACACACACACATATCTATATATATAGAATAAGGTTCCCTTCTGTACTAAGCAAAATTCGTATATCCAACGTACCCCCCATATACAAGGGTATTTTCGTAATTACATGGACCATTCACATTACTTAATTGATCATTCATAACACTTATTTGATCATTCACATCATTTACTTGATCATTCACAAGAATTATTTAACTATTTGATCATTCACAACACTTATTTGATCATCCACAACACTTATTTGACCGTTCACAATTCTTCAATACTTCTTTGATCATTCACAACACTAATTTGATCATTCACAAGAATTATTTGACCATTCATAGTATTTAACATGAATTATCAGTATTTATTTCATCATTCACAATAATTATTTGACTATTTATACTTCTTCTACAATTTTTGATCACTCACAACACTTATTTGATCATCTACAAAACCACAGTGGTTCTCACATTTTTTTAAAATATATATTAACTACTCACTTGATCGTATATATATATAATCCGGATCCCCAGTTGACGAGTCGTTGTTGTGGCATGTAAAATGCGTATGTGTAGGGAAGTAAGGTCGCGTGATTACGACTAAATTACTACTAAAACAATGACAAGCAAATAACAATTGATTAACAAATCGAATTAAAGATAACCATTTAACGAAATCACTACGACATAAGTTATTATCCACTTGAATATCATGCAACGGTAACATAGACATAACCAATTATTTAGTCATATTAATCATAAACGTTTTAACCAATAAATCTCGGCATAACGCATGTAACATTCATTACTTGTCTTAATCCCTAAACTAATAGACTCGGCACAAATAATAATATCACTATGAACTATCTTGTTTTTACCAATTAAACCATTTACTCATAAAACAACCAAATATATATCATTTGCATTACACCAAATATTGAAGTATCACAAAAATACATCCATACATGAAAAGAGATTCAAGTAAATAAAAATTAGTCGTAGATCCTCCGCAAATGACTATGATGGTTTAGTCTCTCATCGTGTGTTTATCACCGGGAATGATTGTGGAAATCATTGTAGGCTTCTATGGGATGAGCGATTGCACTCCACCTTCTTCGTACTCGATCCGTGAATCAACTCCGGCAGGGCTTCGCTAACGTTTTCTATATTTTGGGACTTGTAAAAATGGCAGCAAACGTTCTCTATTTATAGAGAACGAATGGTTTATGGTTTTGGACGTCAAAAAGAGGCTGTAGGGTTTTCACGCCGCACGGGCGTAGACCCAGGCGTAAGCCTGCGCCTGGCCTTGCGCTGGGGGTACGGCCAAGGCTACGCGGGGTTACATTGGAAGTGCTCTCTAAATCCAAATATTTCTGTTTTGAGGGCGTAGGGTAGCGCAGGTCTACGCCCCCACCGGCTCGTTTCGCGCTGAATTTTTTCGAGCTGCTTCCATTTGACTTCTTGACCTTGAAACACAATTTTGGAGTAAAAGTGTGGTAGATACGAAGTACAAGTGCATAAATAAGCCTTAAACGATACCGAAAACACATAATATTATAGTCTTGTCACCAGTGCACCTCAATATTAAAAGGAACCAAGGCACAATCTAAGTGGGTAACAATCAACAAAATAAACCAAGGATATAACTGTCAATGAGTTGTAATCTTAATTTAGGAATGTATATCAAATCAATATTAGTCAACTGAATGCTTGAATTATGGGATGCCATAGACAATCACGTAATTTAATTTGGTTGATTTACGCTTCTTCCATTCACAGGACGTAATTTAATCGGATTTAACAAAATCAACAACCAGAATTAAAAAAATCAACTGTGATGTATTGTGAATGAACGGTAATATGACCTTTACAATGAAATGTTCATACATTACAATTCACAGTTCACAGTATAATCTTTACAATATAAGATAAATTTAAGAATCAGTTCACAGTACATGTTCACATACTGACTTTCAAAATATTGGATAGATTTCACAGTTCATGTTTATTTGTCACAATTCACAGTTCACAAATATGTGTTCACAATTCGCAATTGATATATCTGAGTATTCATAGTTCACAATTCACAATTTACATAATTTGGTCTTAATTTTAATTACCATTAGATTTACGACAAATGAATTCCTCCACAAACAACTACAGATATTTTTTGATTTGGTGCATGCCATATTCTATTTTAGTTGAGATTTAATTTTGATTTTCAAATCCCATAATTTAAGTGTGATTTCAATCTTTATTTGTTATTACTATATTACCCCTCATTGTAATTAATTTAATTTTTAATTGTAATTAATGAATATCCTTTAATAGTTAAAATGTGGGGCAAATGACCAAAAATAGTGACAAGTTTTGACATTTTTATCGTTAATAGTAACATTATTTATTTTTTTTATCATTAATAGTAAAAACTTTTTATTTTTCTTTTAATGATAGTAATGAGTGACCTGCAAACCTGTTTAGCAGGTCACCAACTTTTCAGTTATCAAAAATAGTAATATTTTTTTTCCAGATTTTTATCAATAATAGTAACATATCAATTAAAACATAATTTTTTTTATTTTATTAAGTTTTCTAATATTTCATAAACACAAAAATAAACCAAATTTATATTCCGAATATTTACGGATAGATAATATTCGATTATTTATTCATAATTATATATAATATGAATGAAAAAAAATACTATGAATCATTTCAATTTTCACTTTTTCCAACTAAAAAACTACGAAACATAATTTTCTTAGTTTTTCCGAATTAAATAATACAAATCGTTCTATTTTTTAGTTTTTTTTACAATCTAAATGGGTCATAGTGTTTTATTTAAAAAACAAAAAATCAAAATGAGTCCCAATATTTTTCATTCATAAAACTATAAACTATAATGAGTCATGGTTTTTCCATTCACAAAAAAACTAAAACATGAATGAGTCGCAATACTTTTTCATTCGTAGTACTTTTCATTTGAAATAAAAAAATTACAAATTGATCGGCTTATTAGTTAATTCCAAACGAAATTGATTACAAACCATTCAACTTTTAGCTTTCCCGAATGCAAAACTACGACCCAATCATGTTTTAGATTTTTTTTCAAAAAACTATAAATCATTTTGATTTTTCGTACAAATTAATTGGAACTCATTTATTTTTGTGTTTTAACAACGAAAAAAACTATGAATTATTCCAGTTTATAGTTTGCCGAATGAAAAATATTGCAACCCGTAAAAACGATACATAACCACTTGCAAACACTTGCTAAACCAATTTCCATAATTTAACATCTTATAACACAATCAACTCATTTAAATTAGGGGTTTCTTACCTTCCCAAGTTAAAGAACACCACAAGCCAAGATGAAGACGATATCCACAACTCAATTCGATTATTTACGAATTTTTTTCCTTCTGCTTGCTCTTACAAACACACATAATACTTCTCAATTGTTTTTGATACGAATGAATATGAAGCAAAGAGTTAAACATGTTATGCATATAAACATATCGTTTATAACGCGGGTTCGACACCGATACCCGACCCCATTATCAATATTTCATAATTAATATCAATATTTCCATTTATTATGTGGTCTCATAATTATTAATAATCTGCTTGAACTATAACCCGATGACATGTATACTCGACCCCGACACATGTTCATTCCACTAATTGCCATACCATTGTCCCAACGCAATATTAATAATTTAATCAACTAATAAATTAAATCCAAGACATGGTGTTACAACTTTTAACAACACAAAAAATAATTGAATAATTGCGGTTTGTAGTTTTTTATTTTTCTGCTTGAAAAATACTGCAACCAATTTTTATTTTTAGTTTTTTTATATAAAAAACTACAACCCATTTAGATCGAAAAAAATTAAAAAAACCAAAATAGTTCATATTATTTTATTGGAAACACTAAAAATAGAATGATTCATAGTTTTTTCGTTCGGAAAAAGTGAAACTGAAATGATTCTAGAATATATATTTAAAGTTATAAGGTTATGAAAAAAATAAAAATTGTATATAAATAAACTTAATGAAATTAAAAAAATAGTCACTAAAGATAGTAGTAATGTAATTAAATAAATTGAAACATAAATTGAGTTTATTTTAGTGTTTATGAAATCTTAGAAAAACTTAAAAAATAAAAAAAATTTAGTTTAGTTTGATATGTTACTGTTATTGATAAAAATATGAAAAGTTGTTACTATTTTTGATATGTGAAAAGTTGTTGGTGACCTGCTAAACAAGTTTGCAGGTCACCCATTACTATTATTGATAGAAAAATAAAAAGTTGTTACTATAAATGTTAAAAAATAAATAATGTTAGTATTAACGATAAAAATGTCAAAACTTGTTACTATTTTTAGTCATTTGCCCTTATTTACATTATTGTAACGTAAAAATAATAATATTGTTCATAACGCAAAACCAAACAGTTTCCTCGTATTTCGCCCGCTCGACTTTAATTGATATAATAATCATATTAATACTTTTAAATTATAATAATGAGAATCTCGTACTACTTTAATTTCTTTAATTTAATTTAATAAACTCAACCACTCGTATTAATCACCTTTAATAATATATTAATATAATATTAATTCCAACTTCTCTATACAAAAAATTATCGTACCTTGGTCCATGTTATTCAATATTCATACTATGAAATTAAAGATTTTCTTATTTTTAGGCATGTAAATCAGTTAAAAGCGTAATTTTTTAGCTTAGAAATAAAAAAAAATACAAATGTTTTTAAATAGTAATTACGTTTCATATTAATTTAATTTAGGTCACTGAAACTTGTTCTTAACGTACTATTATAAAATTTGCTCAAATGACTAATGTTTGTGCGTATGACAATCAATAATATTGGGTCAAGACAGTGAATGAGCTTTGAGATGCTTCCAGGTGGTTCTTGAGAGAACTCTAGCGCCTAGAACAAAGAAAGAAGAAAGAAGCTACGGTTAGTGACAATGCAGGGGGGGTTCCCTGCATTAACACTCCGATGCTTAAGTTAGCAAGCATGATGAGGTATCAAATGGGGTAAGTGTGAAAGAGTAGAAATGAGCATTACCCTTCTCCAGGCGGAATGACCTCCTATTTATACGTCTTCCCAGGGAGCGAGGCGCTTTCCTCGGAGATTCCTATTGGTTGACAGGATCGTGCGCGGTCTCTCTTTCCCTAACCCCTGACGAACCAATGAGGATACACCCTTGTGCGCGCTCGTCCAGGTCGTAACTTTCCAGACAGGATCTTCTTGCAAAGCCACCTTTTGTCGCTCCTCATTGTCTTCTCGGATCAGGCGGAAGGTAATGGACCTGGACCTGGGCCGTTTGTACTATAGAAGGGAATAAGATGGGCCCTTAGGTCGATCCAAACAGACACGAGATTGGGCCTATGTGATCAAGTCCCCCAAGTTCTAGTGAAAAGACTTAGTTTTTACTTGAACTTACGAGCTCGACTCTCTTTTTGAAGGATAGGTCACATGATTCCAGAGGAGGGGCCGGGAAATGGCCTATCACCTAGAAATTTTTAGACGAAGTAGTTAGACTACATGACGCCTCGAAGTTATTAAATGTGGCGCCTGGAACTTGTCAGTCAAAGCGGTTAGGCCGCCTTGCACCTAGAATTTATCTAACAAGGCGGTTAGGTCGCTTGGCGCCTAGAGCTTATCAGACAAGGCGATTAGGTCGTCTGGCGCCTGAAGTTTACTACACAAGGCGGTTGGGTCGTCTGGCGCCTGGAGTTTACCAGACAAGACGGTTAGGAGGTGGCGATTGACTCCTTTGCCTTTTACAAGAATCGTCTCGTAATCGTGAACTCCAGGAGTCCTTTTTGTCTGAATACTTAAATAAAATAATTCCCCATTTAATGTGGAATTCAAGATCTAGGGCAACAGTGACCATTCTCCTTTTTGTAATCATTTTTCAATCAATCTAAGCATTCGGTTAGTTTTAATTCTTTTTTGTTCTTGATTGATTGTCGTATTTGTTGATTGTTTAATAGGATTCTATATTCACATATATTATTACTATCGTTAGTGATTACTATTTAATTTATAAAATTATTTATTTACGATCCTTTAAACATTCAAACCCTAACAAAATTGATAAACACTACAAAACCTTAGAGAATCAAATTGATTAGAATTTGTTTGGAATAACATGTAACAACCCAGCTTTTATCTCAGTCTTTTATTTAGTTTTTGATCCAAATAATGCAAATTTAACTACATTATTAGTTATGTAATTAATTAAGTTCAAAGATTATTTAATTGAATCATATTTTGTTATAAATTATTAGAGATGATTAAATTAAAAGATATGTAAAATACAAAAGTTTAATGGGTAAAATAGCAAAAATAATAAATTTATATATAAAAGCAAAATTAATGATCAATTAAGATCATTAATCATCAAACCTCTCTCTCTCTACTCTCTCTCTACATATACGGCCAACATTACAAATTCATCAAAATTCCATAAATTGCTACAATCAATTGAAGATTCAAGACAAAGGAGTTATAAGAATCAAAGATCAACAACAATCTACAAGATTTTTGAGGTAATTATTGACTAAACTCTATAATTTCAAGAAATTGGTTCGGTTTTATTAGAAACCGAAATCTAAGATTAAAATGTGAAGATTATTGGTTGCATGTATAAAATTATGATAGATTATGATGAATTGAAACAAATAAATGAAACAGAAACAAAATTTGATGCTTGGATTATTCAAATATTGAAGAAAATCAGAATTTTAACAAAATAAGAGTTCTTGACAAAAATATCATATTTTTGGATGATCTTACTTCAATTAGGATGTTATTGATAGGGAAAAATGTATAAAAACACTCCAATAATGTTATTATATCAATATATAACATTGCATGTTACTAAAAAGTGTTTTTGGGAATTAATATGAAAAAATCCGTATGAAGAACACCAAGAACACCAAGAACAATTTCTGGAAAAAAATAACAAGTGTGGGATCCGAATTCGGATGACCCGAATTCGGATGATGTCCCATTTCGGACCACGAAATTCGGATGAAATCCATTTCGGTCCCATACTTCAGATAACAAATAAATATTTTGTTAAGTATTGGTCCGAACTCGGATGATCCGAGTTCGGATAGTATCAATTTCGGATAAAGTACCGTTTCGGACAGAAGGTGGTCCGAACTCGGATGACCCGAGTTCGGATGGCCTATTTCGGATGATGCTAGTTCGAATGAATCATTTGGACCAACTTCGGATGTACCATTTCGGATGACCTAGAACCGAATCCGGATGATCCTAATTCGGATGGTCCGAATTCGGATGGTCCTAATCCGGATGTGGTTTTTATGATTCAAAATATAAACAACAGAATTCCTTATATAAATATGAATGATCAGATTTCAGAAATGTAACTTTATAAGACTTTGAGATTATTACTGACAAAGAATAGAAAGATTCTGATAAGATTTAAGAGATTGATGATAATACGATCAAAATATAAGATTTTGATATCAAAGACCAACGAATGAATCTTGAGCATAAATGATGAACACTGAATATATATTATTCAGATGATATAAGAGCTAATAAATATCAGAAATGATATTAATAACAGATTGAGCAACGAGCAAAATGTCGAGCATCTGAAAGTCTGATATAAATCAGATAGTGGTTCTATCCACTACAGATTGTGAGCAACAGAGCCAGAGCCAGAAACTAAAAGAGCACAAATAGCCAGTAACTGTGAGTTGTAGATTTCACTTTAACTGCATATTATGTGAATTGAGACTTTTGTTGCATGATTCTGATTTATTGATATTCTGATCTTGAGCTTATTGAAATATTGTCATAGTATATTTACTATGATTTGTTGAGCTGAGTATTTCTTCTTCTAGATTCGATTCTTTGACGAGTCATTTGATTGTTAAGCTTAACACCATCACTATTGCTCAGTGTTGGGTTAATGTTAGGCTTATGATGTGCTGATTTACGTGATGAAAGCACAGAGGGTAGCTAGAGCTGAGCATTCCGTTGATATCCATATAGAGCTTTTACTGGTAGCTAGCCCAGTACGTGGCTGATCCCCACTAATGATGCGTGTGTATGGATTTATCATCATCCGAGCATTCCTTATGAATTTGTCTAAAAGTCTCAAGAGCAACAACAGTTTTATAACTGGGAGCTGAGCAAAGTCGCGCATCAAAAGAGCATAATTGGCCAATGTCCCTTCGAGATTGAGCTGTGCATGAGCCTAGTGCAGTGCATATAGAGCTGAGCCGTGCATGAGCCGAGTGCAGTGCATGTGTTTCCGCGTTCATAATTGCATGTTAAATGTGAAATTCTACATTCTCACTAAGCAAATAAGCTTACCCGTTGTTGCATTATTTTTCAGGTAAAGGCAAAGGATTGGCTGGACCTAGTTCATAGGTCAGGACTTTGAAAGAGCTTGAAGTGCAATAGAACCTGTTTCAACACCTTGGTACTTAGCTGATGATTTAGCTTTGGGGTTCGGGTTTAGTTTATATTTGTGCTTTGATGAAATAGTTTAGAAGTCTGTACCTAAATACTTAAAATTCTGTCTCTGTTTGTAATTAACTTTATTTCCGCAATTGTTAATTTTATATTAGTTTTCTGATTGATATTGCATTGCTACTGGGCCTAGGCTTGAGACCTTTGAGAAATCAGAGGGTGTTACAGGATGGTATCAGAGCAATAGTTTGAGTGAATCATTGTATTACATGTAATACATGATCTCAAACTTGTGCAATGCTATAGTATCAATCATGACAGGATGGCTTGAACTAAGATAGGTTTCAGAGACTAGTAGGACGTGGCATGAAAGGGTACAATGTGCTAGGCTAATGATCTAAATGTTTAGTGATTTGAATTTCAGAGCTATGTCAGGAGAAGGTGAACCATCAGGTGGCATGACCCCAGAGCAAGTCCTGGAAATGATGCAACAACTAATAACTCAGAATAATGAGCAACAAAATAAGTTTATGCTAGAGCAAATTGAATTAATAAAGAAAACTGAAAAGAGAAATAAACATAAAAAGAAACAAACTGAACAGTCAAGCGAATCAGATTCAGATAATGAGCATGTCAATAAGCGAGTTGTGCAGCCAAAAGGCTGTAGATTTAAAGACTTCAAAGCGAGTGGTGCTATGATGTTTGAAGGCACAGTAGATCCAATAAAAGCGTTAGATTGGATAAGTCATACTGAAGAGATTTTCAGTATCTCAGAATGTCTGGACAGCAATAGAGTTAAGTTTGCTACAGCACTGTTCATTGGAGCTGCTAGAGCCTGGTGGAAAACACAAAGAAGCATCTATGGTGAGGAAGCAATTATGACACTGGACTGGGAACAGTTCTTGGAGATGTTCAACACCAAATATTGTCCAACAGACAAACAATACGAACTCGAGATGCAGTTGATGCAATTGAAACAAGGAACTAAGACTGTTGATGAATATGAGCATGAGTTCTCGAGACTTTGCGGCTACTCGTCATATCAAGTAGCAACAGAAGAGCGTAAGATAAATCGATTCAGACTGGGTCTAAATCCAACATATAGATGACAAATGAGTAGCATAAAGTTCACGACGTATCTCAGTATAGTGGAAGCAACAAGAATGGTGGAGCGGGAATTCACAGATTCTAGTTGTGAACCCCTTATGATGGCTGTAAGTCCTACATGTCCATCTCCACCTAAGAAACAGAAATCTGGTAGATTCTTCGGTTCATCAAAGTCCAGTCAGCAGCAGTCACAAGCATCCTCTACGCCTCAGAAGACAAGAGTCTATTCCATACAGTCAGGAGCGCGATCGTGTAAACGCTGTAATAAATTTCATAGCGGACGCTGCAACCCTAGAGATGTGACCTGTTACACTTGTAACCGGATTGGACATGAAAGCGATGAGTGCCCAGAAAGAAGCGACGTATGCTACAACTGTGGTGAGCGTGGACATTATGCCAAACATTGCCCGAATACACGCGTGCTTACTAATCAGGAACAACCCGTTGGCAGAGCAATTCAACAGAGTACTACAATGATACCTACAGCAAAGGCGCGAGCTTTCTATATAACTGCTGGGGATGCCGAGGAGACACCAGAGACGCCAAAAGACCACAACGGTAACTAATAATAATAAATTTCTTATATGATAAAATGATTTAATTTCGTTGCCAGCTGAAAATCAATTCCAAAAGTAAATACTGAGTAAACTGTATAACCCTGTCATCAATAGTATAATGCGGATGACATATGGGTTGTATCAGTTGAAGTTATATACTAATACATTTCCAGTCAGAAATTATACCTATAAACAATATAGGTATTGTAATCTGAATCATGTATGATTCAAAACCCGAGAGAAATTGAAATTTGATCCTAAACATAAGCCACTTTGTAAATCCTTGTAATCTACATGATTACAACATGTCTTATAACGAGACAGAGGTAGAAGTTGCTAATTAAATAATAATAATAAAACCTATTGAGAAAATGATTTTTGAACCAAATTATTAAGCACCCAATGACAATTTGAATTGAAATCAAAGAAGTCAGAGGCACAAAGCGAGAATGATAAAGAAATAGATTGAGATATTCGTGAAAGTCAAGCGATTAGTTATAAATGACCAATGAAAATGCCGTCAAATACCAAAATAAATGTAAGAATGGATTCTCACTATGTCGATGCGAGACTAGTGAGATATCTAATATGGAATTCCTATTCCATCTAAATGCAAATAAAATAAAAAGCTTCTGCCGAAAGAGTAAAGTAATTATGAATTCAGAAATTCGCCGATGAAAATTCAAATAAAAGTCTATACATATAATTAAACAGAATCAAAGATTATTGTTTTGTCAAAGCCTCTTGACCGAATTGCACAGTGAAACAATAGAGGAAGGCGATGACGATAAAGTAGAAGATGAGTTAAATGGTCGTGGAGACGGTTTTGGAACTCTGGTAACTCGAGATCTGACTTCAATAACAGAATCTGTCGTTATGACTAGCAAATCACACCGAGAAAGCCGAAGTGAATTGTCAAATTCTATCAAATCATTTCCTTAGAATTTGATTCTGTATCGCATTTGTTTTCCATATCGTTAAATGTTCCTATTTACTGCAAGATTTGAAAGTGTATGATCACTTCAAGTTCTTGATCATATTCGAATTGCCTGAAATATCTCTTAACTGCTAAAACCATTGCGAAGAAGATGTGGACGATCGTAACTCCAAACTTTGAATTCTCTGTTCGAACTCTTGTTTGGTTCGGCGAGTTTTAAAATGCAGCATTTCAATATTTCGCCTCAATCTCATTCTCGGCTTCTAAACACACGATCTTTTTGGAGGATTTTGCTTCTCGAGAGATTGCTTACATAAAAGATTTAGCGGATATGGCAGCGCAATTTGAGACCAAGGTAGGTGAGATGGAGTCGTTACATGAAGACTTGGCTCCGGATATTGCGCCGGAAGATTGATTCCATTTATTGTCAGAGCAAAGAAAATCATAAGTCTGCATAGCAAGTCAGCACAAGTCAGAAAAATCAGCTAAGCGATTGATGAGTGAAACATCATCAATGAAAGAAGCATAAAGTACAGATATCAGACTCCCAGAAAGCTCTATAGTTAATTCAAGAGCAAATGAAAAAGAGATATGAACCCACTAATATATAGAGATATTAGCTGAATGGAATGAGATATAAAGTTAAATCTCAAAAATCCATAAAGTGAATATATAAATGAAAATTTTGCAATAATACAGATGAAAGATTTAAAAAGCCATAATTGGCTCAAGAGCAAAAGAAAGAGATATATGAGCTAACTCATGTATTGAGTTATTATGTGAATTGATTATGGCATAAAGCAAGAAGCTCACATATTAAAGATATGAATGATAAGTCAGAATTTCTAAAATGATCAAACAGCGAAACATGGAATCAAATATGAACTCTGAAAAGAGAATTATAAGTTTTTGTACTTGAGAATCTCAAAGAAACATAAGATGTGAAATACAGATGGTGCTCATTCAGTGGAAACACCACAAAGGTTCGTATCAGTCTTGGGAATCAGGATATCATAAAAACTATCTGCCCAAGTCTGTTCGAACATATCTAACTTCGGGGACGAAGTTTATGCGTGGTGGAGTCCATTCTGTAACAACCCAGCTTTTATCTCAGTCTTTTATTTAGTTTTGATCCAAATAATGTAAATTTAACTACATTATTAGTTATGTAATTAATTAAGTTCAAAGATTATTTAATTGAATCATATTTTGTTATAAATTATTAGAGATGATTAAATTAAAAGATATGTAAAATACAAAAGTTTAATGGGTAAAATAGCAAAAATAATAAATTTATATATAAAAGCAAAATTAATGATCAATTAAGATCATTAATCATCAAACCTCTCTCTCTCTACTCTCTCTCTACATATACGGCCAACATTACAAATTCATCAAAATTCCATAAATTGCTACAATCAATTGAAGATTCAAGACAAAGGAGTTACAAGAATCAAAGATCAACAACAATCTACAAGATTTTTGAGGTAATTATTGACTAAACTCTATAATTTCAAGAAATTGGTTCGGTTTTATTAGAAACCGAAATCTAAGATTAAAATGTGAAGATTATTGGTTGCATGTATAAAATTATGATAGATTATGATGAATTGAAACAAATAAATGAAACAGAAACAAAATTTGATGCTTGGATTATTCAAATATTGAAGAAAATCAGAATTTTAACAAAATAAGAGTTCTTGACAAAAATATCATATTTTTGGATGATCTTACTTCAATTAGGATGTTATTGATAGGGAAAAATGTATAAAAACACTCCAATAATGTTATTATATCAATATATAACATTGCATGTTACTAAAAAGTGTTTTTGGGAATTAATATGAAAAATCCGTATGAAGAACACCAAGAACAATTTCTGGAAAAAAATAACAAGTGTGGGATCCGAATTCGGATGACCCGAATTCAGATGATGTCCCATTTCGGACCACGAAATTCGGATGAAATCCATTTCGGTCCCATACTTCGGATAACAAATAAATATTTTGTTAAGTATTGGTCCGAACTCGGATCAAGTATTGGTCCGAACTCGGATGATCCGAGTTCGGATAGTATCAATTTCGGATAAAGTACCGTTTCGGACAGAAGGTGGTCCGAACTCGGATGACCCGAGTTCGGATGGCCTATTTCGGATGATGCTAGTTCGAATGAATCATTTGGACCAACTTCGGATGTACCATTTCGGATGACCTAGAACCGAATCCGGATGATCCTAATTCGGATGGTCCGAATTCGGATGGTCCTAATCCGGATGTGGTTTTTATGATTCAAAATATAAACAACAGAATTCCTTATATAAATATGAATGATCAGATTTCAGAAATGTAACTTTATAAGACTTTGAGATTATTACTGACAAAGAATAGAAAGATTCTGATAAGATTTAAGAGATTGATGATAATACGATCAAAATATAAGATTTGATATCAAAGACCAACGAATGAATCTTGAGCATAAATGATGAACACTGAATATATATTATTCAGATGATATAAGAGCTAATAAATATCAGAAATGATATTAATAACAGATTGAGCAACGAGCAAAATGTCGAGCATCTGAAAGTCTGATATAAATCAGATAGTGGTTCTATCCACTACAGATTGTGAGCAACAGAGCCAGAGCCAGAAACTAAAAGAGCACAAATAGCCAGTAACTGTGAGTTGTAGATTTCATTTTAACTGCATATTATGTGAATTGAGACTTTTGTTGCATGATTCTGATTTATTGATATTCTGATCTTGAGCTTATTGAAATATTGTCATAGTATATTTACTATGATTTGTTGAGCTGAGTATTTCTTCTTCTAGATTCGATTCTTTGACGAGTCACTTGATTGTTAAGCTTAACACCATCACTATTGCTCAGTGTTGGGTTAATGTTAGGCTTATGATGTGCTGATTTACGTGATGAAAGCACAGAGGGTAGCTAGAGCTGAGCATTCCGATGATATCCATATAGAGCTTTTACTGGTAGCTAGCCCAGTACGTGGCTGATCCCCACTAATGATGCGTGTGTATGGATTTATCATCATCCGAGCATTCCTTATGAATTTGTCTAAAAGTCTCAAGAGCAACAACAGTTTTATAACTGGGAGCTGAGCAAAGTCGCGCATCAAAAGAGCATAATTGGCCAATGTCCCTTCGAGATTGAGCTGTGCATGAGCCTAGTGCAGTGCATATAGAGCTGAGCCGTGCATGAGCCGAGTGCAGTGCATGTGCTTCCGCGTTCATAATTGCATGTTAAATGTGAAATTCTACATTCTCACTAAGCAAATAAGCTTACCCGTTGTTGCATTATTTTTCAGGTAAAGGGAAAGGATTGGCTGGACCTAGTTCATAGGTCAGGACTTTGAAAGAGCTTGAAGTGCAATAGAACCTGTTTCAACACCTTGGTACTTAGCTGATGATTTAGCTTTGGGGTTTGGGTTTAGTTTATATTTGTGCTTTGATGAAATAGTTTAGAAGTCTGTACCTAAATACTTAAAATTCTGTCTCTGTTTGTAATTAACTTTATTTCCGCAATTGTTAATTTTATATAGTTTTCTGATTGATATTGCATTGCTACTGGGCCTAGGCTTGAGACCTTTGAGAAATCAGAGGGTGTTACATAACACAATGATAATGAAGAACTGATGGAGTAGAAGAGGATGGTAATGAAGAAGCAGAAGAGATCAACGAAACATCGTTGTTGATAAAAGCAATATGATGATGAAAAAAGAGAGAATCAGTTTTTTTGAAAAATGTTTATTTTAATCATTTGATATTATGAGCAATATAATAATAGAAGTTACAAAAATCTGAACATCAATTAAATTAGAGATTAGTTCAAGAAAAACTAATAGAGTGGTTAAAGAAAAACAATTATGAAAGTTCGAATGGTCTTTCTGATAAAAGCTCTAATTCATAACAACAATTGACCGGTCAAACAGGTTACCGGTCAAAAATGAATGGCTAAACTAATAAATTTGAAAGTATAGTGATTAGACTAATAAAAAATAAAAGGTGTAGTGATTTGATCGGTTGGGAAAAAAAATTTAATGGTTAAACCGAAAAAATCATAACAGTTCGGATGGTTTTTTCGATAATAACCCTAAATATAAATACAAGCTAGTATGCATAATCAAATGTCATGACATAAATAAACGTTAGTAATCATAAATAAATTATTAATACCAGTTAATAAACGTTAGTTGATAAAATAAAACGGTTAGTAATGTAAATAAAATGTTAGCAACAATAATTAAATGTTAGTATAAGTAGAACATTAGTAAACATAATTAAAATGTTGGAAACAATAAATAAATGTTAGTAGTTTAAAAGATGTATTATCATTATTATTATTTAATCATTGTATCAATTATTTATGGTAATTATCTTCTCATTATAAGTTATAACTTTAAGTAATTATACCTCGTTTGATTCTTGATTTAATTGCATAGTTCTTCATGCTGATAACGTGTTATAATCTAACCTAACTATAACATTGATTTTGTGAATATATATATATATATATATATATATATATATATATATATATATATATATATATATATATATATATATATATATATATATATATATATATATGGGTGGGTTCAATGGAAAACCACTATGCACCTGAAATTATGGAAACCTACGCATACCGTCCGATTTGGTGCATTTCATGAAAAACGCGATGACATGATCATAAGTAAGGTGATGCATCACGCGGGATTTTGATGCATCACGCAAGAATTTTGATGCATCACGCGGGGTATTTGATGCATTTGTAGTGGTGCAGTGCGGTTTTCACAAGTTTTCAGGTGCATTGTGGTTTTCCATTGAACCCCCTATATATATATATATATATATATATATATATATATATATATATATATATATATATATATATATATATATATATATATATATATATATATATATATATATATATATATAGGAAGAGAAAAGAAAGATGTAGGAATTTTAAAATCTTTAGATCGATTATTTCTTATTAACCCATCACACATATATATATATGCACTACATACAATGAGTCATCCATCAATAGTGTTTGCATGGAACACACCGTAAGATGTTACTTGTAGCTTTTTACTAAGAAAGAGTTTATACAGACATTTAGAATTCTATAACATATACAAACATACATATATGTGTGTGTATAACTCAAACATTATACCGTTTAATCTTAAAATGTGAATAATAAAAATGAATTGAAAAGTGACAATATATGTACTCATTCATTAATTTATAGTTATAAATATAGATATATATTACATTGTCTACATTCAATAGATAAATATTTTTAAATTTTAAAAATAAATTAAAAAATACAAGATATATCCCAAACATTCTACTATTTTTGTTTTGTTTTGTTTATGTTTTTTTTTTCGTCAATCGTAATAGTAATATTTGATATTCAAGAAAAATATTTGTTCCCAAATTAACAAACAAACAAAACACGAAATTTCATTGATGATGTAATAAGGTTAAACAGAATCTTACAACATTGAAACATACAAATACGATACAACAATGTAATAAAACATACGAACTGATCGATACATTGCCACAAGACATTGTACGAGCAATATCGTTATGATGCCCTAGAGCCTCATGTGTTTATTTCGTTGAAAACTCATCAAGAGTTTAATATTGCTAGCTTGCATACAATTTTTATGGAATCAAATCCTGAAAACATAAAAAGAGACAAAAAATGGTGTTAAAAAATTAAAACTAAAATAAATAAATTTGAGATTCAAAAAAAAAGGTTTTGTATATTTGATTACCTATCATAATCGATATTAATTCTCCCGGCATCCGGATTAGCAATCACTGCAAATGCTTCGTCGGAAAGTTCAATTTGTAATGATGCGCATCCGAGACAAAGAACTGTAAGCATAACATCGACACTACTACCAGTGCATGGTTGTGGAATGGTGGAATTGGTGCCACTGATACATTTCACACGATACCGATCACCACATCCAGATCCATTAATACCAAACAACAGACTGTTTGCTGCCATAATCATAACGCCATGGTCTTGAAAGCCATAACATGTCGATGCTACACAAAGATAACACGATGGAAAATTTTAAATATGAGAAATGTATAGAAAATGGGTTTAGTTATACGTTTAACATCTATGTGTGTGTTTATACTCACGAGTATAAGGAGGAGTCAAGATAGTTGCTTGGCCCGTAATGGCACGAGCAACTGAGGTGAGACATGTAACCATGGCGATCAATATAAAAACTTTAGCATTGAAACTCATATTTGATAATTTAAAACCTTGATTAAGTATAATTTTTGAAATTATTTGTGTAGTTTGGTGAAGAGAATAACAAATGACTTCCTATTTATAGAGCAAAAATGTAAATTAAATGTTTTTTTAATGTGGGAAGTTTCAACTCTTTTCTTGTTTGTATTAAAGAAAAACATGACGTATACATAGTCATAGGAAGTGGTAGAATCAATTGTAAGTTATAGGTTGGTGACATCTCTTAATCACTTAACCAAAAAAATAAATCTAAATGTACTTTAACTTGAAAATTCTCACAAAATGTATTGTATTATTATTATTATTATTATTATTATTATTATTATTATTATTATTATTATTATTATTATTATTATTATTATTATTATTATTATTATTAGTAGGTTTCATTATGAAAAAACCCAACATGTTTTCACGTTTTTTACGTTTACGTCCATTCTTTTATTTTTTTTCCAAAAAAATTCTCAAGTTAATTGTTCAAAATAAACTCTCAGTCATTTTTCATTGCTCAAAAGACCATCAACCGGTAAAATATCACGAAAATGGAATATTACTTGTTGAAAGTCACAAGCCATCGTCGACAAGTCACCAGTGACCACTGGAATTTCACAGAAAAAGTAAATTCCAACAAAAAACACACATTTAAACAAAGAAATCAACAAGAAATGTGAGTTCAGATCATAAAACACATACAAGTGAGTTCGTTAGAGAGAATGTTTATATATCGGAGACGAAGAGTTGGTTAGCAGATTGCAACTGGTTTTTCAGGTTGAAATCATTTCTTTTGAAAAAAAACCTCATTTTCATAAGTTTTGGTCAGTTTTGGGTTTTTTGTGCAATGAAAAGTAGTTGAAGGTTTTAATCGCAAAAATAATCCAATTTTAGGGTTTTTACACAAATTTTCCTTGATTTAATGATATTTTTATTTTTTTGCTTTTATAGATAACTAGTTTATTACCCGTGTACTACACGAGATACTTAAATAATTGTTTTTTTTTAAATTGCATAAATCTAAATATTATTATAGAAACAACAAAAAAATATCAATGAATTTATAATAGTGTAAGCTGCATCATGTATTCAAAAGTTTTAATTAATTAATTATTAAATTAGTTAAGTTAGATTTTTAATATAATAGATTTAATTGAATTGAATTTAAAATTAGATTTTAACAAATTACATGACAAATTAAGAAGACCACAAGTGGCAAAATAAAAGAGAATGTGACAAGCGACAGATTGTTACTCATTTAATAGTATTTATAGATAGATATATAGTAGATTAAATGTATGGCTAGTACCAATTATTACTTTTTAATCATTTTTCTTATAAAAACAATGTTCTCTAATAATATGTTCAAAAGCTTTAAATCAATAATTCATCATGTGAACAAATTACATACATACATATATGTATATGTATGTATGTATATATATATATATATATATATATATATATATATATATATATATATATATATATATATATATATATATATATATATATATATATATATATATATATATATATATATATATAGGGGAGGATTCTTCTAAGAACCATAAAAAATGTGGGAACCTAAGAACCTTTTATAGCCTTTGGATTAATGATAATCAATGGTTGATATCTTGGATGACAATTTTGTAATTATTTTGAACTTTGATAGTGGAGAATCTTGAAAATGTGTGAAAATGGTATTTTTGGAAGAAAAAAAATCTAATTTTTCTCTTTCTCTCTCTTACTTTTTTTCATTTTCATTTTATTTTTCTTTCATTAATTGATTTTTAAAGTAAAAAATCATTTTTTATAAAAATAATTATTTTTTCTATATAGAAAATTATTTAATTGCTAAAAAAATAACGTATTTTATATAGAAATATTTTATGTCTATATAGAATATTTTTTTCCTATATAGAATATGTTAACGAACATATTCTATGTACATTCTACGTAGAATGACATGCAATCTACGTAAAATGTTGTGTAGAACGTCAAATATCATATATTCTACGTAGATTACCTGATAAAATATATCAAAAACACATTAAAACAAAAAAAAATTTCATTTAGACATTTTATCAAACACTTGGTATGCAACTGATATAAAATATACCAAAAAGACATTGATTAGTAATGTTAATCTACATAAAAAGATATAGAAATGTATAAAAAACATAAAAATATATGAAATATATAAGAAATATAACATTTTACATAGATTATGTGTGATTTTTTACAAGTAGTCTTGTATTATATTATATTTAGATTATCATTTAATCTACGTAGATTATCATGTAAAACATCCAATAACTATTACAATCATTATAAATCTAATATCTTACAAATAATCTTCATTATAAAACATGAAAAATGAATCTGTCATATTCTATGTAGAGTATCGACGAACATATTATATGTACAATCTACGTAGAATGTCATGCATTCTACGTAGAATGACATTCAATCTACGTAGAATGGCATGCAATCTACGTAGAATAACATGCAATCTACGTAGAATGGTATGCAATATACGTAGAATGACATGCAATCTACGTAGAATGACATGCAATTTACGTAGAATGTCGTGTAGAATGTCAATTATCATATATTCTACGTAGATTATTACATGATAAAATATACCAAAAACACATTGAATAGTAATGTTAATCTACATAAAAAGATATAGAAATGTATAAGAAACTTAAAAATATATTAAATATATAAGAAACATAACATTTTACATAGATTATGTGTGATTTTTTACAAGTAGTATTGTATTATATTCTATGTAGATTATGATGTAATCTACGTAGATTGTCATGTAATCAACATAGATTATCATGTAAAACATCTAATAACTATTACATTAATTATAAATATAATATCTTACAAATAATTTTAATTATAAAATATGGAAAATGAATCTGTCCAATGTACGTAGATTGTACATAGAATATGTTCGTCGATACTCTACATAGAATGTCACGCAATCTACGTAGAATGACATTCAATCTACGTAGAATGACATGCAATCTACGTAGAATGACATTCAATCTACGTAGAGTATCGACGAACATATTCTATGTACAATCTACGTAGAATGTCATGCAATCTACGTAGAATGACATTCAATCTACGTAGAATGACATTCAATCTACGTAGAATGTCATTCAATCTACGTAGAATGTCATGTAGAATGTCAAGTATCATATATTTTACATAGATTACATGATAAAATATACCAAAAACACATTGAATGTTAATGTACATTTACATAAAAAGATATAGAAATGTATAAGAAACAAAAAAATATATGAAATATATAAGAAACATAACATTCTACATAGATTATGTGTGGTTTTTTACAAGTAGTCTTGTATCATATATGCTATGTAGATTATCATGTAATCTACGTAGATTATCATGTGAAACATCTAATAACTATTACATTCATATATATCTAATATTTTACAAATAATTTTCATTTTAAAACATTGAAAATGAATCTGTCATATTCTATGTAGAGTATCAACGAACATATTTTATGTACAATATACGAAGAATGTCATGCAATCTATGTAGAATGACATGCAATCTACGTAGAATGACATTCAATCTACGTAGAATGACATTCAATCTACGTAGAATGTCATGCAATCTGCGTAGAATGTCATGCAATCTATGTAGAATGTCGTGTAAAATGTCAAATATCATATATTCTACATAGATTACATGATAAAATATATCAAAAACACATTGAAACAAAAAAAAGAAGATTTCATTTAGACATTTTATCAAACACTTGGTATGCAACTGATATAAAATATACCAAAAATACATAGAATAAAACTGTTAATCTACGTAGAATAACATACATACGTAGAATGACATTCAATCTACGTAGAATGACATGCAATCTACGTAGAATATCGACGAACATAAGAATGTCATGCAATCTACGTAGAATGTCATGCAATCTACGTAGAATGAACTTCAATCTACGTAGAATGACATTCAATCTATGTAGAATGACATGTAATCTACGTAGAATGTCAAATCTATGTAGAATGTCGTGTAGAATGTCAAGTATCATATATATTCTACGTAGACTAAATGATAAAATATACCAAAAACACATTGAAACAAAAAAAAATAAGATTTCATTTAGACATTTTATCGAACACTTGGTATGCAACTGATATAAAATATACCAAAAACACAATGAATAGTAATGCTAATCTACAAAAAAGATATAGATTTGTATAATAAACATAAAAATATATGAAATATATAAGAAACATAACATTCGACATAGATTATGAATAATAATGTTAATTTAAATAAAAAGATATAGAATTATATAACATTCTATATAGACATATAATATTTCTATATAGAATACATTATTTTTTTAGCAATTAAATAATTTTTTATATAGAAAAAAATTTATTTTTTTTATAAAAAACGTTTTTTTAATATTAAAATCAATTCTAATGAAAGAAAGAGAAAATGAAAATGAAAAAAAAGTAAGAGATAGAAAGTGAAAAAGAGATGCATATAATAAAAAAGGTGGAGAGAGAAAGATAATATTTTTTATTCCAAAAATACCCTTTTGATCCAAGGGCTCTAAAAGATTCCTAGGTTCTCACCATCTTTAAGGTTCTTAAAAGAACCTCTCCCTATATATATATATATATATATATATATATATATATATATATATATATATATATATATATATATATATATATATATATATATATATATATATATATATATATATATATATATATATATATATATATATATATAGGCAAATAACCAAAAATAGTAACAAGTTTTGACATTTTTATCGTTAATAGAAACATTATTTATTTTTTTATCATTAATAGTAACAACTTTTTATTTTTCTTTCAATAATAATAATGAATGACCTGCAAACCTGTTTAGCAGGTCACCAACTCTTCAGTTATAAAAATAGTAATATCTTTTCAGATTTTTATCAATAATAGTAACATATCAATTAAAACATAATTTTTATTTTATTTTATTAAGTTTTCTAATATTTCATAAACACAAAAATAAACCAAATTTATATTCCGAATATTTACGGATAGATAATATTCGATTATTTATTCACAATTATATATAATATGAATGAAAAAAAAATACTATGAATCATTTTAATTTTCACTTTTTCCAACTAAAAAACTACGAAACATAATTTTCTTAGTTTTTTCGAATTAAATAATACAAATCGTTCTATTTTTTAGTTTTTTTTTCCAATCTAAATAGGTCATAGTTTTTTTATTTAAAAAACAAAAAATCAAAATGAGTCCCAATATTTTTCATTCATAAAACTATAAACCACAATGAGTCATGATTTTTCCATTCACAAAAAAACTAAAAAATGAATGAGTCGCAATACTTTTTCATTCGTAGTACTTTTCATTTGAAATAAAAAAATTACAAATTTATCGGCTTGTTAGTTAATTCCAAACGAAATTGATTACAAACCATTCAACTTTTAGCTTTCCGGAATGCAAAACTACGACCCAATCATGTTTTAGATTTTTTTTCAAAAAACTATAAATCATTTTGATTTTTCGTACAAAATAATTGGAACTCGTTTATTTTTGTGTTTTAACAACGAAAAAAACTATGAATTATTCCAGTTTATAGTTTGCCGAATGAAAAATATTGCAACCCATAAAAACGATACATAACCACTTGCCAACACTTGCTAAACCAATTTCCATAATTTAACATCTTATAACACAATCAACTCATTTAAATTAGGGGTTTCTTACCTTCCCAAGTTAAAGAACACCACAAGCCAAGATGAAGACGATGTCCACAACTCAATTCGATTATTTACGAATTTTTTTCCTTCTACTTGCTCTTACAAACACACATAATACTTTTCAATTGTTTTTGATATGAATGAAAATGAAGCAAAGAGTTAAACATGTTATGCATATAACATATCGTTTATAACGCGGGTTCGACACCGATACCCGACCCCATTATCAATATTTCATAATTAATATCAATATTCCCATTTAATTATGTGGTCTCATAATTATTAATAATCTGCTAGAACTATAACCCGATGACATGTATACTCGACCCCGACACATGTTCATTCCACTAATTGCCATACCATTGCCCCAACGCAATATTAATAATTTAATCAACTAATAAATTAAATCCAAGACAGGGTGTTACAACTTTTAACAACACAAAAAATAATGAATAATTGTGGTTTGTAGTTTTTCATTTTTCTGCTTGAAAAATATTGCAACCAATTTTTATTTTTATATAAAAACTACAACCCATTTAGATCGAAAAAATTAAAAAACCAAAATAGTTCATATTATTTTGTTGGGAAACACTAAAAATAGAATGATTCATAGTTTTTTCATTTGGAAAAAGTGAAATTGAAATGATTCTAGAAT
>JAANYP010002256.1:0-195994 GCA_020465985.1 Centrapalus pauciflorus
TAGATCTTCATTTTCCATGGTTTTTCGAGTTTCTTGTGTTATAATGGTTCTATAAACATCACATTATCATTATCTACTGATTTTAAACTCATTTACTTCCATATCTTTGTTAAAATCATCAAGAATCGACCATTTTGAAGCTTGAAAATATGGGTTTTTTAAGTGGGTTTTTCATGTGTTCATGCTAGTTTTAAGTGTTTTCTAGGTTGTTTTAAACTACCAAAAGTGTTTAAAATAGTTTATAAATCATTTGCGATAGATTTGCGACGGACCAAAACTTATTATTTAAAAAAAAATCGGCTATCATTAAAAATCACGCGTCTCACTACGACACACTAATATATGCATTCTTAAATGCATAAAAATTTAAAATTCAAATTACGAGAACTCGTACACGTGTTTCTTCATTAACAACGAATCATA
Organism: Centrapalus pauciflorus; assembly: GCA_020465985.1. Taxonomy (NCBI): domain Eukaryota; kingdom Viridiplantae; phylum Streptophyta; class Magnoliopsida; order Asterales; family Asteraceae; genus Centrapalus; species Centrapalus pauciflorus. The sequence continues at coordinate 424 of JAANYP010002256.1, forward strand.
AATCTTGTAACGTATATTAAAAAAATACAAATGTACTCGAACGTATCTATAGGCACGTGTATAAAACAAATACTTATTCAAAATCAAGTTTTATGTATTTAATTACATAATTGATATTCTTACTCGCCATTTTAGGCTTTTTGACCCGAAAATAAAGAAAAGAAACAAAATTCCGTCGCAAATCCCTCACAAAATTTAACAATTTGCGACGGATATGCAACCGAGCTAAGCTTATTATTTTTAAAAAAAATCAGCTATCATTAAAAATCACGCGTACTTTCTACGACACACTAATATATGTATTCTTAACGGCATAAAAAATTTTAAAATTTAAATTACGAGAAGTCGTATACGTGTTTTCTTCATTAAGAACGAATCATAAACTTAGTACGTATATAAAACAAATACAAATGTACACGAACGTATCTATAGGCACGTGTATAAAACAAATATTTATTCAAAATCAAGTTTTATGTATTTAATTACATAATTGATATTCTTACTCGCTATTTTAGGGTTTTTGATACGAAAATAATGAAAAGAAACAAAATTCCGTCGCAAATCCCTCACAAAATTTAACAATTTGCGATCGATTTGCCACGGACCTAAACTTATTATTTTTAAAAAAAATCGGCTATCATTAAAAATCACGCGTACTCACTACGACACACTAATATATGCATTCTTAAAGGCATAAAAATTTTTAAAGTTTTAATTACGAGAACTCGGATACGTGTTTTCTTCATTAACAACGAATCATAAACTTTGTAATGTATATAAAACAAATACAAATGTACACGAACGTATCTATAGGCACGTGTATAAAACAAATATTTATTCAAAATCAAGTTTTATGTATTTAATTACATAATTGATATTCTTACTCGCTATTTTAGGCTTTTTGACCCGAAAATAATGAAAAGAAACAAAATTCCGTCGCAAATCCCTCACAAAATTTAAAAATTTGCGATAGATTTGCGACGGACCTAAACTTATTATTTTTAAAAAAAATCGGCTATCATTAAAAATCATGCGTACTCACTACGACACACTAATATATGCATTCTTAAAGGCATAAAAATTTTTAAAGTTTAAATTACGAGAACTCAGATTCGTGTTTTGTTCATTAACAACGAATCATAAACTTTGTAATGTATATAAAACAAATACAAATGTACACGAACGTATCTTTAGGCACGTGTATAAAACAAATACTTATTCAAAATCAAGTTTTATGTATTTAATTACATAATTGATATTCTTACTCGCTATTTTAGGCTTTTTGACCCAAAAATAATGAAAAGAAACAAAATTCCGTCGCAAATCCCTCACAAAATTTAACAATTTGCGATAGATTTGCCACGGACCTAAACTTATTATTTTGAAAAAAATCGGCTATCATTAAAAATCACGCGTACTCACTACGACACACTAACATATGCATTCTTAAAGGCATAAAAAATTAAAATTTTAACTACGAAACTCGTATACGTGTTTCCTCATTAACAACGAATCATAAACTTTGTAACGTATATAAAACAAATACAAATGTACAGGAACGTATCTATAGACACGTGTATAAAACAAATACTTATTCAAAATCAAGTTTTACGTATTTAATTACATATTTGATATTTTTACTCGCTATTTTAGGCTTTTTGATCCGAAAATAATGAAAAGAAACAAAATTCCGTCGCAAATCCCTCACAAAATTTAACAATTTGCGATACATTTGCGACGGAGCTAAACTTATTATTTTAAAAAAAAAACGGCTATCATCAAGAATCACGCGTACTCACTACGACACACTAATATATGCATTCTTAAAGGCATAAAATATTTAAAATTTAAACTACGAGAACTCGTATACGTGTTTTCTTCATTAACAACGATTTATAAACTTTGTAACGTATATATAACAAATACAAATGTACGCGAACGTATCTATAGGAACGTATATAAAACAAATACTTATTCAAAATCAAGTTTTATGTATTTAAATACATAATTGATATTCTTACTCGCTATTTTATGCTTTTTGACCCGAAAATAATGTAAAGAAACAAAATTCCGTCGCAAATCCCTCACAAAATTTATCAATTTGCAGTAGATATGCGACGGACCTAAACTTGTTAATTTTTGAAAAAAACAGGCTATCATTAAAAATCACGCGTACTCACTACGACACACTAATATATGCATTCTTAAAGGCATAAAAAATTTTAAAATTTAAAATACGAGAACTCATATACTTGTTTCTTCATTAACAACGAATCATAAATCTTGTAACGTGTTAGAATATGTTTAATTGATGAAAAACAAAGTGTAGGGTCTGTTTGTGTAATTCCTTAATAGTTTGTATAAATGTATAACTAGGAACTTTGACTTTCCAAATTAGTAGATCTGTCGGATAATCTTTTTGTACGCATTCAAGTCTGAGATAGCAGCACTGTATACGAACATTCCTGATCATCATTTTGTAATCATCAAGTTCGTCAATCAAATCATTTGGTCAGTGTTGATTACTTTCATTGTTCTTATTATTTGCATATTGTTGAATGAATTGGTAGAAACTAGATTTCACAATTGGTATCAAAGACCTAGGGGTGAATTTTTTCGATTTGTGATTGAATTTTTCGAAAATTGGTACTGTTCTTGAGCATTCGTTTCGGAAAAACCCTAAAATCACTAAGGGTTTTGATTCTGTTGATCCTTGTCAGTGATAATTGGATCGAAGGTTAAGGATTCATAGACGAATCAATTGAATATAAACTTGATTTGATTTTCAAAACACAGAAAAAGATCTAGGCAATTTTCTGAAATTTTGAAAAGTGTAAAAACGGTTACTGTTCTATTGAAAAACTCAGACTTAGATCCATTTTTGCACAAAAGTGTTTAACAAAAAGTGTTTGTATTCAAAAACCTTACCTTCGATTACAATTTGAGTGAAATTGGGTAAAATTTGGTTTTAATCTGAACTTCAGACTTGAAAAAGCTGAAAATACTAAGAAACTCGAAATATACACATCCTGTGTGTAATTCGAGTTGAGTACCTTAGTTAATCGAGTTGAATACCTAAGTTAATCGAGTTGATTACCTTAGTTATTCGAGTTGTGCATAACTAATATTCGAGTTGACGAACTTGTCATTCGAGTTGACAACTTGTGATATTCGAGTTGACAACATTTTGTTAACAAACTCGAATTTCAGAACAAACACAATCGAGTTTTAGAACAAAACCAATAGAGTTTTATATAAGACTCATTCGAGTTTTATCTAAGACTGATTCGAGTTTTATATAAGATTCATTCGTGTTTTATATAAGACTCCTTCGAGTTTTATATAAGACTGATTCGAGTTTTATATAAGAATCATTCGAGTTTTGTATAAGACTCATTCGTGTTTTGTATAAGACTCATTCGAGTTTTGTATAAGACATTCGAGTTTTGTAATATACTCACTCGAGTTTGATCAAAATACATTCGAGTTTGATCAAACACTCATTCGAGTTTGATCAAAAACTCAATCGAGTTTCTCCAAAAGAATCATTCGAGTTTGGTAAAAGAATCAATCGAGTTTTACCATAAACTCAATCGAGTTTTACACTATATTCATTCAAGTTTCACTCATAACACAAGAATCATTCAAGTTTGACACACACACATTAATCAAAACACAATTCACTGTCTGAGTTAAGTTGCTTATTGCTACTAACAAGTCATTGTGTTGTAGATTTCAGTACTAATCTGTGTTTCAAGGTGTGATCAAATTTTTCAATCTCATTCGGAGTTCATCAGATCTTGGTCAAGTTTCCCAAAGATCAATCAACATGTCTAAAGATGCACTGGCTATGGGATCAGAAACCAAACCCCCAATCTTATACAGGGGAGAATATGTCTAATGGCGGGAGCGGTTTCTTGAATTTATCAGTTTCCATGATTTGTCTGAAGAAATGCTGAAATCATTAACTGAGGACCAACAATTTTTATGGAAACGATCCCAGGAGTACCAACTGGCAATCCCCCAATACCACCAAGGACTGTTGAGGTCACAAACCTAACAGAGGCCCAGAAGAAGAGAAAGTTAGGGGACAAGACTGCCAGAAAACTATTGTTGATATCAATCCCCAATGATATATACACTTGTCTGACAAATACAAAGACTACTAAGTCCATTTGGGATGAAGTATGCAAAATCATGAGGGGATCAGACAGAGCTGCTACAAATAGGGCTAGGAATAGCCTAATGACGTTTGAGAACTTTAGAGCTCGTGATGGTGAACTTTTGGAAAACACTTACCTCAGATTTGTGAATCTGGTAAGTGAAGTAAAAAGAAACGGAGTGACAAAGTCCAACTTGGACATCAATGTCAAATTTTTAAATGTTTTAAATCCAGAATGGGAAAAATATGCTATGATCATCCAACAAACGAAAGATATTGAGGAGATGGATTTTCATATGCTATTTAAAAACCTCAACAACTACCAAGAAGTTGTATTGAGGAAAATATCTGGAAAGAAGAAAGCGGAAAAAGAAACTGCTGATCCACTAGCTCTACTGGCGGAGAAAAAGTATAAACACAAGCTGAAAAAGGAAAAAAGAGCAGTAATCAGTAGAACATCTTCTGAATCAGAATCTCCAGATTCATTTGCTGATTCAGAAATTTTAAGAGATGAAAAAGCAAATGGCTTTGCTTACAAAAGCATTTCAGAAGAAATTTTACAGAAAGCCAACAAACAACAAGATGCGCTATAAAACAGGTTCAAGGAAAATTGAGAAAAAAGATAAGTATGAGAAATCTGGAGAGAGTAGTGCACGAAAGACTGACAAATTTGAGAAGTCAGACAAATCAGCCAAGAAAGAGTCGGAACAGAAATGCTATAACTGTGGAAAACCAAGTCACTATGCCCGGGAATGCAGATCTCCTGTAGTCAAAAATTCAGACTACTATACAAGAAAGGCTCTCTTAGCCAAAGAGAAAGAGTCAGGCAAAGCTCTTATGGCGGAGGATGATCATTGGTTACAGTTATCAGAAGACGATGATATCTTGGATGAAGATGCCCATATTTGTCTAAAGTCAGAAATTTTCAATGAATCTGAATTGAGTGAATCAGCTATGATAGCTGAAGATGAGGTGTGGGTTGGACTGACTGATGAAGAGGATGCAGAAAGGAGAGAATCTGATTCTGATGAAGCGGAAACAACAGAAGAAGTTGCATTAATGGCAACTGGCTAAAATGAAGCTGAAAATGAGGAAGATTCAGAGTCTGAAAACTCAGATGGTTCAGAAAGACCGGAGGTATATTCTAATTCAGACTCTGATATTGATGAATCATGCATCTTAGAAGAAAAACTAACTAATATGGCCTTTATGCTTAAAAAGTTTGAAAAATCCTTAAAGGCAGAAAAGAAAAAGGTTCATTCTTTGGAAAACAAACTTCGAAATGAACACAATTTAGTTCTAGATTTTTCCAAAGATAAAGCCTTAGCTTTACGAGCTGTCTCAGACTTACAAGATAAGGAAAAAGAACTTCAAAGCAATATACTAAATCTGAACCACAAAATATCTGATTTACAAGAAAGTCTGCGAATAGCTGAGTTAGAAGCCTCAAACTTTTCTGTAAAATATCATGCCATATTTGAAGAAAGAACTAAACTTTATGAGAAAATAAAAAAGATGGAGGATGAATTTATTAAAAGAGGGCAAACAAATCAAACAATATATTTAAATCAACCAAAAGATACAGAGTTTTATAACTCTAAATCTGGTATTGGTTGGAAAAATCCTAAGTATCTGACAAAAGCTATATCAAATTCACCAACACTATATGATGTCAGATACATGAATTTAGGATTAAAAATGACATTTATGAAAGCATCTGAAGAAGTAGAATCTAGCGAAGAAATAAAAAGATTACGATCAGACAAAATGCAAAATTATGTTGATTATACAAAGATAAATGAAACAAGCAACATTATTGATAGTAAAGAAGAGTTCATTCAAACTTATTCTGGAAAGAATTTGTCTGAATTATCAACTCAGTCTCAAAAATTATATTTACCAAATTCAATTTTAGAACAGATAAATTCTGATTTAGAATTGAAAATTAAAAATTTTGAGACAGAGAATGGAACTCTCAAGGCTGAATTAATAAAAATGGAACAAATGTTGCAAAATAAGCCTAAACACATAAATGTGTCTGATCCACAATCAACTACTTCTCTAGATTCTATTAATTCAGAGAAAGAATTTGATCTGTACATGCACTCTGATAATAATTCATTAGATCAAATGTTTGGTAAAATTGGTGAATTTATCAAACCTTTGACTAACAAACAATCAAATGGTAATAAAGAACCTGTTAAAATTCTCAAAAGAATGTCTACAGATTCTTTAAAACCATCTGAAAATTCACCATCAGTACAACAAAAGAAGGAGAAAACAAAAATTTTTGTTCAGTCTCCTAGTTTTGAAAAGGGTGAATCATCTTCATCAACGGACTCTATTGCACGTAAAGTCAAATCTTCAACAGGTATGAAAAAGTTACAGAAGAAACGAGTTTCTAAATCTACTGATTCTCATACTTCTTTTATGCCAGATATCATTGTGAACGGTTCGAGAAAACAAGTATGGCGAAAGAAGAAAAGAGAAGAGAAAAACAAGATTATAAAACAAGAATGGCATGTGAAAGAAAAAATTGTTACAAATAGAAATAGCAAAATTGAACATTCTTTCTGTAATAATGATAAACTTGTTAATAATTCTTGTAATAAGTTTTCAAGAACGAAATTAATTGCTTTGAATTCTTGTGTTTGTAAGCCTGAAACAGTGAAATATAATAAGCTCGTATGGCAACCAAAGAAAAAGGACCCATTTTATGAACAGAAAAGGGTTCCAAAGAAAATTATTTCAAAAACAATTCCACCGCGAATTGTACAAAAGTGGATACCCAAAAGAACAGTTCAAAAATGGGTACCTAAAATAACTTCAGATGATAAGCTAAAAGCCATATCAGTTAGAAAAACAAATGAAACTATGCATGATTTACCTAAAACAAAAGTACCCAACTACAAGTGGGTACCTCATGTGCTACTTCGTTTTATAGGTAAACCATGTCTGGTACCTTGACTCCGGATGCTCCAAACATATGACCGGACAACGAGACACACTCACGGACTTTGTAGAAAAGTTCTGTGGGACGGTTAGATTTGGAAACGATCAGTTTTGTCCGATCAAAGGATACAGAAGTCTGAAGTATGACAAAATCACCATCCAAAAGGTCTTTTATGTTGATGGTCTTGGACACAATCTATTTAGTATTGGACAATTGTGTGATAAGGGGTTAGAAGTCAACTTCAAAGCCAATCGGTGCAGCATCAGATCCGCAGAAGGAAAAGAAATTCTAGCAGGAAACAGGAAAACAAATTTGTACTCCATTGATTTAGCCTCAATCAATCTGAAGAAAGATGTTTGCTTATTGTCAAAAGCTACATCTAAAACAGCATGGCTGTGGCATCGTTGCCTTTCACATCTGAACTTCAATGAGCTGACCAACCTAGCAAAAGGAGGGTTAGTTAAAGGGCTGCCGGCGCTCAAATTCCAAAAAGAGCAATTATGTGCGGCATGTGAAAAAGGAAAGATGACAAGAGCCACACACAAATCCAAATCAGAACACTCATCCACGAGAGCACTGGAGTTATAACATATGGATTTGTGTGGACCAATGAGAGTACAAAGCATAAATAAGAAACGATATGTATTGGTGATAGTTGATGACTATTCACGATACACATGGGTGTTTTTCCTGAGATTCAAATCAGATGCAACCGAAACCATCATAGACTTCATCCGGAAAATACAAGTAAAGTTGCAACTCACAATTCAGACAATCCGCTCAGACAACGGAACAGAGTTCAAGAACAAATCACTTGACTCGTTCTTGAATTCAGTAGGAATTACACATCAGTTCTCAGCTGCTCGAACTCCACAACAAAACGGTGTCGTTGAAAGAAGAAATCGGGAACCAGTGGAATCAGCTAGGACGATGTTGGCCTACTCCAATTTACCGTTGTTCTTGTGGGCAGAAGCGGTTGCAACAGCTTGTTTCACACAAAACGTTTAATAATAAATAAAAGATTCAGAAAGACTCCTTATGAACTGATTAATAAACGAATACCTAATATTAAATTTTTCCATGTCTTTGGTTGCAGATGCTTTATTCTAAACGATAAAGACAACCTTGGAAAGTTTAATCAAAAGGCAGATGAAGGAATATTCATCGGGTATTCAAAGGAGTCGGTTGCCTTCCGAGTGTACAACAAGAGAACCAAGACAGTCAATGAGAGCGTAAATGTTAAATTTGACGAAGGAGTGGTAATGGCTTCTGAACACATCAGTTCAGGACCCGAACCTAATATGCAGACTTCATTGGAGTCAAATGGACAAAATGCTGAACATTCTGAATTAAATAAGTTGTTTGAGAATTTTTATGACGACTATTTTGAAAAGCCCAAAACTAATGTTCAAAATTTGGTGCCTGACAGGATTACTGAAGATCCAGTCATAGTTTCAGATCTTTCTCAACAACAAAGTTCAGAAGAAACTGGAGAAGCTTCAACAGCAAATGTGCAGTCAACCACAGAGATTGTACAACCAATTGAACCTCCACATTCTTCTGAAACCCCCATTACTTCTGAACAGTCAGAAGCTCCTACCTCAGATGTTCCACCTACAACATCTGAAGTAACTCCCGAACCATATCTAGATCTCAATCCCGACCAAGACCCAATACAACCGTTTCCACATACTGTTAAGTGGACAAGAAATCACCCAATTGAAAACATCATTGGTGATCCATCTGCGTCAGTCCAAACCAGAAGGGCTACTATAAATGAATACTTATTTTCAAATTTTTTGAGTAAGATTGAGCCCAAAAATGTAAAAGAAGCCCTTCTGGATGCTGATTGGATTGTGGCGATGCAAGAAGAACTCAACCAGTTCGAACGGTTAAAGGTCTGGAGACTTGTTGAACGCCCAAAAGACAAATCCATAATAGGCACGAAATGGATCTTCAAGAACAAGAAAGATGAACATGGTGTCATTATTCGGAATAAAGCTCGTCTAGTGGCCAAAGGATACAGCCAACAAGAAGGGATTGATTATGACGAAACATTTGCACCCGTTGCACGCATTGAAGCTATTAGAATGTTTTTAGCTTTTGCTGCTCATAAAAATTTTACAGTATATCAAATGGATGTCAAAACTGCATTTTTAAACGGGGAGCTAACAGATGAAGTATATACATATCAGCCCGAAGGGTTTACTGATCCTTCGAAACCTGATCATGTATATATTTTAGATAAGTCACTGTATGGCCTTAAACAAGCACCTCGTGCTTGGTATGATGCACTCTCAACATATCTGTTGAGATGTGGATTTACAAAAGGTGCAGTTGACACAACCCTGTTTATAAAACGTCAGGGGTCAGATATCATAGTTATACAGATATATGTAGATGATACAATATTTGGGTCTACAAATCCAGAATTTTGTAAGAAATTCGCATTTTTAATGTCCCAGAAATTCGAAATGAGCATGATGGAGGAAATAAATTTTTTCTTAGGATTACAAGTAAAACAATTAACTGATGGTATTTTTATCAATCAGTCAAAATACATACAAGACATGTTAAAGAAATTTAACATGGTCAATAGTACTCCTATGAAAACTCCCATGGCTCCGGATTCAAAATCAAAACTCGATGCGGACATCTCAGGGAAACCTGTAGATGTGACTCATTATCGAGGTATAATTGGGTCATTAATGTACTTAACAGCCAGTAGACCAGATATTATGTTTGCTACATGTGTCTGTGCTAGATATCAGGCAAATCCAAAAGAATCACACTTAACAGCTGCAAAACGAATTTTAAGATATCTCAAAGGAACTCCAAATCTTGGTTTGTGGTATCCTAGAGAGTCTTCATTTAATCTGACTGCTTTTTCTGACGCTGATCACGCAGGTGATAAGATGGACAGAAAGAGTACGTCAGGAGCAGTACAATTCTTAGGTGACAAACCCGTATGTTGGTCATCCAAGAAACAACATTGTGTTTCATTGTCTACAGCTGAAGCAGAATATGTTGCTGTATCTTCCTGCTGTTCTCAGGTGTTGTGGATGAAGAGCCAACTGCGTGATTACGGGTTTACACCAAAGAAAATTCAAATATATTGTGATTCTCAGAGCGCAATAGCTATTGCATCAAATCCGGTGCAACATTCAAAAACGAAACACATTGACATTCGGTATCATTTCATAAAAGATCATGTAGAAAATGGAAATATAGAATTATATTTTGTACCTATTGAATATCAACTAGCTGATTTGTTTACCAAAGCGTTAGATGAAAAGCGGTTTAATTTTTTGATATACAAATTAGGTATGTTGAATCGTTAAGATTTAATAATTCAGTAGTTTCAAAATTATAATTTTAAAATTTTCATTTTTAAGTGATTTTTATCTGATGTTAAATTCATGAATAATAAAAAGTTTATATTCTTTAGAATTTAACAAGATCTGGACTGTCATGTGCAGGGGGAGCAGAAAAGAAAATTATCTGATTTTGAATAAATCTGATAAAACTTATCTGTTATTTTGTAGGGGGAGCAGAGCTGAGCAATTGAATATTAAGTTGAGGGGGAGCAACTTTCAGAAATTCAAGGGGGAGCATATGTGTTTTGTTAATATTTTTTAATATTTTTATGTGATTTCAATTTTTTTTGTGTGTTGTTTTATGTACAAAATAATTTTTCTCTTAATGTGATTTTTTTTAAGTACATTTTAAATTTTTTTTGTTCGAGTTGTCTCATTGGTTATACGAGTTTCATAAGTACATCATTCGAGTTTTGCAGAGACTTATTCGAGTTTCATAAGTACTTTGTTCGAGTTGTATATAGTTGTATTCGAGTTTCATAGACTCATCATTCGAGTTTTGCGGAGACTTCTTTGAGTTTCATAGACACATCATTCGAGTTGTCTCTAGGCTTATTCAAGTTGTCTCATGTGTCATCCGACATTGTTCAAGCATGATTCGAGAAAATTATAGTTTCTTTCGAGTTTCAGCAGAAAATTTTTCTAAGTGTGGAATTTTTATGTTTTAAGAAAAATGTCACATTTTTTAAGAAATTGTTATAAATTTGTGTTTTTCTAACATTGGTCTCTAAACGATTGACTCTGGAGTCCTTTCAATAATTATCAATTATTGTCAGGAATCCCGATGCTTTAAAAAGAAAATCACAAGTTTTTACAATTTCTGCTAAAATGTTACAATTTTTTCTACATTTTTTGAAGGTTGTCATTTGTGTACATGATAAGACAAACATGATTTTTTTTACAGGTATTCAAATGGCATCCCCAGTGCAATCCCAGAACTCAAATTCCTCTGATGCCCATTCATCATCAAACCATACCCTTGTATCTACCCCAGTTAGGTCAACCTCAGTTGCCCGTTCATCACAAACAAACATAATTCCAGATAACCAGCTTGTAAAACCAAAACATTGCCTTCCTTTCCGTGATAATAACCATCGCTTAGATACCAAAGTTATTAAAGTAAGCCATCCTATAATTGTGGACATTCTGAAAGGCCATCCACTCGGTTATCTGCTTCAGTACAAACCGTCTATTCCACAAGTATATTTACAACAATTTTGGCACACTGTCAAATTTGTTCCTGCTGACGGAAACCATCATTTTAAAGTGACAATTGATCAGTTCAAGACGAAAATCACTCTTGCAAGACTACGTCACAATCTATTTCTTCCGAGACGAATAGACACTGTAAATTTCCCAGAGTTGGCAGACTTTGAAGATTTTGTTTCTGATGAGGAGTTGGTTCATGATTTGATATGCTTGGGTTATTCAAAACCACTTCCAAAAAGCTCCAAATTTCATCGAAATGGTTTAAATGGAGAATGGTATACACTTTTTGGTATCATAAATCAGTGCATGACTTCAAAACATACTGGGATTGACAGATGCATCATTCATTGCTTGAGGATATTTCATGGGATAGCGTTCAACAAACATTATGACTTTGCTCAGTGCATATGGGAAGATCTAAAGGAGATTGTGCTTGCAAAAACAACAAATAGGGCAAGGAAATTTGTGCCACTTCAGAGATTCATACAGATTCTTATCCGAGGGATTCTCCGTGCCAATGAAAATATTTCAAAACGAGCCAATTCTCAGAGATGCCCAGACTATGTCATGATGAGTTTGCATGAAGTGCCGGATTCTCCTAATGCGAATATCATGCCGATTCCAGAATCTTTGCTGAAGTATGCCGATCCTGAGAGTGAAAATGTGAAATTACATAGAATAGATCATGCTCCGATAGAGACCCAGGAACTGGGATCTCTTAGCCCAGGAGCTTTAAGGATAGAGGAACCTCAGCAAGGGGCTGAAGTTCAGGTTGCCCATTCTGAGAGTGAGGGAGAAGGTAGTGTGAGGGGTGGTGAGGAAGAAGTCGAAAAATCAGATTCTGAGAGGACATTGTCTGATATTCAAGAAGAAGAGGGAGAAGGGGATGATGATGATGATGATGGTGATGATGGAGGTGATCATCATGAGGGAGGAGGAATGATGGTGGATATTGTACAAATGGCTGTAGAGAGTGTGAGGGAGACCATAACCCTAGAAAGCCGGGATATAACCATGTCTACTGTTAGCTCTCCTATGAGAGTTAGCATTGAACAAGTCAGTATCCCACTGACAATTGCACACCCATCTAGCCACTCAGTCTCCTCTCAACAGGAGACTGTTTCAATTGAGCACAGGGATGAACCACACGATCTATCCGAAAGTCATTTGGACTTCATGGATATTGAAACAAGTGCACAACTGCCGGTGTGTACGACTTCTTTGCAATCACAAAGTCTAGAGCCTATACAGTTTAGGACACTTGAGTCAACTTCATTTGTTGAAGTGAGTGTGGTTGAACTTAGTGTTCCCACCGGAACGCCCTCAGTAACGGAAGCATTTGTTGCTCCGTCACTTGAAGAGGGCGGAAGTCCAGTCAGAGAAACGCCAATACCAACTCTGAGCACTGGCCACGCAGACGTTCTTTATACAAGTTCGACTGCTGTGACAACTGGAAGTCTTCGTGACCCAGTGGTGAGTTTATCCCCTTTTGTTACAGAATCAACCTTGACAAGTGCACTGAATGCAGCTGTGTCTGGTGTCAATTTGCATGTTTCAAATCAATTAGCGGAAGTAATGGCTCAAATGACAAATATTCAGAAATTTTTAAAGGGAAAAGATGTTGCAGAGGAGTCTGTCAAGCAAAATGACTCAAAGCAAGCTATAGAAGAGTTGAAGGAAGAGTTGAAGGATTTTGTTTTTGAGCAGTTTGATGAGATGCGAGAGCGTATTATCAGTCTAGAAAACACAGTGGTAACGGCGTTGGGAAATCTTTCGGAAAGAGTAGCTGCAGTGGAAGATACCTGCAAGGCTCAAGCTTCCTCATCAAAGAGGAAACATGATGAGCATGACGAAGACTCCGATGATGCTCCTCATGAGGGGGAGAAGAGGAGAAAGCTTGATGAACCGACGCCTGGAGTTTTAATGATAACGTATCCGGAAAAGGAGTCGGAAGCTCAGGAGAAAGAAGCAGGGGGTTCTAAACAATCAGCTGGTGAACAGAGAGAGCTGGGATTGATTCTTTATGAAGATGTTCCAGTTCCTTTGAACACTCAGTCCGATATTTATCATTTTATTGAGTATATTGATTCTGAGGAAGACGTTCAAGAGAAAGATAAAGAGCTAAGTATTCAAGAGACAGGAGAAGAAAGAGAGGAGTATATTGAAGTGTCTGAAGATGATGACATAACTACTTTGACTGATGTAGATTTTAGAGCTGAAAGAATTGAGGAAGAGGAAGTACTAGTTGAGGAAATTATGAAGGATGTTGAATAAACACCAACGGTTGAAAAGCCTGAGGTTGTTGTACAAGTTAAAGAAGAGTTTGAAGAATTTCATGTTGAGAGCAGTATGGCTCAAGAAAAGGTTGTGTTGAATGAAGTTGAAGTTATGGATAGATTTTTCAACGAGTATGTGCTTGCTGATGAATCTGAGAAACAACACAGACTTAGATTTCAAGCACAACAAGTGGTACAGAGGGAGATTCAAGATATGCTAACTTTGTTGAATCAGGATGAGATAAGTAAGAAGAAGATGAAAAAGTTTGAACCTCCAGAGAACAGATCTGCTGAATTCATCAGAAAAAGGAACAAGATGCCGTATATTGAAGATATTCTGGAGAAACGGATCTTTTGTAAAAAGCAAGCTCCATGCTCATTTCACAAGTTATTCAGAGTCCTTGAGCCAAATATGCCTAATCTGGTTAACTATGCCAGTTTCCTGAGAAATAAGACACAAGAGGTTGAGAAGGTTAAGAGCGAATTCAGAATAGTGGATCTGGTGAAGATTGATAAAGAAAGATTTGTCAAGATTTTTTATCCGAAGTTCACAGTCACTAGATCAGATGGAAATACGTATGTGTTCACGGAAGCTGACATGTTCAACATGCACTTGGTCGATATTGAAGATCTTTTTGACGAACTGTGCAGAAATAAAAGGAATGAACATTGTAGATTTGCGCTAAAGACACTGTTTCACTTTATGCATACCAAATTGGTATTAATGTCAGTGCAAGATCTACAGATTGGGGTTGAAAGAGGCATGAGGAAGATAAATATGACTGCACCTCACAGAGATATTAAATTTGCTGGTGAGCTGAAAGAGTTTCAAGTAATAATGGTGAAGCATCCAGCAGTCATGTATAAAGATAGGAATAAAAAGTTGAGAGCAATGAGGAGTGTGGAGCTAAATAAGTTTTCTGATGGTACGTTGATTAAAGTTTTGAATGGTTTGAAAGGTAAGCTTGCTGCTGACCAGAAAAGGAAGACAAAGAAAGGAGCCTTATCTGTTAACGACCGAAGACTCATGGTTGAGTTTATTTCTAAAATTGAATGGAGGCTTTCGGATCGGAAAAGTATCAGAAGGTTTGAACAAAAGTTGGGCTTATCGGTTTGAAGACTTTGCTATTTTCATCAAAGGGGGAGAATGTTAGAATATGTTTAATTGATGAAAAACAAAGTGTAGGGTCTGTTTGTGTAATTCCTTAATAGTTTGTATAAATGTATATATAGGAACTTTGACTTTCTAATTTTGTAGATCTGAAAGATAATCATTTTTGTACGCATTCAAGTCTGAGATAGCAGCACTGTATACGAACATTCCTGACAATCATTTTGTAATCATCCAGTTCATCAATTGAAGCATTCGGTCAGTGTTGATTACTTTCATTGTTCTTATTATTTGCATATTGTTGATTGAATTGGTAGAAACTTATTTTCACAGATTCACAAGACTTGAATATTTTTTGTTTAAATCTGTGTTTTTGTTGTATTTTGTATAAGTTACATATCAAGTGTTTGATAAAATGTCTAAACCATATTATTATTCATTTTCAGCTTCAGATCTTCTACGATATTCTATGTAGAATGTTTATGATATATATAATACGTGATATTCTACATAGAATAAATGATATTTTACATACAATAGAATACGTGATATTCTACATAAAATATATGATATTCTACATAGAATACGTGATGTTCTACATAAAATATATGTGATACCAAATGTTTCTTATTATATTGAAAGTTAAAAAATGACAAATCTAGTAGATCCAAAGGTTTTTTTGTTCGTTGTCTCAATCTTGTTTAAATCTATGTGTTTATTGTTGATTTTTCTGTTTTAGATCGTCTATGATATTCTATATATAATACATGATATTCTATTTAGAATACCTGCCATTTTATACGGAATGCATTGATGTTCTACATACTATACATTATATTTTACATAAAATACATGTTATACAAATGGCTTCTTGTTATATTAAAAGTAAAACAATGACAAATATAGTACATCCAAAAATTTTGTTCATTGTTTCAATCTTCTTTATACCTACGTGTTTATTGTTGATTTTCCTTTTTTAGATCGTCTACGATATTCAATATAGAATACGTAATATTCTATTTAGAATATCTGCCATTATATATAGAATGCGTTGATGTTCTACATAGAATACATACAAATATACATAATACATAATCTATACAAAATATATCATTTTCAACATAGATTGCATATATTCTATGTATAATTTTATTATTGTTGAAGCAAACTAAATCATATATATTTTATATATAATATATATGAAATATTTTATGAAGAACACGTGAATGTGTGAATTAGTTTATATTTTTTGGATTACCAATATGTATCTTGCATTATATAATAATATATAAATTACATCTTTTATACAGAATATATGATTTTCTACATATATATATATATATATATATATATATATATATATATATATATATATATATATATATATATATATATATATATATATATATATATATATATAGTATTGAATATTGTTATTCCTATAGCAGTTAAAACATCTTTATATACAATATATGATTTTCTACATAGGATACATATTTTTTATATAGATGTATTAATATTTAAATTAAATAGTTTAAATTCTGTCATATAAAAAAGTTTTTTTTATAAAAACAATGGTTTTTTATGAAAGAAAATATGAAGAAAAAATAAATAATATAAATATGTGATTGAAAGAAAAAGAAAGAGAGAGAAAAAACACGGATTTCTTCATTTCCAAAATACCGTTGATACATCTTTTTATAATATTCCACTATCAAATGTCTATACTTACAAAAATGACATTCCTTGTTTTTTATCCATAGATTTTTTGATTAATGGTCCTTATTAGTTCTTATAACATTTAAGATTCTTAAAAAAAATTTACACACACATATATATGTATGTGTGTGTGTGTATATATATATATATATATATATATATATATATATATATATATATATATATATATATATATATATATATATATATATAGAGAGAGAGGGAGATTTAGGTTCAATTGAGTACCACCTATTATACAGCGCAACAGAAGATAGCACTCGTAAAAATATTTTGAAAATTTTTTAACAAACATTTTTTATTTAACATTAAAAATATGATATACAAATTTTATGCACATTCACAAATTCTGAGTGCCCAAAATCATGTATCATATAAATGTACGTTCACATATATGTAAATTTATGTAAGTGTACGTTTACATTATTTTTAAGAAGTTAGGAGATGTGAATATATGAGAAAATTATATATCATCTTTATAATGTTAATTAAACATGTTTATGAAAAAAAAATTAATTTTTTAAAGGTGGTACCTTCTGGTGCGCTGCATAATGAGTGATACTTTTCAAATCATATTTTATATATAAACACACACACACACACATATACGACCAAATGACAAAAAAATAGAAACGACTTTTATCATATTTATCATTAATAGTAACATTATTTATTTTTATCATCAATAATATCGATTTTTATATTTTTCTATCAATAATAGTAACTAGTGACCTGCAAACCTGTTTAACATGTCAACAACAACATTTCAATTATCAAAAATAGTAACATCTTTTCATATTTTTATAAGTAACATTAATATACCAAAAACCCAATTTATATTTATTTTTGAAGTTTTTCTAATATTTCATAGGCATCAAAATAAGCTCAATTTATGTTTCAAATTTTGTTGTGAAATTTTATAATAAAGTTTTAGCTTTTAATTTTCTATTTTTTTAATTTCATTAAATTTATTTATTTACGACTCTTATTTTTTGATAACATTATAAATTCTTTAATATATATTTTGATTGTTTATTTATGGTTATATAACATTCGATAATTATTTACGATTATATATGATATGAATGAAAAAACTACGAATCGCTCCAATTTTCACTTTTTCCAAAAGAAAGAACAATGAACCATCTTTTTTTTAGTTTTTGCGAACAAATGATACAAATTGTTTTAGTTTTAGTTTTCCAATCTAAATGGGTCATTGTTTTTTATTTGAATAACTTAAAATCCAAATGGGTCTCGGTATTTTTCATTCCGAAAAACTATAACACACAATTATTCATAGTTTTGTCACTCGTATAAACTAAAATAACGAATGTGTTTTAATTTTTTCATTAGAAATAATTTAAAAACCAGAATTGTTCATAGTTTTTTTTCAAAAAATTCAAAAAAATGAAACTACAATATATTCAGTTTTTTTTAATCTTTTCAAACAAAAAAGACTACGATCTATTCATGTTTTTGCCTTTTCTGAATGACAAAAACTACGAGTCATCCGTTTTTTTAGATTTTTTGAACAAAAAACTGTAACCATTCCGGTTTTTACTTTTTTTCTAACAAAATAATTGCAACTCGTTTATTTTTCTTGTTTTTAACAACGAAAAAGAAACTATGAATTATTCTAGTTTATTAGTTTTTCTGAATGAAAAATATTGTAATCCTTTTTTATTTTTAGTATTTAAAATATAAAAATTGCGACCCATTTAGATTGAAAAAACTAAAAACCGAAATGATTCATATTTTTTTCCAGAAAAACTAAAAAATAGTATGGTTTTGTAATTTTTTTTTCGTAAACACTAAAAACCAGAATCATTCGTAGTTTTTTGTTCATATTATTTATAATCATAAATAAATAATTGTATGTATATAACCGTAAATAAATAATCACTAAGGATAGTTACAATATAATTTAAGTAAATAATTATTCACAGATAGTTAAAAACTAAAATTTTATTATAAAATTTCACAACAAAATTTTTAAACTTAAAATGGGTTTATTTTGGTGTTTGTGAAATCTTTAAAAACTTGAAATAAAAAAAAATTGGTTTTAATTTGATATGTTACTGCTAGATAAAAATATAAATAGATGTTACTATTTTTTATAAATGAAAAGTTATTAGTGACCTGCTTAACAGGTTTGCAGATCACCAGTTATTATTATTGATAGAATAATAAATTTGTTACAATAAATGATAAGAAAATACAAAAGTTAATGTTATTAATGATAAAAACATAATTAGTATTACAATTAATAATAAATATGACAAAAATTGTTACTATTTTTAGTCATTTGTCATATATATATCCAATTTGATTAATTTAGTTATTCTTAAAACTTTTAAAACTTATGATTAAATGAACAACATACATTATTTGAATGAACATAAAAAACAAACACATGGCGATTGCTGATGTTTTAGCGAATTAAATTTGATTGAAATATAAAATAAAAAGTATTTTATTAAAAAAATAAAAATAAATTCAATTGAAAAGGAAAGTTTTTAAAAAAAATAAGAAAACGTAAATATATTGTGCAAGCAATTTCAACATAGAGAGGGAATAAGTGGTCCAGCAACCATAGCATATTTTCCACGTGATTTTTTATTTGCCTGTGTGAGGGCTATATGTCTAATGTATTGTTTTAGGTTTCAGTGTTTCAAAAAAAACAAAACACAAAACAAAACGAAATCGAAAAAGAAAAAGAAAAAAATCTCGGGATGCGCAGAAACGGAAAAGGACTGTGCGCTGCGGTAAGGTGATTCAAACCCCGTGACTTTGTATAAGTTTTTTTCGTTTTTGTTAGGCCCCAGGAGTGGTTGGCGACAATGCCAAGCAAATTAGGAGTCACGTCAGTGCCACATCAGTTTTGCCATCCTTTGCCATTTTGATGCCATTTTGAGGGTGTGGATGCCACTTGTCATTCTTTTTTTTATTTTCATTTTAAATTTAAAATAAAAACACTGAAATAAAAAGTAAATTAATGATATTAAAATTAAACATACAATGATGAACATTAAATTTTAAAAAATAAAATAAGAACATTAAATTTTAAAATTAAAGTAAAAACATTAAAAAAAATTAAAATGAAAACTACACTACGTGAAGTCTTAGTTCGAATATTCGTTTTCAAAATTATCAACTGGATCAACGTTGAGATCAATTTTTTGAACACCTCAAATATATTCAATGTTTTTTTTTTAAGAAATTGAAATGATAAAAATGAAAGAATTTATATAATAGTTGGTTGTGTTAGTTTGAGAAAAAAAAATAATATGTATGTGTATATAAAAAGTACTGAAATATATATGTATTATATATATATATATATATATATATATATATATATATATATATATATATATATATATATATATATTGAAATGGAGATGGAGAGGGGTTGTTGCTCGGCATTCAAATGCCGATGCCGAGAATTTTTTTGCCAATGCCATGGCCAAGGGATGGTGTTCCATCTTGGTACCATGACAATGTCATGCAATGCCAAGACCACTCCCTGTGGCCTTAATCTATAAAAGACTAAATTACATAAATGGTTCATGTGGTTTATATGAAATTACGGTTTTGATCTCTGAAAGAATTTTATTACATTACAAGTCTCTAAAATCAAAAAGTTGTAACATTTTGGTCCCAGAAACTAACGACGGTTAACTCTACCGTTAGTCTTAAGGGCATTTTCGTTCTTTTGTCTTTCAGGGACCATCTGTGTAATTTTCAAACTTTTTTATTTCTTTTCTTTTTTTTCTTTATATCATAATTTATTTTCATATCTATATCTATATATTATAATAAAAGAGAACATTTTTTGTCACGTGTCATTCTCTGAATGCATTGCTTTTATATTTTCCCGCTCTTTTTCCTAATTTAGAACCATACAATAATAAATTAAATTAATGAAAGAATAAATAAATAATGTTTTAGCTTTCTTTCCTAATTTATTTTCTTAAATTACTCACATCAATTCTTTATATTAAAAGCAATTAAACTAATAGCTTACTAATAATTAAAAATATATATTTTTTCAAATTTATAACATGTATATTAAGATTTGTACTTATTTTTTATTGATTGTATAATTGATATCTTAAAACATGTTTTTATCATGAATATTTATTTATTAATATAGCACAATATAATTTATTTTTTAGTTAAATCATAATTAGTATAAA
The DNA here is from genome assembly GCA_020465985.1 of Centrapalus pauciflorus. NCBI lineage: Eukaryota > Viridiplantae > Streptophyta > Magnoliopsida > Asterales > Asteraceae > Centrapalus > Centrapalus pauciflorus. The sequence goes on from JAANYP010002256.1 coordinate 21,448, forward strand.
ATGTTGACAATATTTGTATTTATTTTTTATTGACTGTATAATTGATATCTTAAAAACATGTTCCTATCATGAATATTATTATTAATATTGCATAATAAAATTTATTTTTTAGTTAAATCATAATTAGTATAAAATGTTGACAAATAGATGCAGTTTTTCGTTCTTATATTTTATATGTTTACATTCATAAAAATTCTACAAAATTATTGTTTTCTAAAATTCAAACTAAGTGTTACATGTTTCAACGTTATATAAAATGTATACAAGTTTCAAAATCTATTTTTATTCTTTTAAGTTTATTACTTATTAGTACCAACTATAATCAATTTTAAATTTTTTTATTTATCAGTTTTAATAAAAACATGCATAAAAATTACTATAGGTATGGGAAAGTGATTTTAAACTATATGATATTGTATATACATTTAAATATGAATTACAAGAATATGATAATCTTCATATAATAGCACATTTAATAATCAAATATTTAAATAAAATATAGCAAAAATATTGTTTTAAAATTAACATTATCAGAATTATTATAAATTTTTATTAAGTTTTTATAATATGACGAAAGTTTTAAACATGATTTTATTTTAAATCTTTATTTTTTTACAATGTTATTAACAAATAGATTATTTAATAAATTTTATGTTATTTAAACTACCTAACATTTAGTTATGTAATAATTTATGTAACCATCAATCAATTTAAAAATCTAATTTGTAATAAAATATATAAGTATTATATTATATATGAACTAAAATATAAATTTGTATCAATTAAATATATTAAATTAAAACTAATTTTAGAAAATCATAAAAATAGCTACTATTTACATCAATTTATTATTTATAAATTTAGAAAAATAATAGTTATGATAAATAATAATATTATTCTTATATTAATTTAAGTAATTAATAGTTGTGTGCTTTTATTTTTACTTATATATAATTTATATAAATGATTTATATTAAAAATATCTACGCAATACGTGGGTCATAAGCTAGTATGTATGTGTTTGTATATATATATATATATATATATATATATATATATATATATATATATATATATATAGGGGAGGGTTCTTCTAAGAACCATAAAAAATGTGGGAACCTAAAACTTTTTATGGCCTTTGGATTAATGATAATCAATGGTTGATATATTGCATGACAATTTTGTAATTATTTTGAACTTTGATAGTGGAGAATCTTGAAAATGTGTGAAAAGGGTATTTTTGGAAGAAAAAAATCTGCTTTTTCTCTTTCTCTCTCTTACTTTTTTTCATCTTCATTTTATTTTTCTTTTATTATAATTGATTTTTAAAGTAAAAAACCGTTTTTTATAAAAAAAAATTATTTTTTCTATATAGAAAATTTTTTAATTGCTAAAAAAAATAACGTATTTTATATAGAAATATTATATGTCTATATAGAATATTTTTTCTATATAGAATATGTTAACGAACATATTCTATGTACAATCTACGTAGAATGTCATGATTCTACGAAGAATGACATGCAATCTACGTAGAATGTCGTGTAGAATGTCAAATATCATATATTCTACGTAGATTACCTGATAAAATATATCAAAATCACATTGAAACAAAAAAAATTTTCATTTAGACATTTTATCAAACACTTGGTATGCAACTGATATAAAATATACCAAAAACACATTGAATAGTAATGTTAATCTACATAAAAATATATAGAAATGCTTAAGAAACATAAAAATATATTAAATATATAATAAACATAACATTTTACATAGATTCAGTGTGATTTTTACAAGTAGTATTGTATTATATTCTATGTGGATTATGATGTAATCTACGTAGATTGTCATGTAATCAACATAGATTATCATGTAAAACATCTAATAACTATTACATTCATTATAAATATAATATCTTACAAATAATTTTAATTATAAAATATGGAAAATGAATATGTCCAATGTACGTAGATTGTACATAGAATATGTTCGTCGATACTCTACATAGAATGTCACGCAATCTACGTGGAATGACATTCAATTTACGTAAAATGACATTCAATCTACGTAGGATGACATGCAATCTACGTAGAGTATCGACGAACATATTCTATGTACAATCTACGTAGAATGTCATGCAATCTACGTAGAATGACATTCAATCTACGTAGAATCACATTCAATCTACGTAGAATGGCATTCAATCTACGTAGAATGACATTTAATCTACATAGAATGACATGCAATCTACGTAGCATGACATGCAATCTACGTAGAATGATATGCAATCTATGTAGAATGTCATTCAATCTGCGTAGAATGTCATGTAGAATGTCAAGTATCATATATTCTACATAGAGTATATGATAAAATATACCAAAAACACATTGAACGTTAATGTACATTTACATAAAAAGATATACAAATGTATAACAAACAAAAAAATGTATGAAATATATAAGAAACATAACATTCTACAGAGATTATGTGTGATTTTTTACAAGTAGTCTTGTATCATATATTTCAATGTAAATTATCATGTAATCTACGTAGATTATCATGTAAAACATCTAATAACTATTACATTCATATATATCTAATATTTTACAAATAATCTTCATTATAAAACATTGAAAATCTGTCATATTCTATGTAGAGTATCGACGAACATATTTTATGTACAATATACGTAGAATACCATGCAATCTATGTAGAATGGAATGCAATCTACGTAGAATGACATTCAATCTACGTAGAATGTCATGCAATCTGCGTAGAATGTCATGCAATCTATGTAGAATGTCGTTTAAATTGTCAAATATCATATATTCTACATAGATTACATGATAAAATATATCAAAAACACATTGAAACAAAAAAAGAAGATTTCATTTAGACATTTAATCAAACACTTGGTATGCAACTGATATAAAATATACCAAAAATACATAGAATAAAACTGTTAATCTACGTAGAATAGCATGCAATCTACATAGAATGACATGCAATCTACGTTGAATGACATGCAATCTACGTTGAATGACATGCAATCTACGTAGATGGCATGCAATCTACGTAGAGTATCGACGAACATATTCTATGTACAATCTACGTAGAATGTCATGCAATCTACGTAGAATGGCATTCAATCTACGTAGAATGACATTCATTCTACGTAGAATGACATTCATTCCACGTAGAATGACATTCATTCCACGTAGAATAACATACAATCTACGTAGAATGTCATGCATCTATGTAGAATGTCGTGTAGAAGGTCAAGTATCATATATTCTACGTAGATTAAATAATAAAATATACCAAAAACACATTGAAACAAAAAAAAAAAAGATTTCATTTAGAGATTTTATCGAACACTTGGTATGCAACTGATATAAAATATACCAAAAACACAATGAATAGTAACGGTAATCTACAAAGAAGATATAGATTTGTATAATAAACATAAAAATATATGAAATATATAAGAAACATAACATTCTACATAGATTATGAATAGTAATGTTAATCTACATAAAAAGATATAGAATTATATAACATTCTATATGAACATATAATATTTCTATATAGAATACATTAATTTTTTTGCAATTAAATAATTTTTTATATAGAAAAAAATTTATTTTTTTTAAAAACGTTTTTTAATATTAAAATCAATTCTAATGAAAGAAAGAGAAAATGAAAATGAAAAAAAAAAAGTAAGAGAGAGAAAGTGAAAAAGAGATGCATATAATAAAAAAGGTGGAGAGAGAAAGATAATATTTTTATTCCTAAAATACCCTTTTGATCCAAGGGCTCTAAAAGGTTCCTAGGTTCTCACCATCTTTAAGGTTCTTAAAAAGAATCTCTCCCTATATATATCAAAGTCTTCTTCTTCCATTTTGTCGCCTACATCTGTGTTCGAACTCTTTCTATATATATATATATATATATATATATATATATATATATATATATATATATATATATATATATATATATATATATATATATATATATATATATATATATATAGAATCAGGTTCATCAGCGTACCTATGAGATTCCAGCGTACCCTAATGTGAATGATCATTCACATATATTTTTTTTGAATAGACATGTATAAGACAACATTATAAGACTTTTTTTCAAAAGGAGCAACATTGACCATTCACATAAATATGCATTGAGCATTCACATAATTTTTAAGGACACAGAAAGTGTGAATGTATGTGAAATTCATATATCATGTGTATAACATTAATTTAAATATGGTTATGAGAAAAAAAATTAAAAAAAAAGTTTTTTAAGGTTGGTACCTTCGGGTGCACTTGATTTCGAGAGGTACCTTTTTGAACCTGAATATATATATATATATATATATATATATATATATATATATATATATATATATATATATATATATATATATATATATATATATATATTGAGGTTCTATGGGGCACCATATGCATCGGGAACCAAATGGGAACCAAAAATGCATTGCTTGTTTACAAAGGGTGCATTAAGGGCATTTTGGGAATGCTTAATAATATATTGTTAAATTATAAGATTAATTTAATATTTATCATTTATTTAGGAAACTAAATATAATGATCAACCAACTTTCCATAAATCTATCCCCTTTTCTCTCTCTTTCCCTTTCTCTTTCTCTCAAACGTTGATGAACAAGTTTAAATTTCAGAGATGCATCACGAAATTAACACGTTTAAATGTCAAAATGTATCACGATTTTGGTGATGCATAATGATGGAACAAAGACGATGATGAATATGGCCGAAATGCGTCATGATTTTGGTGATGCATAATGATGGAACAAAGACGAGGATGAATATGGTCGAAATGCATCATGTTTGAAATTGAATTGGATGAAGATGCATCGTGTTTGAAGACGAATCCAATAAATTGGATGAAGATGCATCATGTTTGTTTAGATTCGGATAGAATATTTTCTGAATTCAAGCATCTTCCGATTTTGCCCTTCCGCGCGCGAGAAGTTATGCACCCGTGCACCGATTTTCAAGTTAATTACCCTTTTGCCACTACAATCTGAAACATTAAAATTCAAGATCTAACGGTGCATACAGGTTCCCAAAGTGCACAATGCATACAGGTACCCCATAGAACCTAACCCTATATATATATATATATATATATATATATATATATATATATATATATATATATATATATATATATATATATATATATATATATATATTGTATTTCTTTTTTTATCATTTAATTATTCAAATGTAACATTTTATTTTTTTATTTTAACTATTAATTTTTATTTGTATGTTTATTATTATTATTAATGTTACCTTTTTTAAAGATTACCATAATTATTTATTTAATATTATTATATGATATGTCTGATTCATTTTTTTCAATTAGTTATTGAAATTCCAAATTTTTCTCCATTATTTTTTTTATTTAGAAAAGATAAAAATAAAAATTAGTTTTAGTTTATTTTCGTTTAGAAAATCAAAAACCGAAATGATTTATATTTTTTCTCCATTAAAAAAATTCAAATAATAACATGTTGAAGTTTTTCTCATTTGGAAATATTAAGGTTGTGTTTGTTATTTTAAGTTATAAATGTCTGAAGTCTGAAAACCACGTCTGAAATTAAGAGGTGGACTTAAGAACTTAAGTCTGAAAACCACATCTGAAATTAAGATATGACAAGTCTGAAAGCTGCCCTTAAATGTTTAATTTAATTAAATTGGTTTTTAATATTTTAGTTAAATAAAATATCAACTTACATCAACATCTTAAATTAAGACTTTAGACTTCAGACGGAAGCCCACAACTTAATTTCAGACGTGGTTTTCAGACGTTCTAACATCTTAAGTCTGAAATGTAACAAACAGTGTTTCATTGTTTTTCGTTTAAAATAAGAAACAAAATATATAATTTTTGATTTTTTGTATGATAAAATTAAATCGAAATGATTCGTTTATTGTTCTGAAAAATTAAAAATCTTACATCGTTGAAAATTAAACAGATGGTCCCTGAAAGACAAAAGGACGAAAATACCCCTGAGACTAACGGTTAAAGTTAACCGCCGTTAGTTTCAAGGACAAAAATGTTACAACTTTTCGGTTTTAGGGACTTGTGGTGTAATAAAATTATTTCAGGTACTAAAACCGTAATTTCATATAAACCACAGGAACCATTTATGTAATTTACTATTTATAAAATCTTTTATACATACATACATACATACATACATACATACATATATATATATATATATATATATATATATATATATATATATATATATATATATATATATATATATATAAGTAAATTACAAAAATGGTACCTGTGGTTTGCATAAAACTTTGGATACGGTCCATGTGGTTTCAATTTTGTATATAAACGGTTCTTATTTTCACTGTTTATTTGCAAATATGATCACTCTTCTGTTAACTTTAACAATCAAATAGTTAAATTTTTAAGTAAATTACGATTTTCATCCCTGTGGTTATATATAAATTACGGTTATGATCCTTTTCACGTCGAAATTACAATTTCAGTATATATGGTTGTCGTTTTGTTATGCTTTTAGTCCTTTGACAAATCATTTTTTTTAAAAATGACCTTTTTGCCCTTTTGACTTTGTTTCACTATTGGTCCCTAACTAATTACTTTCTTTTTAATAAATTACAAATTTCGTCCCTGTGGTTAGGTAGAAATTATGGATCCCGTCCTTCTTCGCGATTAATTACGAATTTCGTCCCCATTGTTGACAATTTGTTTTGGTTTTGGTCATTTGACCAGTCATTTTTTATAAATGTCTGTTTTGCCCTTTATAAAAATATAATTTTAGACAATCAACTCTGTTTTTCATAAAATAATTTCAAATTTTTATTTAATAACATTTATAATTAATCCTCCAACTTTCTTTATTTTTAATCTCTCTCTCCATTTGTTCGTATGGATGCATACCCAAGAAGACATACAAAGAGGAGCAAATACCAACTGTTTACGTTTGGATTATGTTACCAAGAAAAAGAAGAAAAATCATAGAAAGTCAAAATAGTAAAAAGACTTCGATGGAAGATGGTTTCACCAACAAAGCTATATACCAACCTCAAGAATGCCCATCTCAAACTCATGCTCAACATGGCCGGAAACCTTGGCTACTTGACCACTCGAACGGCTTTTCCGACCCAAAAGCTTCCCTTTCGAGTCTCCGGTCGCCGGATTTCATCCAAACCAAAGAAGCAACGTTTAAAGAATAGAACCTGAAAAACGGACATGGAACTCTCGATAGTATTGTGGAATTGGTAAACATGAAGATGGTGATGATAACGATCATTAGAATTCGTGAAATTGTAAAAATGGTGGAAAGATGAAGATGGTGAAGAAACATGATCATGAAAATAGACATGGACAAGGAACCTGAAACATGAACATGGTGAAGAAAGATGGTCTTGAGAAATTGTGAAAATAGTGGAAAGACAGAGAGAGGAATAGTGAAAATGGTGAAGAAAACGAGAGAGAGAGAGAGAGAGAGAGAGAGAGAGAGAGAGAGAGAGAGAGAGAGAGAGGTACTAGGTAGGTTAGGTGGAAAAAATACTTTAAAAAATAGAAGTCATTAAATATATCTGAGATGTATTTTCTTTAAAAATTATGTTTATTATTAATTATTATATTTTTAAGGGCAAAATCGTCATTTATAAAAAAATGACTGGTCAAATGACCAAAACCAAAACAAATTGTCAACAACAAGGATGAAATTCGTAATTATTTTTTAAGAATGACGAGATCCATAATTTATACCTAACCACAGGGACGAAATTTGTAATTTACCCTTAATATTATTTTAGTTATTTTTATCATATTATTATTTAGAGTAAATTACATAAATAGTCCCTATGGTTTGCTTAAAATTATGGTTTTCGTCCCTCAAAGAATTTTATTACACCAATAGTCCCTAAAATTGAAACCTTGCACGCTTAAGGTCCTATGTCCATTAACTTTAACACCCATATGTTAAATTATTAAAATTGACAAGTTTACCCTTTATGAAAATGCATAAATGGTCCTCAAAACTTTCTTCTTCTTCTATTATTATTATTGTAATCATTATTATTATTATTATTATTTAATTAATTAAAAATGCATGAAAATTTTAATTATATTTTGTATTTTTTTAGTTTTTTCTTTAATTTCATTTCACGAATACCATTATAATGTAATTCAAGATTTTGTATTATACTTTAGTTTTTATCACCTTATCATTTTGATTTTTATAAATGCCATTAGTATTTAGTTTTAGATTAATTAATCATTTTTTATAAATATGCTTCCACACTGCTACATATCATGATTGATTTATTATAATTTTATTTTTTAAACAAACCTAAAAAAATTACAATAAATCTTAAAACAAATCAAATTTAATGACAAACTACATCTATAAAACATAAAATATGAAAATAAATATGATTTTGATCCATAAAAAATTCAACATAAATTTAGAAGAAAATATAGAACTTGTTTAAAAAATGTGAAATTTCTATGAAAACTAGATACATCGAATATTTATTGATAAATTTTTAATATTTACTATTCACTCATATATTTATAATATTTTAATTTATTCTAAGGAATCATACATCTATTAATAAATAAGATGTAAATTAATTGTGTATATGATGAAATATTTTTGAATTATTTCTATAACTAGTTGTAGTTATTTATTTAATATCATTCATCTTATAATTATTTGAAACATATTTACTAATTAAAAATACATAGCTATGCATCATACAACAATATACGAACCTCATAAAACTTCTTAAAACAAAATATGTGAACAAAAACTGAAAAACTTGAATCAAAACTAAATTTTGAAACTAAAGAACACGGACTCATAACTTTTGATATTATTTGTCAATGTTTTTCACTAAATATTCTTGGTTTCTTTTTTGTAATATTTGAAGATGTTATGTCAAAATTTTAATATTCTATTTAGATTTTGTTTAAGGATGGATCAAAACATATTTCTTTCCATGTTTGTGTTTTCATAAATTTATTTCTCTAGATTTATTTTATAAATTTTTATGGATTTCTTTTGAATTTTTTAGATAATTAATTAAAGGAATATTATAATAGAATTCACAACTATAATAAATCAAATATGATATGCAACACATATTCAACGTGTGACCATTGTTAATGTAATAAATAAAAATCATAAAATAATGAACAAACTAAATTTTAATAATGTAAAAACAAGTTATTTTAATGAAATGAAATTAGTCATGGATGAAAAATGATGAATATAAAAACAAAAAATACTGATAAATGATAATACAAATATGAAATTATAACCTATAAATTTTTCATTTTTAATTAAAAGAGTTAATAAAATAATATTTATTAAAATTCTCATGAATTTTGGTGATAAAAGCTTTGAGGACCATAATTGCAATTTTCTAAAAGGGTAATAATGTCATTTTTAATAAACTAACAGATGATCATTAGTTTTAACGGGGGCAAGGACTATTAGAGTGTAAAGTTTTGATTTTAGGGACTATTGGTGTAATAAAATTCTTTTAGGGACGAAAATCATAATTTCAAACAAACCACAGGGACTATTTATGTAATATTACTCTATTATTTATTTGATATTTAATTTTTTAATTATTGTTACAATTTAGCTAAAGTACTATTTTTTTAATATGTTTTGTTTTACTATTATTATTATTTATTTATTTGATATATCTTTTTTTTTAATTATTACAACAATTTAATTAGAATAAGTGTTACATATATAGATTTGTATATTAATAAGTTGTAAGAACAATATTAACAATATTAGTGATAATAATTAACAAAAATACAATATATTAAATTTAGTCATATACAAGTTATTTTCAATTACTACTACTTATCCATGTAAATACTTAAACTATAATAAAACAATAATAATACTAGTAATACTAATGTCAAATAAATAATAAAAATAAATGTTAAATAATTTATTACTTCTTTTAAATTTTAATAGTAATAATAAAAAATATATATTTAATAAATGATAAAAAGAATAATAAATCATATGAAAATGAAATAAAAAGAAATATATTGTTGAACGACCAAAAATGAAATAAAATGAAAGGGTAAAATTGTCATTTTTAAAAAAATTTGGATAAAGGGATCAAAATCATAACAAAACGTCAACTATAAGTATTGCAATTGTAATTTTATCGTGAAAAATGACGGTAACCATAATTTTTATATAAGTACAGGGACGGAAATTTTAACTTACCCTAAATTTTTTATAATGACCATTGTACCATTTTCTTTGATAACATTTTGGTCCCTCAAGTTTGTAGTTCATTTTAGTTTTGGTCCCTCTACTAAAATTTTTTTATTTAAGTCTTCTATTATTATTTATGAGTAAATTACAAAAATGGTCCCTATGATTTGGTCAAAATTATGGATTTTGTCACTGGTCTTTAAAAATTGCATAAATGGTCCCTAAAAACATGCAAACATGGTCCTCCTTTCTCTTAACTTTTTTTAAATGACGGTTTTGCCATTTTCTCAAGAACAAATTTGGTCCCTCAATTATGTAATTTATTTTCAGTTTTATTCCTTATCATAAATGTCCACTTTTGGTTTAAATATTAAGTGTTACCTTAATACTTTCATTATTATAAATATTTATTTTTCAAAATATATTTATTTATAATTAAAATTATCATTATTTTTATCTTTATATTTATTTAATTTACTGTCTCTTTTATATATCCAATTTATTAATTAAAGTTTTATTTATCTTACGTTTATTTGTAAAAATATTTTCAAATTTTTACTTTTATATGTTTGCATCTAGTTATAGAATTATGTTAATATTTTTTTATTTAATTATAATTTCTATGACAAAATAATAAACTTAGGGACTGTTTAATTTAACTATTTTGCTACGTATAGCGGTGCTCAACCTATCGTTTATTCTAATTTTGGGGTTTTATTCATTTTGATTTAAATATTTTTATTGTAATACATTTTACTAGATTTATTCGTTTTATTATGTTATTTTGTTACATTAATATGTTTTTTTTTATTCTGATTATTTTATTACATTGATATGTTTGATTTAATTATAAAATATACAACCAAAATGTATCTAACTATACAAAGTATACAACCCAAAATGTATACATCTCGTTAAATCAAAACATATAAATGTTTATGTTAAGTTTATATAGTTTACTTAAAAATTACAGTTAATTCAAAATATATTAACGTTACAAGATATTTAAGATAAAAATGAATCACATGTTAAGTTTATATATTTATTCTGAAAATAATAATTAAGTCGAAATGTATTAACGTAACAAAATATTTAACTAAAAAAGAATAAACGTTAAGTTTATATATTTTTATTAAAAATTATGATTAAATCAAAATAGAGTCAGTAACGAAATAGTTAAAAAATGAATAAAACACTAAAAATACTAAATTTCAAGTTAACGTATTAATATAACAAAATATTAAAATGAAAATGAAAAAAATACGAATATGAACACAAACATATTGAAAAAAAAGATATTTAAATGAAAATGAATAAAGCCCTTAGTTTATATATTTTCTTAAGAAATATAATTAAATTAAAGTATATTAATGTAATGAAATAGTTAGATGTAAACATATAAAATGTATAATAAATGAAACACAAGATAAAATATTTTAAAATAATTAAAGTGAATATATAAAAAATATAAATAAAATATTCTAATGGGATCATTTTTAATAAATATAGAATAAATATATTTAAAAAAAAACAAAATGTATAACTGATGATATTAATTAATTTTTTAAATTAGCATTTAAAATTTAAACAAAACTAAAAATTAATACAAAGGACTAAAACTGAAAATAAATTACATAGTTAAGGGACTAAAATTGTTATCAAGAAAAAGGGCAAACTCGTCATTTAAAAAAGTTAAGAGAAAGAAGGACAATTTCTGCAAGTAAATAGTGTTTTGAGGGACCATTTATGTAATTCTAAAAGACCAGGGACCAAATCTATAATTTCGACCAAATCACAAGGACCATTTTGTAATTTACTTTAATATTTATATATTTTAGTGAAAATTATAAATTTCTTATACGTGGTTTACTAAAAATTATAAATTGAATACTTTAACTTTAAATTTTACACTGACAGTTCTTATGATTGAAGTTTTGTTACAAGTTTCGTGTTTTAACCATTTAAAATGACCATTTTTCCTTTAAATGTTTAATAGTTATTATTAGTATTGTTTTTGTTATTATTTCTATTATTATTAAATAATAAAAAATTAAAAATTTCAGTAAAATTAATTTAATATAAAAGACATAAAAATGATTAATAAAATATTTATAAAGACATATAAATAATTATATTATTTTTTAAAACTAAAACAAAACAACATTTTAAGTTTAGATTTTTGAACTTTAAAACAAAGTAAACTCTTTTTAAATCATAAAATAAATCTAAATATTTTAAAAAATCATTAATACTTTTTTTTGATTTTTTAACATTTTCAAACATGCATAAACACCTTTTTAATATTTTCAATTTACGTTTAAAAGTTTTTATAGTGTAAACGTATTAAAAAAATGTTATAAAACATAAAACATTTTTATAATTTTAAAATTTTTAAACATATTTAAAACTTTAAGTAAATATTGTTAAACATTCTTGAGAAGATTTAGAAAATGTCAAATCTTTTTGAACAGTTTAAATTTATTTCATTGTTTACGAAAACATTTAACTTTTCTTACAAAAATTAAAAAAAAAACCCTCAAAATAAAAAGACCATTTTGTTTTAAGTTTTTGATCACCAAATCATTTAATAATAATAAGAATAATAAATAATATATTTTTATATATGTTTTAGTTCTTAATTAAAATAATTTAGGGTTAAGTATCATTTTGACCATTTAACTTTTAAATTTGTCCCATTTAGCCACTAAAATATTTTTTGTCGTGATTTAGCCACTAAACTTTAGTTTAGTATTCTATTTTGGGGAAATTAAATAAAATTAATGGCTAAATCGTACCAATTATAATAGTTTAGTGGCTAAATCGGGACAATTTTCAGTGGTTAAATTGGTAAAAAGAAAGTTTAGTGGCTAAACATATATTCAAAATATAGTTCAGTGGTTAAATCGGGACAAAAAATAGTTTAATGGCTAAATCAAAAAAATCTAAAAGTTGGATAGTTAAAATGACATTTAACCCAATAATTTAATATAAATATGGTACAAACGAATACTCAATAAGAATTTAATTAATTAATTAATTAAAGGATAAGTTTAATTTTTTAGTAAATGACATTTTTGGTCATTGTGGTTTGATGGTTTACCCGTATTCAGTCCCTTAACCATAATAAGGTCAAATTTCATCCATATTTTGCTAATTTTGTGCCCTTTTAGTCCCTCCTCCGTTAAACTTAACGACAAAACCGTTAAATTTGTAAGAATGACATTTTTACCCTTTTCATCGAGATGCTTTTAGTCCCTATGGTTTTATTATTTACTCATTTATAGTCCAACATTTATTTTATTTTATTTTATCTTTATAATTATACTATTTATAGATATACTTAATTCATTATAAACACACTTATTTTATTTATAAATATAGTTATGTTTTAATATTTTATTTACATTTACTATTGTTCTTATTTTATTTTTTTTAACTTTTATTTTAATTTAAATATATATTTCTTTACTAATTTATTTAAAGTTCATCTTTTTTATTAATTTTAATTTTTATAATATTATTGTTGACATTTATATATATAATTTTGTTAGTTGTGTTTAAGTAAATATAATATCGTCGATATTTTTCCTCTCCAAAGTCACTATTTCTTAAAGTATCTTCCAACCTAATCAATTATCAACACATAAATTATATTATATGTGTTGGATATATATATATATATATATATATATATATATATATATATATATATATATATATATATATATATATATATATATATATATATATATATATATATATATATATATATATATATATATATATATATATATAGAGATTTTGGACTTGTCATGAGTTTTTAATAAATACTATTAAAATATTATAAAACTAACCATTGGAGTTTTTTGCAGCTAATTTTATATCCCCACTAACTCTTGCAATCTTTAATAGTATAGCTTCACACTTCTGGGAAAAGATGTTGAATCAAAGAAAGTTACATGACCAAGGAAGATGTTCTATCAAAGTGTAAACAAAAAACAAGCACTGAAAAAAGGCAATGGAATTAATTATAGGAGGAATAAGCTTACTGCAGTATTGGAATGTCAACTTGAGTGATTGCAAATATTCTTCAATTACCTTGTTAGTTTAAAATTTTTGATTTTGATTTTGTTTATGGCATTGTTGAATGTAGCTAGATTTCAACCATAAATCTTCTAAAGACCATATTGTTTGTTGTTCTTGTTTAAATCTTTTTTTTTTAAATCTAAATGTTTCAATGTGAAAATATTTGTGTATTTTATTTTTTCACTAAATTGAATGTTTTTGGTTTACATATTACGGATTTTGAACCTGTTGCCGCCGCCGCAACGCGCGGGTATCATAACTAGTATATATATATATATATATATATATATATATATATATATGTATGTATATATATATATGTATATATATATATGTATATATATATATATATATATATATATATATATATATATATATATATATATATATATATATATATATATATATATATATATATATATATATATATATATATATATATATATATATTCAAGTGAGTACTACCTACTACACAGCGCACCCGAAGGTATCACTCGTAAAATTATTTTTTTGAAATTTTTTTTTCACAAACATGTTTTAATTAACATTACACAGATAATATGTGAATTTCACGCAAATTCGAACACTCTAATAAAGTGCATGAAATCACGAACCACATATATGCAAAATTATGTAAGTGTGCGTTCACATCATTTTTTAGGAGCTAGAAGATGTGCAAAACACAACTAACAAAATTACATATATATAAATGTCAACAATAATATTATAAAAATTAAAATTAATAAAGATAATGAACTTTAAATAAATTAGTAAAGAGTATTTAAATTAAAATAAAAGTTAAATTTTAAATAAAATACGAACAATAGTAAATGTAAATAAAATATTAAAACATAACTATATTTATAAATAAAATAAGTGTGTTTATAATAAATTAAGTATATCTATAAATAATATAATTATAAAGATAAAATAAAATAAAATAAATGTTGGACTATAAATGGGTAAATAATAAAACCATAGGGACTAAAAGCGTCTCAATAAAAAGGGTAAAAATGTTATTCTTACAAATTTAACGGTTGTGTCGTTAAGTTTAACGGACGAGGGACTAAAAGGGCACACAATTAGCAAAATAGGAATGAAATTTGACCTTATTATAATTAAGGGACTGAATCCGGATAAACCATCAAACCACAAGGACCAAAAATGTCATTTACTCTTAATTTTTTAAATATAAAAAATCTAAACTCGTTATTTTTTTTAATTTTTAGTTGATAATTATTATTGTTTGTGTGTCTTTATAAATATTTTATTACTCGATCATTTTTAAGATTTTGATATTAAAATGATTGATATTTTAATTATTAAGATAAGGTTATTATTCAATAGCTACGAAAATAAATAAAAAAAGAAGTGTTAATTACATAAATGGTCTCCACGGTTTGTTAGTATTTATGGATTTCGTTTCTAACATTTTTTTTAATTATCGTAAACAAATATATAAATAGTATATATATATGTTTTTCATTTTCTAGTAATTATTATAAAAAAACCTATATGTAAAAAAATATTATACTAACATAAAAGATTATTTAAAATAATCTCTAGGTTTATCTTTAAAATTTAAATGCATGAAAGTTTAATTTTAAACCAAAATTTATAACATTAATTATTATGATTGTTAAGTTTATTATGACTAGAGGAATAATATAATAAATAGAAATAATTATTGTTGATTATATTAAAGTAAAATAAAATTTTAAAAAATTATATTTTCGGATCGACTTAAATAATACATGGATCAATATGATTATAATATATTAAAAAATTATAAGGATGATAAAAACACAATTGTGTTTATATATATATATATATATATATATATATATATATATATATATATATATATATAAATTAAAAAGATTTTTTACGGATCTTCTTAAATTTAAAATCGGTTTTAGTTTAGCTCGGTCATGTTATGGGTCTAGGTTCGAGAGAGTACCTAGCGAACCAGAAGTAACCATCTTTAAAAAAATTAATTTTTTTTCATAAACATGTTTTTATTAATATTATAAATATAATATGTATATTTCATATACATTCACATCTTCTATCACTTTAAAAATGACGTGAACTTACAGTTACATAAATTTGCATACACGTGAACGTGTGTGTGTGTGTGTGTGTATATATATATATATATATATATATATATATATATATATATATATATATATATATATATATATATATATATATATATATATATATATATGATGCATGATCACGAACACTTAGAGTGTGTGAATGTACGTGAATTATATATATCATCTTTGTAAGGTTCATCAAAACTTGTTTATGAAAAAAATTCTAAAATATTTTACGAGTAGTACCTTCTGGTGCGCTGCATAATAGATGATACTCACTTGACTATATATATATATATATATATATATATATATATATATATATATATATATATATATATATATATATATATATATATAAAATATGGTTCGAGAGAGTACCACGCGCACCAGAATGTACCACCTTTAAAAAAAATTTAAATTTTTTTTTCATAAACATGTTTTAATTAGCATTATGAAAATCATATGTAAATTTCACATACATTCACATCTCCTAGCTCCTTTAAATTGATGTGAACACACACTTATATAATTTTGAATGTATGTGAACGTGCATTTTTGGTGATGCGTGTTTTCATGCACTTAAAGTGTTTGAATTTGCGTGAAATTTACATATGATCTGTGTAATGTTAATTAAAACATGTTCATGAAAAAAATTTCAAAAAAATTACTTTTAAGGGTGGTACCTTCTGGTGTACTGCATAATGGGTGGTACTCACTTGAACCTAAATCTATATTATATATATAGAAGTGTGTGTGTATAAAACTTAAGTTAGATTAAATTGATAATAAAATGACGACAAATAAAAATATATAATGTGTTGATGGATCGAGCGCCACATAATAGATAAATACATAAAAAAAAATTAATCAAATATATACATTGACATTGAACTACTTATAATATTGTTAGGCAAAAAGAAGGCATTTGATAAAACCAAGGCTGAGTGCTTCAAACGTGGCAAAACTGACCATATAGCTGCTGACTGTGTGTCAAAAGCTGTTGGTCAGTCATCCTGTGAAGACCTCCCTTTCCGGGTCAGTCCTCAGAGTCTAGGTCCCACAAATAGCAATACGATATCAACCATACTAAGATAGGGTAATTAAATTGCAGAATAATAAAATTACATGTACATACAAGGTTAGGATTAAGTTTACATATTTCAAAATAAAGTTATAAAAGGGTAACATCTAATCTAATCATAATATCATACATTACATCAAATCTACCCAGAACCACCACAATTGTTGTCTTCCAATCAGTACCAGAAAGATTTGTTGAGTAGTGGTCTAGAAAATCTTCAAAACTTGGATCTTGAATGACCTAAGTACTAGGTCCTGCAGGTGATTTTCCTTTGGCTTTTCCTGTAAAATATTAATGCAACATCTGTAAGCAACGCTTAGTGAGTTTATAGATTTTCAATATCAACATGCGTGTCAAGCGGAGTCATTAGTCTTAGCGTGATATGTCTTGGCTGCCGCTACAGCCCTCATGATTGAGATATAGTATCATAAGATCGGATGATGTTCAAGCCACACTCACGCTTAAATCGTGGGGATCAGCCACATACTGGGCTAGCTACCAGTAAGTCAATATGGCGGAACATCGGAGGTCATAACCAATTCATAAGAACTGGTGAAATAGCCGGGTCTAGAACAATAGACCATAAGGGCTAGTCAAGCTGAATCAATCTATCAAAGGTCTGATCAATAATGGAAGCATATGTCTTAGAAGTCATGATAGCAATGAATCATAAGGCAAAGTCTGAAGCAATATTAAATGCAATATGATAAGATAATCAAATAGCTATCATGATCCACTGGGCAACACCCATCCATGGTGTGCACAGGTCTCATTCCAGCTGATAAAGTGAATGTCAATAAATCTATCAGCAACAATATATCTCAACCGGATCTATGCATGTTCAATCTGAATATCTATAACTCACAGGTCTGGGTCTTGGTCAAACAGATATATGAATCTGCCACCTGAGTTATCTCAGGATTTTGTCAATCTGTAATCTGTCAATTCTTTTCAAATCAGAGACCCGCTTTCAAGTCTTTAAGTCTTTAAATCTTTGTTCAGATAATAACTGAACCTGTTCAAATTCATTCATGATAATATCATGTTAATTTCATCGTCTGTATCATCATCATTATCATGGAATTTCATTATTTCTTTTGGTCATTAAAATCTGTAATTCTATCTGATTCTGATAACTGATATCTTGTCAATCTTTCATTAAATTCTCATAAGTTCTCTTTTCTTATATATATATATATATATATATATATATATATATATATATATATATATATATATATATATATATATATATATATCATATATATAACTAAAAAAGCATATGCATATAATCATTTATTTAATTGAAATATAAAATTGGGTTTCGGGCCATCAATTTCGGATCCACCCGGATTCGGATCATCCGGATCCGGACACCTCCGAACCGAACTGGCCAACCGAATTCGGATCTATGTACCTCAATCTGAAATCTTGGATCCGAATTGGACCTATCCGAATTGAGAACCTATGAACCGAATTTGAAGGCATCCGAAATGTAAGATCCGAAACATGCTTCATCCGAAACTGGGATCAAAGCCAGATCCGAATTAGAATCCGAATTGGGAACCGAAGTGGTGCATCATCCGAATTCGGACATATCCGAATTCGGATCCTTCATGTTCATAAATTTCCAGATTTGTTCTTGGTGTTCTTGGTGTTCTTCATACAGATTTTTGTCAAATTTCACTAAAACTCATTTATATCGACATGCAATGTATTATAATGTTGTAATATCATTATTTGAATGTTTTTATATAATTTCTTTGATCAAAAACATCTTAATTTGACCAAGATAATCCAAAAACTCATAATTTTCTCAAGAACACATATTTTCACAACAATTCCGATTTCTTCTTATTTTGGACAATCTAATCACCGATTTTTGTTTCTGTTACATTTATTATCATTAATTCATCATAATCTACTATGATCTAAAACATGCAACTTAAAATTCATGTTTTTAAATCTTTGGTTTCGGTTTTTATCAAAACCGAACCAAACCTCTAAAAATCTTGAAATATAGCTCAAGAATTACCTCAAATTTGTCAATTGATGATTCTTGATAATGATTATAACTTCTTTTAGTCTTCAATTCATCAATTAATTGCAACAATTTGATGAAACTTGATGGTGGCCGTATGAATGTAGAGAGAGAGTAGAGAGAGAAAGAAATTTGGTGTTAAATGATCTTAAATGATCATTATTCTAGGCTTTTATATATAATTTTGGTCTCATTTGTTATTTAACCCACTAAACTTTTGTATTTTTCATCTCTTTATTCTAATCATTTTAATTATATCATAAATATAATTTAAAATTATATTTACTTAATAAATTTTCATTCTTTAATTAATATTTGCAATACAAATAATATAAAAAATTATATTATTATCTCAAAATAACATTACATAACTGGTCAAAAGTTAGGTTGTTACAGAATGGGCTCCACCACGCACAAACTTCGTCCCCGAAGTTAGCTACGTTCGAACAGACTGGGATATGTTGCTTTCATGACATCTCTGGATTCCCAAGACTGATGCGAACCTTTGTGGTGTTTCCACTGGACAAGCACCATCTGTATTTCTTTATTCCGAAGCTTTTTGGTCTTCGAGTCCAGAATACGTTCTGGCTCTTCAACCACGCGAAGCTTCTCATCAATTTGCAAGTTAACGTGTGGTATCTGCACTTCTCTTTCATCAGCTAAACTCTTTCTCAAGTGACTAACATGGAATACAGGATGTATTCCAGCTAAGTCCGCTGGTAGATCAAGACGGTAAGACTGATTCCCAATCTTTTCCACAATCTTGGACGGACCAATAAATCTCGGAGCTAACTTGTTTCTTTTAATGAACCGTACCACATTCTTCATTGGGGATACTTTCAGCATCACCCAATCATTAACTGCAAAACTGATTGATCTGTGCCGGTTGTCATAATATGACTTCTGCCTGCTTTGAGCTTCAAGAATATTTCTTCTAACAAGTTGAATCTTTTCGTGAGTCAACTGTAGAAGGGCAGGTCCTGCTATTGGCGATTCACCTGTTTCGCGCCAACAGGTAGGAGTTCTGCATTTTCTTCCGTACAAAGCTTCAAAAGGAGCCATCTTGATTGTAGAATGATAACTGTTGTTGTAAGAGAATTCGATCAACGGCAAGTGGTCATCCCAGTTACCACCTAAATCAAGAATGCAGGCACGAAGCATATCTTCGAGAGTTAGAATAGTACGCTCACTCTGGCCATCTGCATTTGGATGATAAGCAGTACTCATAGAAATCCGAGTACCCATCCCTTCTTGTAGTGCTTGCCAGAATCTGGATGTGAAGCGACTATCACGATCAGATACAATAGACTTTGGCACACCGTGACGAGAAATAATTTCTGTGATGTACAACTGTGCCAATCTATCCAGAGAATAAGTTTCTTTCATTGGAATGAAATGTGCTGATTTCGTTAAACGATCAACGACTACCCAGATAGAGTCGTGTTGTCTTTTGGTCTTTGGCAACTTCGTAATGAAGTCCATTGTTATATGCTCCCACTTCCATTCAGGAACTGACAGTGGTTGCATATCCCCGAAGGGTTTCTGGTGTTCTGCCTTAACCATCTGACATACTTTGCAGCTTTCAACACATTTTCCGATGTCTTTCTTCATTCCTGGCCACCAGTGATCAGCTTTCAGATCAAAATACATCTTTGAGCTGCCAGGATGAATAGATAACTTGGACTGATGAGCTTCGGATAGAAGAGTGCTACGGATTGAACCATACTTAGGAACCCAGATTCGGTTTCCCTTGAGACAGTGAAGTCCCAAATGATTCAGAGTCAGAAATGGTAACTACCCTTTAAGATTTTCAGAATCAATATTCTCTTCTTTCAGCGCTTCAGTTTGAGCAACTCGAATATCTTCAATAAGATCAGAAGAGAATATAACTGGAGTTAGGGCATAACAGCACTTTTCTGGATATACTTTTCTACTCAACGCATCCGCGACAACATTTGCTTTGCCGGGATGATATAAGATCTCGCAGTCATAATCCTTGATAAGCTCCAAGGACCGACGCTGCTTCATGTTCAGATCTTTTTGAGTGAAAAGGTATTTGAGACTTTTATGATCGGTGTAGAGCTGACACCGAGTCCCATATAGATAGTGACGCCAGATCTTCAGCGCAAAGGTAACAGCAGCCAACTCAAGATCATGAGTTGGTGCACTTTTCTCATAGTCTTTTAATTGCCTTGAAGCATAGGCAATTACTTTTCCCCTTTGCATCAGAACACATCCTAAGCCAGTACCAGATGCATCGCTATAAACAACGAAATCATCATTACCTTCTGGCAAGGCTAGGATCGGCGCTTGAATCAACTTTTGCTTCAGAATATCAAATGCCTCTTGCTGTTTATCGGTCCAAACGAAAGGAGTATTCTTTCGTGTTAGCATTGTAAGCGGCACAACAATTTTTGAGAAGTCCTTTATGAATCGCCGATAATAACCGGCCAATCCAAGGAAACTTCTTATCTCGGAGGCATTGCGAGGTGTTTGCCACTTCTGAACAGCCTCGACTTTAGACGGATCAACTGATATTCCTTCGCCAGAAACGACATGGCCAATGAATTGAATCTATAAGATAATCAAGATAGAAATTCAAGTTCTGATGTGAATCGTAGAATAGTTAAGGAAACAGCTTAAGACATATATAATAAAGATTATACCTGTCTGAGCCAGAATTCGCACTTAGAAAACTTTGCGTAGAGTCTTTCTTTTCTCAGTAACTCTAGCAATTGTCGCAGATGAACGGAATGATCAGCCTCCGTTTTGGAGTAAATCAAAATATCGTCTATGAACACGATAACTGATTTATCCAACATTGGTCTGCACACGCGATTCATGAGATCCATGAATGCCGCTGGTGCATTTGTTAAGCCGAACGGCATCACGAGAAATTCGTAATGACCGTATCTTGTACGGAAGGATGTCTTCGGTATATCCTCATTTCTTACTTTCAGTTGATGATACCCAGAACGGAGATCTATCTTTGAGAAATAACTAGCTCCTTGCAGTTGATCAAACAGATCATCAATCCTGGGCAAAGGATATTTATTCTTTATGGTGACTTTGTTCAACTCGCGGTAGTCGATGCACATACGGAAGGTTCCGTCTTTCTTTTTAACAAATAGAACTGGTGCACCCCACGGAGAAGAACTCGGTCGGATAAACCCTTCTCTAACAGCTCTTGCAGTTGCTTTGACATTTCCTGCATTTCTGCAGGTGCAAGTCTGTATGGAGCTTTTGCAATAGGAGCCGCACCAGGAACCAAGTCAATACTAAACTCGACTTGACGTTCCGGTGGCACTCCGGAAATATCGTCAGGGAATACGTCTGGGAACTCACAGACGATAGGAATATCAGATAAAGACTTCTTTTCAGAGTTGGATTCAGATAAAACGTAGCACAGATAGGATTCGCGACCCTTGGATAGATACTTATAAACTTTATCAACAGAAATGAAGCAGTGATCACCTTTTCGCTTCTCGCCCTTGATCTCAAGTACTCGGCCGTCTGAAGACTTGATTCTGATGACTCGCCGGTTGCAGATAATTGTAGCCTCGTTGTTCATTAACCAATCCATGCCGATGATGACGTCAAATTCTTTAACGGAATCGGGATGAGGTCGAGATTGAATACGATATTATCAACAAGTAGTGTACAATTACGATAAATGGAATCAGCCATAACAAAATTGTTACTAGCTGTCTCAATGTCTAGTATCACGGGAAGCTTTGATGAAGACTTACATAATTGACGTGCAAAAGAGGTTGATATGAAAGAACGACTTGCGCCGGAATCAAATAATACACGAGCCGGAATCGAGTTAAGTAAAAACATACCCGTAACTACATCAGGTGTTTCTTTTGCTTCCTCGGCTGTGATTTGGAAAGCTCGAGTCCGTGCAGTCGGCGTTGCAGCAGAACTTTTCCCTGTAGAACCTCCTGCGGATGATTGAGACTGATAACGTTGCCCGCTTCGACACTGGTACATGAAGTGTCCTTTCTTACCACATTTCGCACATCCTCGTCCCTGCTGTGGACATTCCTCACTGCTGTGACCGATCATATTGCACGCAAAGCAAGTAACATCTTCTGGATTGCACAACCCCATGTGTGACTTTCTGCATCGCTTGCAGAATCGTGGCTCGTTCGTTAGGGAATAAGCTTGTGCTTTCTGTTGTGAACTATGCTGATGGGATTGCTGAGATTGTGACTGAGACTTATTTGGCTTAAAGAATCTGCCAAACCGCTGTTTCTTTGGAGGAGACGGATTCATCGGGTTAGTAGACGGAGCATAAAGCTGATCGCCGTATTCTAAATAACCTCGCTCGATTTGTCTAGCCGCTTCTACCATTTCCAAGTAACTCTTGTATTTAATCGCGCTCATCGGATGTCTGTATCTTGGATTAAGTCCTACACGAAATCTATTCATCTTTCTCTCCTCGGTAGCTACTTGGTATGAGGAGTAACCGCATAGTCGTGAAAACTCGTGTTCGTATTCATCAACTGTCTTCGTCCCCTGAGTCAGCTGCATCAACTGTACCTCCATCTTATCTTGTTGGTCAATCGGGCAGTACTTTGCATTGAACATATCAAGAAACTGCTCCCATTCTAAAGTCTGAATCACCTCCTCACCATAGATACTTCGCTGGGTTTTCCACCAGGCACGAGCAGCTCCCACAAATAGTGCAGACGCATAACTTACTTTCTTGGAGTCTAAGCAGTCAGAGATTCTAAAGATCTCTTCGGTATGACTAATCCAATCCATCGCCTGAATTGGATTCACTGTTCCTTCAAAATTCAATGCACCGCTAGCTTTAAAATCCTTAAATTTGCAGCCTTTTGGCTGAGCAGTTTGCGTTTCTGGGGTAGAGTTATCAGAATCAGATTCATTAGTCTGGACTTGCTTTTCTTTTCGCTTAATTTTCTTTTCTTCACGTCTTTTAGCTTCGGCCTCATCTCTGGCCCGAAACTGTTCTTGCATTATTTTGTTCTGTTGTTCTGAGTGTTGGGCTAAGAGTTGTTGCATCATTTCAAACATTTGTTGTGGATTCATGTTGCTGGGAATATCACCTGATCCTGATCCTGACATCTTCTACTGAAAATTAAAATCAATTAACTATCAGTTTATAGACTTAGATCTATGTACCCTTTTTCCCATCCTAACAGTCTGTACATCCTATCTCAGTTCAAACCACCTAAATGATTGATACATATGTATTGCTTCAGTTTGAGATCAAGTATACTTACGTAATACTTGATTCACTCAAACTAGTGCTCTGATACCATCCTGTGAAGACCTCCCTTTCCGGGTCAGTCCTCAGAGTCTAGGTCCCACAAATAGCAATACGATATCAACCATACTAAGATAAGGTAATTAAATTGTGGAATAATAAAATTACATGTACATACAAGGTTAGGATTAAGTTTACATATTTCAAAATAAAGTTATAAAAGGGTAACATCTAATCTAATCATAATATCATACATTACATCAAATCTACCCAGAACCACCACAATTGTTGTCTTCCAATCAGTACCAGAAAGATTTGTTGAGTAGTGGTCTAGAAAATCTTCAAAACTTGAATCTTGAATGACCTAAGTACTAGGTCCTGCAGGTGATTTTCCTTTGGCTTTTCCTGTAAAATATTAATGCAACATCTGTAAGCAACGCTTAGTGAGTTTATAGATTTTCAATATCAACATGCGTGTCAAGCGGAGTCATTAGTCTTAGCGTGATATGTCTTGGCTGCCGCTACAGCCCTCATGATTGAGATATAGTATCATAAGATCGGATGATGTTCAAGCCACACTCACGCTTAAATCGTGGGGATCAGCCACATACTGGGCTAGCTACCAGTAAGTCAATATGGCGGAACATCGGAGGTCATAACCAATTCATAAGAACTGGTGAAATAGCCGGGTCTAGAACAATAGACCATAAGGGCTAGTCAAGCTGAATCAATCTATCAAAGGTCTGATCAATAATGGAAGCATATGTCTTAGAAGTCATGATAGCAATGAATCATAAGGCAAAGTCTGAAGCAATATTAAATGCAATATGATAAGATAATCAAATAGCTATCATGATCCACTGGGCAACACCCATCCATGGTGTGCACAGGTCTCAATCCAGCTGATAAATGAATGTCAATAAATCTAACAGCAGCAATATATCTCAACCGGATCTATGCATGTTCAATCTGAATATCTATAACTCACAGGTCTGGGTCTTGGTCAAACAGATATATGAATCTGCCACCTGAGTTATCTCAGGATTTTGTCAATCTGTAATCTGTCAATTCTTTTCAAATCAGAGACCCGCTTTCAAGTCTTTAAGTCTTTAAATCTTTGTTCAGATATTAACTGAACCTGTTCAAATTCATTCATGATAATATCATGTTAATTTCATCATCTGTATCATCATCATTATCATGGAATTTCATTATTTCTTTTGGTCATTAAAATCTGTAATTCTATCTGATTCTGATAACTGATATCTTGTCAATCTTTCATTAAATTCTCATAAGTTTTCTCTATATATATATATATATATATATATATATATCATATATATAACTAAAAAGCATATGCATATAATCATTTATTTATTTGAAATATAAAATTGGGTTTCGGGCCATCAATTTCGGATCCACCCGGATTCGGATCATCCGGATCCGGACACCTCCGAACCGAACTGGCCAACCGAATTCGGATCTATGTACCTCAATCCGAAATCTTGGATCCGAATTGGACCTATCCGAATTGAGAACCTATGAACCGAATTTGAAGGCATCCGAAATGTAAGATCCGAAACATGCTTCATCCGAAACTGGGATCAAATCCAGATCCGAATTAGAATCCGAATTGGGAACCGAAGTGGTGCATCATCCGAATTCGGACATATCCGAATTCGGATCCTTCATGTTCATAAATTTCCAGATTTGTTCTTGGTGTTCTTCATACAGATTTTTGTCAAATTTCACTAAAACTCATTTATATCGACATGCAATGTATTATAATGTTGTAATATCATTATTTGAATGTTTTTATATAATTTCTTTGATCAAAAACATCTTAATTTGACCAAGATAATCCAAAAACTCATAATTTTCTCAAGAACACATATTTTAACAACAATTCCGATTTCTTCTTATTTTGGACAATCTAATCACCGATTTTTGTTTCTGTTACATTTATTATCATTAATTCATCATAATCTACTAAGATCTAAAACATGCAACTTAAAATTCATATTTTTAAATCTTTGGTTTCGGTTTTTATCAAAACCGAACCAAACCTCTAAAAAATCTTGAAATATAGCTCAAGAATTACCTCAAATTTGTCAATTGATGATTCTTGATAATGATTATAACTTCTTTTAGTCTTCAATTCATCAATTAATTGCAACAATTTGATGAAACTTGATGGTGGCCGTATGAATGTAGAGAGAGAGTAGAGAGAGAAAGAAATTTGGTGTTAAATGATCTTAAATGATCATTATTCTAGGCTTTTATATATAATTTTGGTCTCATTTGTTATTTAACCCACTAAACTTTTGTATTTTTCATCTCTTTATTCTAATCATTTTAATTATATCATAAATATAATTTAAAATTATATTTACTTAATAAATTTTCATTCTTTAATTAATATTTGCAATACAAATAATATAAAAAATTATATTATTATCTCAAAATAACATTACATAACTGGTCAAAAGTTAGGTTGTTACACATCCAAACCATACAAGACAAACAAGGATGATGGTTATAGGGTTAAGTACCTTATGGCCATGGCTAAGCTGAGGAAGTTGGAAAACTCAGTGGGTTCCAACCGCCAAAAGGGACTCATGGCAGAGACTTGTGACTGGGAGGAATCTGATTCATCATCTGATGAAGAAGACAATCAATGTCTGATGGCTAACACTGATGTCCCATCAACAAGCAGTTTCAAACAGGATCTGGCTGAAGCTGAAGCTTTCAGCAGCTTGGAGAACTGGAATCCTACAATGATGTGTAAGGTACAAAATTTTATGGCTTACAGTTCTGAAGAAAAGTTAAAATGTTTGAATATATGCTAGTTGATTTGAAAGCTGCTGTTGAGAAGCATGATGCTTTATTATCTGAAATCTCTAAGCTTAAAACTGATCTTAAAACAAAATCCAGTAAACTGGACAGTTTCCATAAGTTGGAAACTGAGCTTGATGAATTAAAACACATCAACTCTATTTTACTGGAAGAAAAGAGAGAAACAGATATAAAGCATGCTAAGCTTCAAAAGATAGTTGACTCTTGGTGCCAATCTGCACGAAAAGTCAGCCAGTGTATAAGTCAACAGATCCCTGCACAAATTCAAGCCTATCTTGGAGGGGATCTTGACACAGCAGCTTCCATTGTTGAGATTAATAATCTGAAAGAAGATTTATCCACTCTTGGTGAGCTTCCAAACACTTTTATTCAAAAAGTGAATGGTAAACTAATATCAACAAACAGATTTGTCAGACCTCAAAATACTGATAGCTCGTGTGAACCTAGCTCAAAAGCTGGTATTGGAGTATGTTCTCCATCAAACCAGCCTGCTAAGTGCTCTGCTGATTCACACAAGCAAAAGAAAGGAAAACATGTCCAAACTGCAGCTGTGGATACTAAACCTGTTGGCAAAACAGGTTCTGGGTGGTAAAAGGCATGATAATCCTTTTGATGCTAAACATTTTGAAAATAAGTTTTCAAAAGTTAAGCAGCCTGCTTTCAACAAGGGTAAGTCTCATGTTGAAAGCAAACATGCTGTAATTTCTAATAAGTTTTCTAATCATAGTGGTAAACTGGTTTTAAATGAGAATAAGTTTTTCAAAACCAGAAACAATGATTATGTTGATAGGCAGCATAAATCACGTCTCAGTAGGGGCAAAGACAAAGCCATTGCTCAGCCTGAGAAACTTGGGAACAAGTTTCCCAAACCTGTGGAAGTTCAAAAACCAATTAAGCTTCCTGTCTTTGACATTTGTCCTCCTAAAAAGAGGAAAGAAGAAACAAACAAAGCTGTGGCTATTGAACCCTCCACTCAAGCTGTTGATTCATCAAATAGTAATAAACTTGCTAAACCTGCTAACAGAATCAACAAAAATAACTCAGAATGTGTTTCTGAAAGTTCTCCTTCCAAAAATCCTAAAAAGAGAAAATGTTATAAATGTGGGAAGAAGACACATCTGGCCAAGGACTGTCCTGAATCTGAGGACATGAGGCCTGTTGACTCTGATGGTTCTCTCACAGCTGTTACAAGCAGTGTTGGAAACATCTCAGTCAATGAAAGTGGTATCCAAGTTGATACCATTCAAATAGGAAATATTAGTGTGGATATTATAAGTCCATCAACAAATGTTGGTGAAGTAGGAGAACTCATCTCTGTGATGAGTTCCCCTAAAAATGACTAATACTTCTCTCATCACTCTGCAGGAAAAACAACCTTCCCAGGTTTGGTACTTGGACAGTGGCTGCTCAGGGCACATGACAGGTTGTAAAGAATTGCTGAGTGATCTCAGGCCTGAAAAAGGGCCAAAAGTCACATTTGGTGACAATGTACAGGGATCCACTGAGGGATATGGAACTCTTAAAGCTGGTGCTGCAGTGTTCAAAAGAGTAGCCTATGTGGTTGGGCTAAAACATAACCTTGTTAGCATAAGTCAATTGTGTGATGCTGGCTATAAGGTTAACTTTGATGAGCACATGGGTTACATATTGGATCCCCAAAGCAAAGTTGTGTTATGTGCTCAACGAAAGAAAGGTGTATATGTTGTGGGCATGCAATCTGCTGATCCCACAACTGAAACCTGCTTTCTCACAAGAACAAATGCAGACTTAAACTGGTTATGGCACAAAAGGCTGTCACATCTGAACTTCAAGAACATCAACAAACTCTGTAAGAAAGAGTTAGTGACAGGTTTGCCTTCTATGACCTTTGTTAAAGATAAACTCTGCATAGCTTGTGAGAAAGGCAAGCAGAGAAAATCATCATTTAAATCCAAACATAACTTCTCTATTGATACTCCTCTCTTCTTAATCCATATGGACTTGTTTGGACCTGTTAATGTCCCAAGTCTAGGAGGAAGAAGATACACTCTAGTAATGGTTGATGAGTTCTCCAGGTACACATGGGTTATCATCTTGAAGAACAAAGGAGAGGCTGCTAGAGAAATTATTGGATTTGTGAAAAAGATGGAAATGCTGAACTCTGCCCAAGTAAAGCAGCTTAGAAGTGATCATGGTACTGAATTCAGAAATAGTACTCTTGAAGACTTCTGTGAAGAGAAAGGAATTACTCAAAACTTTTCAGCTGTAAGAACTCCACAACAAAATGGAGTTGCTGAAAGGAGAAACAGAACTCTCATTGAAGCTGCTAGAACCATGCTGTGTGCATCAGGTTTACCTTCATCATTCTGGGCTGAAGTTGTCAACACTGCCTGCTTCACCAAAAACAGATCCTTAGTGGTGAAAAGGTTCAACAAGACTCCCTATGAGCTGCTCAAAGCGAGGAAGCCAAATGTCAGTTACTTCCATGTGTTTGGGTGTCCCTGCTTCATTCTGAATCAAAGAGATCAACTGTCAAAGTTTGAACCAAAAGCTGATGAAGGTGTGTTTGTTGGCTACTCTGCTATCTCTAAAGCCTACAGAGTGTACAACAACAAAAGAAAGGTGATAGATGAATCTATCAATGTCACCTTTGAAGAGTCTAAGAATGCTTCCACCAAAGCTGTTCCTGAATCAGTTTCAGGAGAATTAAATTTTGATGATCTAATGCATTCAAACAATGAAGATGACTCAAAAGCTTCCACTACATCTAGTGTGGAACCTGTTAATCATGATGGGCATGATGATGATTATGTCAATACAACCTGTGTGAATAAGTGTACTGACTTAATTACAACTGCATGTCCTGAACCTATCAATGCTGATTTTCCCAATTCTACTGCTGATATGTTCAATAGTGGTCAGACATGTTCAACAAGTGAACAGGCTCAAGACAACAGTGTGTCTGAAAATCTTGAGAGCTATTCAACAGAACCTGCTGAAGATGTTAACAACTCAGGTGAATCATCATTGAAAAATGATCCTAAGTGGATCAGGTGTCACCCCAATGATCAAATAATCGGTGACATCAACAAAGGGGTACAAACAAGGTGGGACAGCTTAGGGAACTTTTGTATGTTCTCTAGTTTTGTTTCACTGATGGAGCCAAAGAAGGTGGATGAAGCACTAAAAGATGCCAATTGGATCACTGCCATGCAAGAAGAGCTCAATCAGTTTGAGAGAAACAAGGTATGGAAGCTGGTCCCTGCTCCTAAAGGTAAAACCATAATTGGCACAAAATGGGTTTTCAGGAATAAGATGGATGAGCAAGGTCATGTCATTAGAAATAAGGCAAGACTGGTTGCTCAGGGCTACAGACAGGAAGAAGGAATTGATTATGATGAAACATTTTCTCCTGTGGCCAGGCTAGAAGCAATTCGTTTGTATCTAGCCTACGCTGCTCATAAGAGCATTAATGTATTTCAAATGGTTGTGAAGAGTGCATTTTTAAATGGAAAGCTGCAAGAAGAAGTTTATGTCAAGCAGCCTCCAGGTTTTGAAAATGAACAACATCCAGGTTTTGTCTATAAGTTGGACAAAGCTCTCTATGGTCTCAAACAAGCACCTAGAGCCTGGTATGACACTCTTACTGAGTTCCTTATGAGCAATGGGTATTCCAGAGGTAAAGTGGATACTACACTGTTCATAAAGAAGGTGAAATCTGATATTATGCTTGTTCAAATTTATGTGGATGACATAATATTTGGTTCTACTAATGAGCAGTTGTGCAAGAATTTTTCATTACTCATGAAATCCAAGTATGAAATGAGTATGATGGGAGAACTAACTTTCTTTTTAGGATTACAGGTTAAACAAACCTCAACTGGAATTTTTATAAATCAAAGAAAGTACACTTTAGATCTTTTGAAAAAGTTCAAATTTGATCAAAGTTCTCCTATTAAAACCCCAATGGCAACCAATGTAAAATTGGATGCTGATGCCAGTGGCAAAGCTGTTTCAGTAACAGCTTACAGAGGCATGATTGGGAGCTTGCTATACTTAATTGCTAGTAGACCTGATATTATGTTTGCCACCTGTCTGTGTGCTAGGTTCCAAGCTGATCCAAAGGAATCTCATCTAGCTGTTGTTAAAAGAATCTTCAGATACCTGAAGGGTACACCAGGTTTGGGTCTTTGGTATCCCAAAGACTCCAGCCTTGAACTAACTGGTTATTCAGATTCTGATTTTGCAGGCTGCAGGCTAGACAGGAAAAGCACAACAGGTGGATGTCAACTCCTTGGTGGTAAGTTGATAAGTTGGTGCAGCAAGAAGCAGAACTCTGTGTCTACTTCTACTGCTGAAGCTGAGTACATTGCTGCTGGAAGCTGCTGTGGGCAGATTCTGTGGATGCAGCATCAGCTTGAAGATTATGATCTTGTGTATAGGAAAATTCCTATTCTGTGTGATAACACAAGTGCCATAGCTATTTCCAACAATCCAGTATTTCAATCTAGAACAAAGCATATTGAAGTCAGACATCACTTCATCAGGGACCACATTCAGAAAGGTAATGTGGAGGTAAGTTTTATTTCCACTAATGAACAGCTTGCAGACATTTTCACCAAACCTCTTGATGAAAACAGGTTTAATTACCTTGTCAGCAAGCTGGGCATGTTAAACAAGAGTGACTAAGTGTTTCTCAAAGGTCTAAGAATTTGTGTGTTTCACACTGCTCAAGTTTCTCAGAACAGCTTAGACAGAACAGGTTATACATGTTCTGTACTTAGTCATTTGTCTGAAAAACTTGAACAGCTTGAGCATACAACAGGCTGAACAAAAACAGCTTACTCGTCCAGCCTACTCTGATGGTCCAATCTTCACCCTGTTCATTCCTTCACACTGTCTTACAAGCCATTGTCTTGTAACCTGTTCAACTATTGAACACAACCTGCTCTTACAAAAGAGAGCAGGCTGAAGGCACAGTTTGAAAAATGAACACCTTGAAGATTGAACAGCTTGTGATGACCTTGCTCATCACAGGTTTGACCAACAGCTTAGACCAACAATTTTAATTACCTTTCTTCAAACTTAAGTTACTTAATTAATGTTTTATTTAACTTAATTACTGCGGATAATGTGGGTTACGTGTGTTAGTGATTAAAAAGGGCTCAAGCGGTCTGACAAACGGTCTGACATGGACAACCGTTCCGTTTTCCGTTAACGACTTTTTCAAATCAAACTGCCCAAAACTTTCTCTCTCATACACACTCCCATTCAAATCCTATAAATACCCAACTACTGTTTCATCTTCGTCTTCCTCATCATTTCCAGAAAACCTCAAGAACCCTAAATATCGACTAAGTGTCTTCTGCTTCTCCAAACCTCAAAACTTCTCAAATGGCTCACAGACCTAATCCCTTTCTTCCAGTGTTCGTTGGTGATGATGTTGTCAAACACTCATCAGTCACCACAATGCTGACCATCAAACCCACCAACTACACCAAAAACTATGTGGGAAAAGGGTATGAAGAAATGGTGGAGTTCTTAAGAGTTCATCCGTTGAACTACGCAATGACTGCAACTCCTAGTGTCCTGTACCAGGAGATGGTGTACGAGTTCTGGTACACTTGTGCCTACAACCCCAACACCAAAATCATCAAGGGGACTATTCTCAATGGGACTCAGACCATTGGGATTACTGCTGATCTTCTCAGGGAGGTTCTTCATCTGCCCATTGCTGAATCATACGACATGCCCCAGCCTGAAAATGAGCAAATGGGAAATTTGCTACGCTTCTGTGGTGTAGCAGAACCTAAAATTGGAGCAACACTGTATAGGAAGGAGTTGTCTCCTACCTATAGCTTTCTGTTTGTCTCAGTGATGATGAGCTTCAGCAGCAAAGTTGGTTCATTTGACCAACTAAGTCGTGATGAAGTCCCAATAGTCCTACAGCTGGTGGATGAGACTACCATTGATATGGCTAAGTGGATATTTCTGAACATGAGGAACCTGGTGCAACAAGAGCCAAGACCAGCTGCTGTCCGATATCCCAGGTTTCTGAGCCTCATATTCAAGCATCATTGTGGTGAGCACCTGTACAATTCTCAACCTTTACTTAAAACTGTTGCCTTCCCTGTAATAGGGAATAAAGTTTTCTATACTCCTGTACTCCCAAATGAGCCTCCTCTATCCACACCAATGAGGAGGTGGTTAGGATTGGTGGAAGGACCCTCTGCTGTGAGGGTGGATCCAGAAGCTGCTGCTCCCACAGGAAAATCCAAAGCCAGGTCCAAACTCGTTAAGAGGGCCCTGGCAACTGCTGAAGCTGGGCCTGTGAAAAAGAAGGCCAAAACAGCTCAGTCTGAGTCTACTCTCTTAGCCTCTGTGGCTGAGGGGGAGCAGGCTGCTCACCCTGAAGCCTCTGTGGCTGGTGCCTTTGTGGCACCTGAGACTATGGAACAGGCCAACCCACCTGATTCTGACCCAGTCTCAAAACCTGTCCAGTCTGAACCCCTCATCACCTCTCCGCAATCACCCACTTCATCCATTCACTATCAACGAAAATCCATCTCCAAAAAGAAATCAGCCAAACCAACCACCTCCTCTGTTCCCTCCCAACAGGGTTCAGTTGTAAGAGAAGCAACCCCTACTGCCTCTCCTATATTGGGAGAAGGTTCAGCCCAATTGGAGCATGCTTCACTCCAACCTGAGTCTACCCAGAGTCAGCCTAGACCCTCTGGTTCCTTCCAACAGGAACCAGTTGTACAAACGGAGATAGCCACATAAACTATCCCAGCCTCCCAACAGGCTGAGGATATTGAAAGACAGGAGTCCTCTCCACTCCACACTGCGTCCACACTGTCCCCCACTCAAACTTCTTTACACCCTGAGTCTGCACAAGGTGTCAAACCTGCTGGTCTAGACCAACCAGCAGATCAGCCTTCGACTTCTGTTCCCCATGATACAGCTGTTCTACACCAAACAGCTGCTGAGGGACCAACAACCCAAGCTGATGAACCTCAGGGATCATACCATCCCTCTGGTGAGGCTGCTCCCTCCATGCACACTCCATCAGCAGGTTTCACCACTGCTGATGTTGAAATGCATATCCCATCTCCCAATGATGAGGTGCTTTTTCACCAAGGCACTGCAGAGGGAACACCCACTGGCCTTCATGAGGATGTTGCAACACAAGCAGCATCTGAAAGGCCCCCAACATCAACCCCTTTTCCTGATGAAGCAGCTACAGCCGCTGCTGAGGGACCCTTTGACCCCTCCAAGCTGGGCCATATTACTTTTGCCCAAGCTATGGAGCTTCTATCCAATGTCCCTCTTCCCTCTCCATCACATCCTCATACACTAGCCTCATCATCATCTTCTCCATCTACTCAATCTAAACAGTCTACCCATACACCTCCATCTCCTAAAGACCTACCTTTGAAGGATCAGCTTTCCCTGCTGACCAACAAAGTTGGTTCTTTAGAAACATCTATGTCCTCTCTACCCTCTCTCATTTCAGACTCTGTGTCTGCCCAGCTTAAGGGGTTCTTTGATTCGTTCAAAGACTCCTTTCCTACCACTCCACAAACAGATAATTCTCAACAGCTGATAGCACTCACTGCACAGCTTCAAACAGTGTCCAACTCCCTCTCCTCCATTCTTTCACTACAACAGGACTCTGTGTCCTCAATGACAGCTATTTCCCAACAGCTGTCATCTCTCCTCACTTCTTGCAATTCTACCCTTCCTGCCACTCTGGCCAGCTTGACCACACTAATTGGCTCCCTATCTAATTCTATGTCATCAAACCTTGCTGATGTGCAAGATTCTCTCGAATTACATCTTGCACAGCTTCAAAGTTTGCTGTTCAC
The DNA here is from genome assembly GCA_020465985.1 of Centrapalus pauciflorus. Taxonomy (NCBI): domain Eukaryota; kingdom Viridiplantae; phylum Streptophyta; class Magnoliopsida; order Asterales; family Asteraceae; genus Centrapalus; species Centrapalus pauciflorus. The sequence goes on from JAANYP010002256.1 coordinate 57,009, forward strand.
AGAGTCTGATAGGGAAAACATTGTTAAGCTGACCTCCCTTGCTGATACACAATCCTCTTCTCTTCAAACCTGTCTTTCCCAGCTTGCAGAGGTAAAGGACAATTTGGCTTTCTTAGTGACTAGCCTTGTTGGTCCCAGGCCTGCTGCCAAAAGTGCTGGCAAGCCTGATGACTTTGTGTCTTCAGACAGACCGGGTGTTGAAGGTGCTGGTCCATCTCCTTCAAAGGGGGAGAAGTCGTCTGCCTCTAAGACTAAGTCTAAGGGGGAGAAAACTTCTACTCCTAAGGAGAAACCAGTGCCTGCAGCACAAACTGGTCAACCAGCAGGAATCTCTGAAACAGGTACAATAGAGGGTGCTTCTCAAGCTGCTCAGCCTACTCAGGTTGAATCTCCAATCCCTGCTCAGTCTAAGGGGGAGGAATCCATCCCTGAGGGCAGGCCAAGCAGCAGAAGGAGGCATCTGATCTTAGAGGAAGAAGAAGAAGAGGAGGAAAGTCCTGAAGCTGCTACCACTACAGCAGCTAAAGGAAAAGAAATAGCAGAAGATGATCCCATACAGCAGAAAGCAGCAGAAATCCAATTTCACAAAGCTAGGGCCAAAGAAATGGGTCTTCCTATGCACAAGTACTTTGAGTTTAGAGAAGAACAGCTTCAAGCCCTGGAAGTTCTTAGAAAAGAAGAAGAATCTGCCAAAGCTGCCAAATCATTTGCACTTCAAGAAGCAAAGAAAGTTAAAATGTCTACTCTGGAAGTGCAAAAGAAAATATTGGAAGCTGCTAAGGGATCAGCAGGGGAGAAGGAAGCAGAGAAAGAAAAAGGTACTCTGGTCTCAGTGACCAAGCCTACAGTGCCTCATGCAAGAGCTCAGTACCATTTTGACAACCTGGCAAAGAAAAAATTTCAAGATGTTGCTGAAAGAAGGCTTGCCAAGGAAGCAATTGTCAAATCTGTCCCTATATCAAGAAAAGGCAGTCAGTGGAAGTTGAAAATAACAAGGATGGGTGCAGCAGGCCCAGAATTGGAAACATATGACTACACTGACGTAGCACAGATAGGGTACAGAGAATGGATTGAGCTGGCAGTTGCTCTAAGTGAGTCAAAGTCAGAAACGGCTAAGACAATCAGGGCATATGTCAAGAAACTGATGGGGAGAGTAAAGAGCCTTGGCCTGATCTCCAAAGAAGCAAGTGAAGGTGTCTTGGTGACACATCCAAAAATTAAGGCCAGGAGGACAAGGAAGGACACTGAAATGGAACTACTCCTTGCACTGATTGAACAAGGCGATTATGCCATTGAAATGAAAGGAGTTGATCACAGCCTGCCTAGTGGAATAGAGTTTGAAGATGGCAAGATCATTGAAGAGCCTGAGCTGGGGGCATTTTTTGTAGATCCCTTAACTCAGAAGAAATGCTTTCAAAGAGATTCAGATCTATACAAAGTGGATCTGAGACAACTTGTGGCCTTCAGACTTGCAGTTTCATTCAGGCAGTCTAGTAAGTGGAGAGCAGCCGTCTGGGATCAGCTCAGAGGCTTCTTTGAAAGAGGTGAACTTGATGATCCCAAGTTCATGATTATAAGAAGTGAAATTCAAGAACTTGAAGATACTAGAGAGGAATTGGAGAAGATGTTTGAAGATCCCCCTCCAGTGTGATGAAGTCCATCTGCCATCTGGGCAGGTGAAGAATGGAAGCTGTCCATCAGTTGGACAGGCTTACCATTTTCTGTTCCCAACAAAAACAGTCCAATGTACATTAGTTGTACTTTATTTACATATGTTGTAATTTCCTTTTACATTAGTTGTAATATACATCAGTACATTAGTTGTACTTTTGTAAGAACATGTGTTGTTCTAATGTAATAAAAAATCAGTATATATATAAACTGATCTTTTACTTTATGTTGATGTTGTAATTCTATTTCAACAAATGTACTATAAAAATATATAGTGATTTTTGACAAGACCAGCTTAGACTGGTTATTGCAAATAGGGGGAGATTGTTAGGCACAAAAAGGCCTCATTCAAACCTGTTCTGCATCTGAGGGGGAGATTATTAATCAAACCTGTTGATGCACTTGATGGGTAAAAGTTAAGGCCTGTTTATGCCTTAATAATACCTAAAAAGTGATTTGCAATATAAGTCCAAAGCTGTTCTATATGTTGCATGTGTTGCAACTAAGACAGTTTGTCCAAGCTGTTCTGTCTGCTGAACAGGCTGGACATAAACTGTCTACGCTGCTCTATACTGGTGAGCAGCTTGAGCAGTTTTCAAGTGTTCTGTTCTTTGTGAACAGAACCTGTTCTTTGTGAACAGGCTAAACACTTTATGGAATGTGTTTCCAAGTCCTCATGTATTGTATTTGACTACAAGATCAGTTTACAAAGTCGAAGACAAAGTGGAAATCAGAACTGCTTAGCCTGCCCAAGCTGTTCTGTTACATGAAGACAAAAGGTTATTTGAAAAAGGGTGACAGACCTTTTTCTTATATCAAAATAGGCCTTTACAAGGAAGAAAGACGCAAAGTTGACATTCCTTATTTAGTTAAAGGCAATGCAACAGTAGACAAAGTGAAAAGACAAAAGTTCTGCACACAAGAAGACAAGTCTGCTTTTCAGAAAGTGCAGAAAAGGTTATGTTGTCTTTTCAACAAGACTTCTCCTTTTTCATTCCGTCCTATGAAGAAGTTTCACTTAGATCCTCTGAGTGAGTATAAAAGGAAGCTTCTAAGGTCAGAAAGATTAAGCCGAAAAAGCTAAGTGCTGAAGCCAAGAGTGAACGTGCAAGTGTGTTTTTCATGCATGCAAGCCTGCTTGTGTAATACAGTTTCTTTGTGTCTAAGCTGTTCTATATAAGCTGTCCCTCTGAGTCTTGTAAACATAGTGAGTGCTTCTTAGTGAGTGTATTCATTGTTAACTAGTTTGAGTCTGTCTTAGACTAGTGAACATACTGTTGTATCTGTCATCTCAGCTTGAACCTTTCCGCATTCAAGCTTGTTTGTAATTAACAATTTGTTGATAATACATACAAACATTGATAAAATAGTGTGTAGTTTTTTAAATAGATGTATTCACCCCCCCTACAACTTAAAACTATATACTTTGGGAACCTCTCGGGACCTACAAATATAATATCTAGAATTAGGTTTAAATGTATATACAAATTTAATATAGACTAAATTAATGATAAATTGATAATTAAACCAAATTAATGGCCTTTAGTGTAACTATAACAATGTGTTTTCCTAATCAAGAAAAAAATTTTATGGGTCCAAAAGTCTAATTCGAGACATATATGGTAATGTTGTATAGATGATAATTTAAATAGTTTAAAATCAAGAAGTTGGTGTGTCGAGAAATAACACGTGCAATATTGTTTCGTTTTATTATATATATAGGGATCATTATGCAAAAAACCACTAAGTTGTCAGGTTTTTGTGATTAAAACCCCAAACCATTTTTCGTTGCATAGAAAACCCCGAACTGACCAAAAATCAGTAAATCAAGGTTTTATCAATGGATAACCGGCTGAAACCGGTTATTAATCCTACGTGGACCGGTAAATAACCTACGTGAAATAAATTTTAATTGTTAAAGTTAGTTGTCAAGTATTACACATCATTTAAACACTCATTGACAATTTTTTATCGTAATTTTTAAAACGGGATTACATCATCAACGGTGATTTAAATGATGTGTAATACTTGACAACCGGTTTCAACAACTAAAATTTATTCCACGTAGGTTATTTACCGGTCCACGTATGATTTATAACTGGTTTCAACCGGTTACCAATTGATAAAACCTTGATTTACTGATTTTTAGTTAGTTCAGGGTTTTTTATGCAACGAAAAATGGTTTGGAGTTTTAATCACAAAAAACTGATAAGTTTGAGATTTTTTGCGCAAATAACCCTATATTATATATCAAAAAAAGGATTTTATTAGTTTACATAAAAACAGAGAAATTCGCTTGGGCGGTGAAGAGATATTATATATATATATATATATATATATATATATATATATAGGGGTGGGTTCAATGGAAAACCACTATGCACCTGAAAACTGTGGAAACCTACACATACCGTCCGATTTGGTGCATTTCATGAAAAACGCAGTGACATGATCGTAAATAAGGTGATGTATCACGCGGGATTTTGATGCATCGCGCGGAAAATTTGATGCATCACGCAGAATTTTGATGCATCACGCGAGGAATTTGATGCATTTGTGGTGGTGCAGTGCGGTTTTCACAAGTTTCAGGTGCATTGTGGTTTTCCATTGAATCTCCCTAAATATATATATATATATATATATATATATATATATATATATATATATATATATATATATATATATATATATATATATATATATATATATATATATATATATATATATATACATACACACATCACACAAAGTCTCGGGTTTGAATAATAAGATTCAATGGATTGTAAATTTTGTTTTTGTTTTTTTTTTTTTTTTTTTTTTTTTTTTTTTCATTTTTTTTGGATTTTAGCAGATGTGGCTAGTATGTGAAAGGGTGAAACCAAACAAGGGCAAATAATCAATCATACAATCCTAGATTTATGCTCATATATATGAATCAAAGTATAATGTTCATATATGAGCAATAATAATAACCAAGGATACCCGCATGTTATCCTACAGTATTTAGGTACCATAGATGGTGAGTGGTGACGGCTAAATCTCGAGCATAAACAATAGATAATAACCAAAGATGTTGAATAATACGTTATTGGAGAAAATGTCTAAATCTTGAGTATAAGATATTTGTCACCTAGCAAATTAAATCTGTCATTTGAATCATAACAAAGTTTTAGTTTTCTGCATTTCTTTTTTGATTTTGGTTTCATCTATGATTTCAATTTCCCATGGAGTAGTTTCCAAATGCAATTTTACAAGAGAAGGTTTACTACAGGAAGCTTCAAATGTCATAAAGACCGATATTGTAGGAGTGTAGAATAGTTTGTCGTTCAATATACATATATATATATATATATATATATATATATATATATATATATATATATATATATATATATATATATATATATATATATAGGAGGGTTCAATGGAAAACCAACATGCATCGAAAAACCTTAGAAAACCTCAATGCACCACCACAAATGCATCACAATTCCTGCGTGATGCATCAAATTCTCGCGTGATGCATCAAATCCCCGCGTGATGCATCGACTTTGTGCGTGATGCATCACCTGATCCAATGTCTATAAAGTGGTTCCCGGGTTTTCCAATGCATATATATGTTTTCCATTGAACCCACCCCTATATATATATATATATATATATATATATATATATATATATATATATATATATATAACGTTATTGGATCCAGTTTAGATAAGGGTGGTCAATGGAAGGCGACAGAGACCGGTTTTAAATCGGAATCTAAAATCCTATGTGGTTTTAGAGACCAGTTTTGAGATTTGTATGGAGACCTATTGATGGTTATAGGGGTGTTCAATCGTTTCGATTTTGAGGTTAACTGAACCAGATTTTTTTTTATAATTTTCGGTTTTATTAACCGAACTGGAAAAATCTTTCGGTTTCGGTTTTGTTTCACGATTTTAGTGCCGGACGGTTAACCAAAAAACCGAAAAATAAATAACCTTTATAAATTTTATTTTCTAGGCCTTTGATATTTACACCAACCGCACTATAATTTTTTAACCTTTAGTTGAGTTTCTCAAAACAGCTAAAACAATGTTGTAACACTTTAATTAGGTAAATTTAAAATATCTATTTTTTTATTTTTATTTGATTTTTTAATAATAATATATAATTTGTTATCGATATTTTATCAATAGTTTATAAATTATTGATAATTTTCTCATCATTTGATTTTTATAAAAGTATTTAAAAATTAATTATTGAAGTTTTTTAATTTAATATATAATTTTTTAATTAGAAATACAATTAATTGGTTAACCAAATAATCGAACCGAAAAAATCGATTAACCACTCTATTTCTGTTTAGGTTTAGGTTCACAAAGGTGGCGTTTGTTTTCAAGAGATTAAATGTCTGAAATCTGAAAACCACGTTTGAAATTAAGAGAATGCCTTAATATCTGAAATTACGAGGTTTTTTATTTTAATTCAGACAACTCTCTTCCTTTTAAAATTCGGAGGGTAATTCAGAGGATGGAACCTCTTAAGTCTGGATTTAAGCAAACAGTACAAATTAGGTTAACATCTGAAATTCAGATTTCAGACCATTTTCAGACCCTCTTAATTGGAAACAAACACACCCAAAGTCTTCAAACTGATATTTCGATCAATCATTCGAAAGTCACATTCGATTTGGTTAACCATCCATGAACACACGCTAAATGCTTATAGAGTTTGGTTTTGCTTGTCTCTATGACATATGAAAAAATTTTAATTCCTCCATACAAACAAATTGAGGCATGATAAAACCGGTCTATAAATACTAGTCTATAACCTATGTATAACATGAGTATAAATTAAAAAAAAAATAATTTTATTAATTTTGTAGGATAAATTTTGAAAATATTTTATCGAATTTTTAATATCTATAATATAATAAACTTAAATATAAATATAAACTCAAATTCAAATTTGAGTTTTATATTAGATACATTTCAATTTAGATTTAGATTTGATTATATATCATTTAAATTATTTTTAATATGAATTAATTATTGATTTAGAAAAATATTACTTCCAAATGATGGTAGGAGGTGATGTCACATGGAAATAGCCGATGATGACATGTAGCAACAGAGTTACTTTTTTTAATCTATCTATACTATTAAAAGAGTAACTATATTCAATTCTGGTGAAGCCACGTGTCATCACCATTAATCGACACGTGACATTTATAAGTTTTAAAAATAATAATGAAATTTAAATTATATCTATCCAAATCTAATATACTCTTTTTTTAAATTCAAATCAAATCAAATAAAATCTAATACTCTACTAACTTATTATTTATAATATAATATAATAAAGATTTTAAAATAATATATAAGAAAATAATATTATTCATATATATTTAGAAATATATAAACTTAATAGGTCATAAGATATAATGATATCATTCTTATATACTTTTTGTTTAAAAATAATATTATTTATACCTTTAAATTTTAATTCATTATATTTTATATATATTAAAAATATCCGCGTAATACGCGGGTAATAAACTAGTATTATTTATAGATAGATTGTAGATTATAAATTATAGATATAGCTTTATTTTTTTAGTTTCCCTCTACAAATCTAACCAAACTAAAAATCAAAAACCGTATAAACCATATACATCAAAACCAAATAAAAATTCATATATCATATATCATATTTATAGGTGTTCCAAAGTATACAATAATTACAAGAATTTGCTTCTTTAATTAGTTGCAATATTTTTAATGAACAATTTAAGCGTTTCTTTGATTAACCACACAATAATTACGGACTTAATTATGAGGGTAAAATGACCAAAAATAGTAACAAGTTTTGAAAATTTTATCATTAATAGTAACATTATTTATTTTTTATCATTAATAGTAACATCTTTTTATTTTCCTATCAATAATAGTAATTGGTGACCTGTAAACCTGTTTAGCAGGTCACCAACTTTTCAGTTATAAAAAATAGTAACATCTTTTTAGATTTTTATCAATAATAGTAAGTTATCAAACTAAAAACATAATATTCATATTTTATTAAGTTTTCTAATATTCCATAAACACAAAATAAACCAAATTTTTATTCCGAATATTTACGGATAGATAATATTCGATTTTTTATTCACAATTAATATATAATATGCATGAGATAAATACTGTGAATCATTTCAATTTTCACTTTTTCCAACAAAAAAACTACGAACCATCATTTCTTAGTTTTTCCGAATAAAATAATACAAATCGTTTCATTTTTTAGTTTTTTCCAATCTAAATGGGTCATAGTTTTTTTATTTAAAAAACAAAAAATCAAAATGAATCTCAATATTTTTCATTCATAAAACTATAAACCACAATGAGTCATGGTTTTTCCATTCATAGAAAAACTAAAAAATGAATGGGTTGCAATACTTTTTCATTCGTAGTACTGTTTAATTGGAATAAAAAAAAATTACATATTGATCATGTTTTAGATTTTTTTTAACAAAAAAACCATAAATCTTTTAGATTTTTCGTAAAAATAATTGCAACTTATTAATTTTTGTGTTTTTAACAACGAAAAAGCTATGAATTATTCTAGTTTATAGTTTCGTCCAAGTGGTTATGTATCGTTTCTACGGATTACAATATTTTTTCATTCGGCAAAACTATAAACTGGAATAATTCATAGTTTTTTCGTTGTTAAAAACACAAAAATAAATGAGTTGCAATTATTTTGTACGAAAAATCAAAATGTGTTATAGTTTTTTGTAAACAAAATCTAAAACATGATTGGGTCGTAGTTTTTCATTCAGGAAAGCTAAAAGTTGTATGGTTTGTAATCAATTTCGTTTGGAATTTACTAAAAAGCTGATCAATTTGTACTTTTTTTATTCCAAATGAATAGTACGAATGAAAAAGTATTGCAACTCATTCATTTTTTAGTTTTTCTATGAATGAAAAAACCATGACTCATTATGGTTTATAGTTTTATGAATGAAAAATATTGAGACTCATTTTGATTTTTTGTTTTCTAAATAAAAAAACTATGACCCATTTAGATTGGAAAAAAATTAAAAAAATGGAACGATTTGTATTATTTTATTCGGAAAAACTAAGAAATTGATGGTTCGTAGTTTTTTTGTTGGAAAAAGTGAAAATTGAAATGATTCATAGTATTTTTTTTCATTCATATTATATATAATTGTGAATAAATAATCAAATATTATCTATCCGTAAATATTCGGAATAAAACTTTGGTTTATTTTGGTGTTTATGGAATATTAGAATACCTAATAAAATAAAAAAATTATGCTTTTAATTTGAAATGTTACTATTATTGATAAAAATCTGAAAAGATGTTACTATATTTGATAACTGAAAAGTTGGTGACCTGCTAAACAGGTTTACAGGTCACCCATTACTATTATTGATAGAAAAATAAAAAGTTGTTACTATTGATTATAAAAAATAAATAATGTTACTATTAATGATAAAAATGTCAAAACTTATTACTATTTTTGGTTATTTGCCCTAATTATGTGTTACAAAATGCTCCTTTATTTAATTAAAAATATAGTTCTCACGGTTGACTAATTAACTTGACAAAAATGTTTCTTTAGCAACGACACATGTACTAAAATTTGTTTAAATATAATATACTCATCAATCATCATTATAATTAACTACAACAATTAATGTTTTACTCAAAACATTTTCACTCAAGCACTATATCATTCTCTTGATTACCTAAATAAATTATTCTAAAATACAGAATTATATATAGCTTATCTTAAAATTTTGGGTAAATTACAATTTTCGTCCATGTGGTTATACATAAATTATGGTTATGATCCTTTTCACGTCGAAATTACAATTTCAGTATATATGATTGTCGTTTTGTTATGCTTTTAGTTCTTTGATCAATCACTTTTTTAAAATGACCATTATGCCCTTTTAACTTTGTTTAACTTTTGATCCCTAACTAATTACTTTTTTTTTTTTCATATTATTTTACTTACTTTTATGCTATTATTATTTATTTGATATTTAGTTTTTTTCTTATTGTTACAATATAACTAAAATATTTTTTTGATATGTTTTCTTTTACTATTATTATTATTATTAGTATTTATTTATTTATATGATATGTTCTTTTTTTATTAATTACTACAAGAATTTAATTAAAATAAATTTTACATATATGGATTTGTATATTAATAAGTTGTATTATTATTAATATTACAATTAAGTTTAAATATTTATTCAACAATATATACATTTATTTTTAAAAAAAAAATTATTACTTACTTATCTTTAATTTATTTATTTTGTTAAGTGAATATATTTTGATTTATTTTAGAATACATGTATGTACGTATGTATATATGTATGTATGTGTGTGTGTGTGTGTGTGTGTGTATATATATATATATATATATATATATATATATATATATATAACGTTTAATTAAATATATAATTTTTTCGAAACCAAAAATTTTATATGCATATAAACTGCAAATGTTTAAAGGTAGTTAAACTTAACAAAATATAAGAACTTGACATATTATATGTATGAATTAAATTAATTTGTTAAATTTTGTTATTAATTTGTATGTAGTTTTTGTTAAGCTTAATGGATTAATACACTGAACATTTGTAACTTGTATGAATATTAACTTTATGAAATGAATAAATTAGAATAGATAACACATTAAATAATATATTTTGTTAAGTGAAAATTACATTGAACATATAATGTTTATTAAAATAGAAAAAATTAAAATTAAAATTAAGGTGTATAAATTAATACGCATATGTATAAATTTGGACAAAAATATGAACAAATTTATAAGTAATTATATTAAGTAATATAAAGTAGAGACAAAAGATAAATAAATTAAATGATAATTAGTTAAAAACTTTATAATTGAAAAGTAAAAAATAAATAAATACCTTTTAAAAAACTAAATAGATAAATAGTTCAATGTATGTTTAAATTTTACATGTAAAAACTATATTAATGATGTTAATAACAATAACTAACAACTATACAATATATGAAATTTAGTCACATACAAGTTATTTTCAATTAATTCTACTTATTCAAGTAAATACTTAAAAATAACAATAATAATACTAGTAATACTAGTGTCAAATAAATAATGAAAATAAAACATGTTAAATAATTTATTACTTTATTTAAATTTTAATAGTAATAATAAGAAATATATATTAAATAAATATTAAAAAGAATAATAAATCATTAAGAAAATGAAATATAAAATAAATATCTTGATGAGGGACCAAAATTGAAATAAAGTGAAAGGGTAAAATTTGTCATTTTTTTCAAAAATTTTGGATAAAGGGACCAAAAACATAACAAAACACCAACTATATAAGTACTGTAATTGTAAGTTTATTGCGAAAAGGACAGTAACCATAGTTTTTATATAAGCACAGAGACGAAAATTGTAATTTACCCTAAAATTTTATATATCAAAAACCGATTAAAAATAAATAGTCGTCATGTTAAACGATTTTAATAAGTAAGCACATACTGTATTTAATCAAATAGACTGGGAAAATTTAACTACAAAGTAAAAATCAAGATAAGTTTGTTTTAGTATTTCCAATAATTATTGTCTGTTGAAATTAATTAATTAATAATGAAAAGTTTATAACATACAGAGTAAATTACAGAAATGGTCCATGTGATTTGCTCAAATTTATGGAACTGGTCCCTGGTCTTTAAAAATTATATAAATGGTCCCTCAAAACACTATGTACTTACAGGAATGGTCCCTCATTTTCTTGACTTTTTCTAAATGACGATTTTGCCCCTATCTCAATTTCAATTTTGGCCCCTTACGGTTTTAGTCATTTTCATAATTTTTTGTTTTGTTTTTGAATTTTAAATGTTAATTTAATAAAATATGATTTAATTATTTTGTTTATTTAGTTTAATTTAATTCTCTTTTATATATTCAATTTATTTATTTCACATTTATTTTTTTAGCATATTTATATATTTTTATATTTTTATACGTCAACAACTAACAATTTCATTGTGTTAACATATTTTGATTTAATTATAATTTCAAAAAAGATATATAAATCTAGAATTTTATTTGTTTTGATTAAGATATTTTGTTACATTAATACCTTTCAAATTAAATTTTGTCTTTTTTTTTTTCCGTTTTGATTTACATATTTTGCCATATTAATCCGTTTCAATTAAACTTAGTATTTTATTTGTTTCATTCTAATATGTTGTTACATTAATACGTTTTGAGTTAATTGTATCTTTTAACAAAACTATGTCGACTTGACATTTGATTCGTTTTGATTTAAATATTTTTTGTTGTTTTAATACGTTTCATTTTAATTATAAATTTTTAAAAATATATATAAACTTAGCATTTTATTTTTTGTTGCGTAAATATTTTGTCACGTTAATACCTATCGATTTAATTATATTTTTTACTATTTGTGTTTGTATAATTCTTTCTATACGATTTGGTTTGTATATTTCTTTATATAGGTTTCGAAACGCATGTAACGAAACATATATACGTTATATTCAAAACGTATATACGTATGAATATATATGCGTTTTAAGACATATAAACAAAATATACAAACCAAAACGTATATAAATAAATATACAAACCAAAACGATAAAACTTATAATTAAATGGTATTAACGTGACAAAATATTTAAACAAAAAACAAATAAAACACTAAGTTTATATATTATCTTTAGAAGTTATAATTAATTGAAATGCATTAACACTAAATTATATTTAAAAATCAAAACGAATAAAATGTCAAGTCGACATAGTTTTGTTAAAAATTATAATTAAATCAAAATGTATTAATATAACAAAATAATTAGAATAGAACAACTAAAATACTAAGTTTTAAACGGATTAATGTAGCAAATATGTAAATCAAAACGAAAAAAGGACTAAATTCAAATGGAAATGTATTAACGTAACAAACTATTTTAATCAAAACAAATAAAACCCTAGATTTGTATTTTTTTATAAAATTATAATCAAATCAAAATATGATAACATAATGAAATAGTTAGTTGGCAACACATAAAAATTTAAAAACGTATAAATATTTTAACAAATGATATATAAATATATAAATTGAATATATAAAAAAAATTAAAACAAATTGATAAATAAATAGTTAAATCACAATTTATTAAATTAGCATTTAAAATTTAAAAACAAAAAAAAATTATAAAAATGACTAAAACAAAAACTAATTATATACTAGAGTAAATTACAGAAATGGTCCATGTGGTTTGCATAAAACTTTGGATACGGTCCCTCTGGTTTCAATTTTGCATAAACGGTCCTTATTTTCACTGTTTACTTGCGAAAATGGTCCCTCTGCCGTTAACTTTAACAATCAAATGGTTAAATCTTTTATAATGACCATTTTACCCTTTTCATTGATAACATTTTAATCCCTCAAGTTTGTAGTTCACTTTAGTTTTGGTCCCTTAAATAAATGTATTTATTGAACTCTTTTATTATTATTATTATTATTATTATTATTATTATTATAACTATTATTATTATTATTATTATTATTATTATTATTTATTGTTACGTACTAACTTTTTTTGTTTATTAAGTTTCCTATATTTTAATATATTTTTTAATTTAGATTACAAACTTATCTATTTCTTTTATGATAAACAATTGTATCAAATTAGAATCCATTTCTTTTTTAGCTTTTTCGAGTGAGAAAGTACAAACAATTTATATTGCTGTCTTCCAAACCAAAAGATTTTGAACCTTAAACTTTTATTTGTTTTTACAAACGAAAAAAATTACTAACCACTCATGTTTTAATTTTTTAAACGTAAAAAGCTACGAAACCAATCCGTTTTTTATTTTTTTCTGCATCAAAAGATTCAACTCATTCTGATTTTTTGTTTTGGAAAACGAAATAAATACAAACAATTCTGTTATTAGTTTTTGCGAACGAAAAACTAAAAAGAATGAAATGGTTTGTATTTTTTACGATTAGAAGAAGTTAAAAACGTAATGATTAGAATAACATATAAAAATCAAACAAAAAAATATACCCATTTTGATTTTTAGTTCTTTCCAAACGTAAAAAATATGATTTATAAAAAATGAAATAGTCCATTTTTTTTTGTTTGATTTTTATGTTAGGCTAATGATTACGTTTTTAACTTTTTCCTATTGTCAAGAACTACAAACCATTCCATTTTTTTTTAGTTTTTCCGAACAAAAAGGCTACACACTATTTCATTTTTTGAAAAAACTTTAAAAGGAATAATGGTTCGTAGTTTTTCGTTGGGAGAAAAAAATAAAAGGTAATGGTCTGGTTCAAAAAACTAGAACAATAAAATGATTTTTTTTTTGTTTGGAAAAACTGAAAATAACAATTATTCACAGTTTTTTCGTTCGCAAAAACTAATAACAGAATTGTTTGTATTTATTTCGTTTTCCAAAACAAAAAATCAGAATGAGTTGAATCTTTTGGTGCAGAAAAAAAATAAAAAACGGATTGGTTTTCGTAGCTTTTTACGTTTAGAAAATGAAAAAACTTAAAACATGAGTGGTTAGTAACTTTTTTTCGTTTGTAAAACAAATAAAAGATTAAGGTTCAAAATTTTTTGATTTGGAAGACAACAGTATAAAATGTTTGTATTTTTTCACTCGAATAAGCTAAAAAAGAAATGGATTCTAATTTGATACAATTGTTTATCATAAAAGAAATAAATAAGTTTGTGATCTAAATTAAAAAGAATATTAAAATATAGGAAACTTAATAAACAAAAAAAAATTAGTACGTAAAAAGTTAGGTTAATAATGATAATAATAATAGTAATAATAGTTATTATAATAATAATAATAATAATAATAACAATGATAATAATAATAATAAAAGAGTTAAATAAAAAATTTACTTGAGGGACCAAAACTAAAATAAACTACAAACTTGAGGGACCAAAATGTTATCAATAAAAAGGGTAAAATGGTCATTATAAAAGATGTAACCATTTGATTGTTAAAGTTAACGGCAGAGGGACCATTTTCGCAAGTAAACAGTGAAAATAAGGACCGTTTATGCAAAATTGAAACCACAGGGACCGTATCCAAAGTTTTATGCAAACCACGGGGACCATTTGTGTAATTTACTCTATATACTATAGGGACCAAAATTGATTTTGAGAATAAGGGCAAAATCGTCATTTAGAAAAAGTAAATAGATGGAGGGACCATTTCTGCAAGTAAATAGTGTTTTGAGGGACCATTTATGCAATTTTTAAAGACCATGGACCGCTTTCATAATGTTGAGCAAACCACAGGGACCATTCTGTGGTTATATGGAAATTATGGAAATGGTCTATGTGGTTTGTCCTAAAATTTGGACTTGGTCACTGAATTTTCAATCTTGCAGAAACGGTACTTATTTGCATTGTTTGTTTGTACTTTTGGTCTCTCAACCCATTAAATTGTTTAATATATTAATAAGTTTAATTTATTATTATTACGATTACTATTATTAAAACTATTATTATTATTGTTACCTATTAATTTGAAACATATATTTAATAATTTTTACGTTCATGTTTTTTATCCAAAATATTTATTTCTTTTAGTAATTTTCATTTACATTATATTTTTAACTATATCTATATAATTTATTTATACTTCTTATCTTTATTGTTTGCTTTTAAATACTTACTTTCAAATGGTGTTATTAAAATCATATTATTTTAATATACTTTTAACCAACTTAAAATTATTTTATATATCATTTATGGTTTTTAATCGGTTTTCATAATTTTGTATTTTTTGTTTATGTTATATATAGTGTTGACAAGTTTTTTATTTTTTATCGTTTATGTATTAATAATCTTAATAAATTTTGTACGTTTTCTTTTGCCCCTTTCAAAAAATAAATTTTTAATCGGTTTGCATAAATTTTGTAATTTCTTGATTTGTTAAATTTAATTTCAAAATAAGAATAACGTAAAAATAAATAGTAGCAGTCATAAAAATTATAAAAATGGTAAATAAATAATTGAGTATACCCACCTTTACTTAGAGAGAGGGGTATGGGCAAGCCGATTTCATTCAACCTTGCCAAATCAGCATCAGACCGCCGGCTACATCATCCCTAGTGGTCGGCCCCGCAAAAAATGCAACCCCCTCGGCTTGAGCTCCGCGCGCAGCCCTGCTGTGCTTCACCCCTCTTTTCCTTTTTTTTTTTGTTTACTATCAACACACACACACCCATATAATTTTAGTTTTATAATTTTTTTATTTTTGTTGTTGTTTCTTATTATAGTTTCGTAAATGTTTGTATTTTTTTATTTTAGTTTCATAAATGTTTGTATTTTTTAATTTACGAGACACGAAGTTTTTCATTCGGCCACACGACCATTTGTAAGGTACCGCTTTGCAAGTCGTATTACAACGCAAACAAAGAATTGTGAAGCGTTGGGGGATGTCAAATGTAGTTTCGTAATTTTTTAATTTTTAGCTTTTAGTTTCATAATTTTTTTTAGTTTTGTAATATTTTTAATTTTTAGTTTCTTAAGTTTTTAATTGTTAGTTTTTAGTTTCGTAATTT
Organism: Centrapalus pauciflorus; assembly: GCA_020465985.1. NCBI lineage: Eukaryota > Viridiplantae > Streptophyta > Magnoliopsida > Asterales > Asteraceae > Centrapalus > Centrapalus pauciflorus. The sequence goes on from JAANYP010002256.1 coordinate 73,325, forward strand.
TATTATGTAAGTTATCAAATACTTATGAAATTAACTATTTTAATTTTAATTGTTTTGTTAATTAAAATGAATTTGTTTTAAATAAATTAAGAAAAATGGAAAGATTTAGAAAGATAGATATTTCCAAGTTAGAAAGGTGGGGAAATGTGGAGATATAAAAAACTGATGTGTCGCTGAGGTGTACAGAAAGATAATTCTCGGAAAGGTGGGTATACCTTTCTCTCTTAGGTTCTTTCCAACTTATTTATATAACAAAGAGTAAATTACATATAGTTCATCTTAAATTTCAGGAATGTCTAATTTTGAAAAATTAGACTATATAAAGATCAAATCTGTTCTTACGAATTAATATCACACATGGTATCTAATCAACAAATTAAGCTTTTACTTTTATATTTATTTATTTGTGTATTTATAATTGTTAAATTACTAATGATATTTTTAATTACTTATTGTCATAAGATTTAATTACATTTTATTTATGTGTTTTATCGATATATTAATAAGTTATTTTTTATTATTACGATTATTATTATAAAAAATATTATTATTATTATTGTTACTTATTAATTTGAAACATATATTTAATGATATCTACGTTCATGTTTTTTGACGAAGATATTTATTTCTTTTATTAATTTTCATTTACATAATATTTTCATCTATCTATATATTTAATTTATTTATACTTCTTATAATTATTGTTTGCTTTTATATACTTACTTTCGAATAGTGTTAGTAAAATTATATTTTTTTTAAAACTTTTAACAAGCTTAAAATTTTTTTATCATTTATATTTTTTTAATCGGTTTTCATAATTTCGTATGTTTTTGTTTATGTTATATATAGTTTTGACAGTTTTTTTTATTTTGAGTAAATTACATAAATGGTACCTATGGTATCATATAAGTTATGGATTTCGTCCCTCGAGCAAACTAAGTACATGTATAGTCCATAAAAACGACTTTTTGTAACATTTTGGTCCCTCAATCTAAATTCTGTTAGTTTAGCTGTTATCTATAAGGGTAGTTTCGCCATTTTACCTTACATCAACCATTTATGAAAGGTTTTTATGTTTTTCAATTATATTATTTCTATAAGTAACCTATTTTTATTAAGATTCATTGTTGATGAATGTTCTTCCTTGTTCCTCCGGCACCACCTCCGACCCTTTCTGTCAGCCCCCCCCCCCCCCCCCCAAACCACCGCTTGGATCACCGTTTGCCATAACTTTATCCCAGAAGAATGACTTTAGCTTAGCTTTATTAGAATCATCAGTATCATGGTCAGCTGGTCCAAAATAGTACAAATATTGAAAGCGCTTCAACCCAAGCTTTTCAGTCAAGCAAGCCGGCGTCACTACCTCCCCTTTATAGTATATAATTTATACTCCGTTCGTTCGTCGTCTTCGTTCACCTACCTCCATACGAGCAACAATGGCGCCCGTAGCTTCTCTTGCACAACCCAGCCACATTTTCCTCCTATTTGAGCCGTCGTCACCAACATTAACTTCTGATTCTGTCTCCACCTTCAGTCTCTTGAATTCCACAAAACAACGCCCATTCAAACCCCTAATTTCTCAATCTATCCTTCAATCTACCACACCTATAAACCACCTTACAACCGCCGGCTCTACGGCAGCATATGATTCATCTTAACCCGATTCTGCCACCTCATTTCACGGTCCGTGCTATGTGATCGGAGATAGTATCGATACCGACCAAATCATCCTCGTCGAGTACCTAACCCTAGTTCCATTAAAAAACAAATGAATACAAAAAGCTCGGATCCTACGCTCTCATAAGATTTCTGACGTTGTACGAGTTTCGATTCATTGATCGTGGGGAATACCAGTCGAAAATTGAAAGTCAATAATTAGAACACAGTTTGAAGAAGAGTGAAACCATTTGTGTTTCTGGGATTGGCAACAAACACTAGAGGTGTGAGGTCATGAACATATTATTTTTTTTAAATTTTTATAATTTAATTTAGATAATAAATAATTTCATAAATGGTTCTTTTAAAACTTTTTATATAATTTCATAACCGGTCCTTTTAAAGATGAAAAGACAAAAATACCCTTGAAGTTAACCCCTAAGTTAAAGAAGTTAGATTGAGGGACCAAAATGTTACGAAATTCATTTTATGGACTATCAATGTACTTAGTTTGCGCGAGAGACGAAATCCATAACTTAACTGATACCACACGGACCATTTATGTAATCTACTTTTTTTTTTTATCATTTATGTATTAATAAGCTTAAGAAATTTTGTATGTTTTGTTTTGTCCATTTCAAAAAATAAGTTTTTAATCGGTTTGCGTAAATTTGTAATTTTCTTGTTTTGTTAAACTTAATTTAAAAATAAGAATAATGTAAATATAAATAATGGTCATCATAAGAGTAATAACAATGGTAACATGGCCTAGAGAAGTGGAATCAGAACACACTAACAGCCTAGAGAGCAGGAGCCGGAAAGTATTTATAATCTGACGAGCCTAAGTCAGAAGATATAAACGGTCTGGAGAGCCGGAGCTAGAGGCTACTCATGGCCTAGAGAAGTGGAATCAAAAGATACTGACAACCCAGAGAGTCAGAGCCATAATATATTAACATCCGAGTGAGCAAGGTCTAGAAGATATTTATGGCGTGGAGAGCTTAAGCCAGAAGATATAAATGACCTGACGACTTGAATTCGTCAATACCTAACAAGAGAGAAATGATCGGTGTTGGATAGAAGGCGGTGAAATTGCTTGCTATGAATGAACCATTGAAGATTGCGTATTTGTCTGGACGTAGAACCATAAATTTGATGGAACCTTAATTTATTAAAAGTTTTAAAATATGAAATATGATCAAAGTAAGTGTGTGTGTGTGTAGGGTTGAGTTCCATGGAGTACTAACTTAGAGTGGAGTCTTGGAGTTTCACACTGTTTGTTTCAATAGGTAAAAGGATAGAATTGTTGAGCAATATTTTTTAATTAAATGCTAATTAAATTAAAATTCAATCCCTAAATAGTAGCATATCTTCCATAATTAAGATTTCATAACATAAAACCAAATATTTTTCATCATTTTCTTTCTAGTTCTCATATCTTTATCAACATCTTTTTGTTAATTGAAAATCATATAATATTTATTGATTTTTTAGTTTCGAGTTATTTACTACGCATGCACATGTTCAAATATGTATATGAACATGTTCAGTTGTTGTAGGGTATGATTTCATATACGAACATGTTCAGTTGTTGCAGGTGCATGTTCAACTGGTTTAGGTATATGAACATGTTCAGTTGCTACAGGGTATGATTTCATATACGAACATGTTCAGTTGCTATTGAAACATGTTCAACTGTACAGGTCTATGGACATGTTCAGTTGCTACAAGTATATGGTTTTTTATATTTTTTTAACAAAAGATCGAATTATAAAATTACACTGAAGTTATCTCCATATACTTATACATGTTCAATTCAACGAGTGATGTTATACGAGAGAGAGAATTTGAGAGAGAGAGAGGGAGATAAAGAAAGAAAGAAAGAAGGAGACGGAGAGAGAGAGAGGGAGATAAAGAAAGAAAGAAAGAAGGAGACGGAGAGAGAGAAAGAGAGAAATGACGTTTCAAAATTGTATGAGAAATTGATGGAATATAAAAGGAATGACTGTATGAGATAAAAATAGAAGCTTTTATTTGATTGTTGTCAATTATTACTTATATACCGAGATTACCCTTTTGTTACCAAACACCATTTTTTAAAAAAATATGTACTAAATTTAGATTTAACTCACTACTAATAGGCAAACATGGGTGGACTCCAGAAGTCCAATATAATATTGGACTCCATGTCTTGAATATATATATATATATATATATATATATATATATATATATATATATATATATATATATATATATATATATAGGGTCGGGTTCCATGGAGTCCTAACTTAGAGTGAAGTCCTGAAGTTCCATCCTGTTTGTTTCGATAAGCAAAATGGTAGAATTGTCAAACAACATCTTTAAATTAAATGATAATTAAATTAAAATTGTAAATATGAAATCCCGAATGTATTCAGCACCTTAACGTTTTTCTCATCAAACACATGAAGAAACCATGCTCAATAAATGTGTTTAATAAAGAAGAAGACAAGATGAATGTTTGAAGACTCTTGATGGAACAGTGGCGGCTGTAATGAATATTCAAATTGAAGGTCAACCGTGTGTTTCTCAAAAGTAACCCTAGGAGCCTTTTTATAGGCTCCTTTAATTAAGTTACAACACTTGGCAACAATGACCCCTACACTTTTACATAGACATGAAATACATAGAAATAAATACAAGACAAATTACAATGAAAATAAATATTACAAAATAACTCCTAGGATCGAAATAATAAATCTAACAATCTCCCCCTTTTCAATCACTTAGGAGGTCCTGGAACGCGGGCATGATCTGTGGATTCACGAAGACCAAGTATGACGTCGAATCGTCTGGTTACTTGTCTTGTATGTAGCCGCTCGTTCAGGTAGTCTATGCCGCTGAGTGTATTCTGTATCTCCGTAGGTGAGCATCTCTGTTCAGGATCTGGTTGAGCATCATAATCTTGTACTTTCTTTGAGAGAGCAGCTCGAACCAGTCGAAGTGTACCATCGGAATAGCAAGGTAGATCCTCAAAGCGCATATACCTTTTGTAGCCCTTGTAGTTCACAAAAATAACACCCGGATCTCCTTTAAGTATAACTCTGTAGGCCGGGTGGTGGGCTAGGAGAAAGCTGTCTTGTTCAGGTGCACGTAGTCCTACCTTAACCAAAGCACTTTCGATCGCCATCTGAAAATCTCTTAGGCACATTATTATCGATCGGCGATTCATGCTTCGTACTAGGGCTCCTAGTGCGGTCATGTGCGATAGACGTTTCTTGATGCGATGTTTCAGAGTATTGTGAAGGAATTCAACGTCATCCGCACTTATGAAGTCAAGATCATTCTCGAAGATGTCATCTCCCGTCCCATCTTCTCTTTCCACTTGGTAGGATGGATAGAAGACTCTGGCTCTTTTGCACATCGTGATTGTCTTGAGCTTTTTGATCTTTGACTTCGACACCTTAGACCTTTGTTCCCGGAGCATCAATTGGTAGTATTCAGCCTGTTCAGCTTTGGAGACATTTGTAAGTTCCATGAGAAGGCGTCTGCTGAAGGCTCCAGGCTTCTTTCTGAAAACCATCTTGAACCTTTCTTCAAGATATGGATTTTGAAACTTTTCCGGGGGAAAGTTCTGCAGAAATTCTTTCAGGCCTTGAACGGGGGGTTCTTCGAGTTCAGATTTTTTGGCTTCAAGAAGCTTTATAATCGTCCCCCGCCGTTCTTGACGCATTTGGTCTTTTTCTTCCTGCGGCAGTGTACAAACTTTTCCTTTGGTGTAGTGGTCTACCCAGAATAAATCGTCTTTTCTGTACACTCCAGGACCCTCCGGAGTCTCATCGAAGCAATCAACCCTTTTTGTTGGGGAGGGACCTGAGCGTTGGGTTTGTTGGACTGGTGGAGGGCTTGGGGATCTTGGTGGGCTGACTGTAATGTGGGATTCTTTTAGTGATGGGGGAGCTTGGATGGATGAGAGTATGTCTTCCTGTTGGGCTCTGGGTGGTGAATTCAGGAAATCGAAGGAAGAGGATGAGGATTTTTTGGTTGGAGAATCAGGTTCAGGCTTAGGAGTTAAAAGTGGTTGGTTGTCCTCGGTATCAGAATCTGAATCAGAAACTAATATGATTTCAACCTTCTCGTGTGGCTCCTCAAATTCTACCATGGCTGTCATTGGATCCAGTGGAGCTGGACCCTCGACCATCGGCTCGTCTTCTATTAGCATGTACTCCTGAGCCTCTTGTGACTTTTCCCCCGACCCCTAAAATTCAGACCCCTCGGCGGTCTCTGCTCCCCCTATACCCAGCATGGGCTCCTCAAATTGTACTTTTCTGCGCTTCTCCCCCTCATGACGATCAGGGTCGTCCTGGTCATCATGTTTTCTTTTGGGGGCTTCGGCCTGAGTGCGACACTGAAGATCTATAACCGCCGACTCAAGGCGATCCATCCTTGAGTTTAGCTGGTCTTGGACTTGAAGGATTAGGCGATTAAGTGCGTCCAGTTTGTCAGAGAGCTCCGCCCTTTGAAGTTGGACTGAATGGGATCCTGGTGAGGGGCCGGCTTCGGAGGCGACACCCTTACCCTTTATAAGAGAAAGAAGGGCGGTATGTCGTTCCTCGGCTGCCTCCCTTTGGGCGTCCAGGTCAGCCCGGGTGATAACTCCGGCAGCACGTAATGCTGCCGTTAACATCTCCAAATTGATGGGGAGATGGCCGGAAGTGGACGGCGTAGATTGAGCCACTCCCGGTCTTCCTTCCGTCATCTCTGGCTCCACTATGGGATGCCAGATCTGGAAGTTTCTAGAGCTGCCACGGAGGCAGCTCTTGGGGATGCCACAAAGGCATCGTGCACGGTGTCAATTTGTGGGGATGGAATCGTGGGCGAAGGAAGGTCGGTCACGTGGGGAGGAGTGTGACCTCTTTCAACACCGCCACTCTCCGAATGAGAGGGCGATGGCGTGTGTGGAAGATCCCCGTGGAATGAAGTGGTTTCCCTTTGAGGGGAAACCAAGTGGATGGTGGGGGTTGTTGCGACCGCTGGACTAACGGTCTTTTGAGTGGGAGTCCGGCTAATGGGGCTTGGTTCTCCCTCAGATTGCATATCCCTCGGTCTTACGACAGAGACGGTTCGTTCAGAATCCACCGTCTCTGTCGTCTCACCTACGGCTCCCTCCCTTACACTCTCAGCCTCCCTCTCACCATAACCCAGTGATTGTTGTACTTCCATCCTTTCTCCCTCGTTCTCACTCTCTTGCTGCTCACCTTCGGACTGGTTAGTCTCAGTCGATTCAGACTGAGACTCATCCGGATAATATTCTCTCATATATTCCCTTACCCGATCTGTACCCCTCGACCTTGTTAGAGTCGATAATGGAATTTTCATCACCTGTACTGTCGGGGCCCCCTTTGGCAATGTCAATTTCTGGATAGCCACGGTGGGGTAGACATCAGCTTCTGGACGCTCATGAATGTCTTCGTCCTGATCCATTGCATACTGGATGATGAGCTGAAGAAATCGTTGATAGGGGACATACTTGCGTCCTTTCTTTGTGCTCCTTTCAACGTGGACTCTTCTTAATTCTTCGAAGATGAACGCAGCGTAATCCACGTGTCGGTCGTAGGCAAAGCCAGTGAACATGGCTAAAACCTGGGCCGATGCTGAGTCGTGACCGGAATGCTTGGCTGTTAGGCACTTATTCAGCACATCGAAGAGGATTCTCCAGTGGGACTGAAGGTTTTTTGTGCGAAAGTCGGATGGTTTGGTAAGGGGTCCGTCATACCCTAGGGTTTGAATTTCAGATAGGGCTTCTGAGACGGATGGGTTTGGATCGAATGAGTCAATGGAGGGAAGATAGTCTTGTATGGGAAGACGAAGGATGTGACGGATGGCTGCGGTTGTGACTTTGACTGGAACGCAGTCAATGGTGGAGGTGAAGTGAGGTTCAGGGTCGGTTATGAATTGTAGCCTATTCCAGAATTGTTGTAGGTAAATTTGGGGAACGGCTATGGCTGTGGAAAGGGCATAATATATGGGATGGCGGGTGAGAATGTCGAAGGCAAGGGTTTGGGATTCTTTTGGGAGGATAGAGACGTCGAGTTGCCAGTTATGGGGGATAAACTCGACAAACTCGGCGTTCGGCAAAATGGCTTCCTCGGGTAGCTGAGCGTTGTTGTTAGGGATAGGAGGATGGGGTATGGTAAGAACAATTGCGGGATCCATTTTCCTGCAAAGTGCAACAAAGTTAGAATCATAAGACTTGATATGATAAAGCATTGATGTGAAGTCTAGATGAGTGTGAAATAGAAATTGTCTGATCTGTTTAACATCGGGTCTTTATTAGTAGAATAAAAATCTACTAACAAAGTCCAAAGTCAATCGTTAAGAGACCGATGTTAGATGAGACCGTTTCACTCAAACACTGATCCTAACTCTAATCAATGATGCACTTGGATGGAACTATTTTTGTGATTTTTTTTTTAATTTATATGAAAATGCAGAAATGGAAAACATGAAAAATGAAATTTTTTTAAAAAAAAAAAAAAAAAAAATCCTAAGTGTTGGATTTCGGATGGTCCGAATTCGGATGAACAGTGTCACCGAATTCGGATCTGTCCGAAAAGGGAATGATGCATGAATGATATGAGTTGGACCGAATTCGGATGAGGTGATAAGTGGGGACCGAATTCGGATGGTGTCCCGAAGTGTAGTTCATGATATGATTGGATGGTGGTCCGAATTCGGATGTGGTGTGAACATGGTCCGAATTTGGATTTTGACTTGTGAAAATGCATGCAATGAAATGAAAGTGTTCCAATTTCGGATGGTACCTGGAATTCGGATGAGGACCGAATCCGGGTATCATCCGAATTCGGATGCGTAGTGGTGAACATACTTAGACAATTTTTCAATTTTGAAAATTTTGACCCTGATGTGATGGTCCGAATTCGGATCAACAGTGAACCGAATTCGGATCAACAGTGGTCCGAAATGTGATTTTGTACTTTGAAAAATTTTGAAATTATTCTAAGTCGGACATCCGAATTCGGGTGGTGGTCCGAATTCGGACATCCGAAACTGCATGAGTGCAGTTAATGTTCATGCAAGATATAAACGTGAACAGTTAACATGTTACTGAAAATGCATGAAATTATAGATCCTAAACTGAAATAACCTAAGGAACATTTTATCTAACTACAACTAAGAAGAAATAACACATTAAACTACCTAAAACTAGTAAAAACCGAATTAAAAAAAACTAGAAAAAGTTTGAAAATCAAACAGGTAATATACTAAGTTAAAGACTGAAATAAATGTAAAGAAGTGTTACCTGGTGATGCAGATGATGAATAATGCAAGAAAAATCGAAGAAAACGATGGTTGAGAAGCTTGGAACGGTAACAATGGAGGATAGTGAGCGGTGTTCGTCGACAGAGAAAGAAGAGGAAGAAGATGAAATATCTTGAAAGTGAAGAAAGGTAAGACATTTGACCGTTGACCCGCCCTTTTAAAGGCGTGTGGGTCGTGGGTCGGGTCAAGGATCCGCGCCCCAAATGGAGATTGGGCCGGTGGGTTGGACTCAAACACAACAAGAAAATGTTTTTGGGCTTTTAAGAAAAAATTCAACAAAAAGAAATTTTTTGTTCCAACACAGAAAAATAAAAGATATTTTTGGAATTTTCTTTAATTTTGAAATTAAAATAAAATGAAATGAAGTAAACTAAATTCTTTTTGGCTTTTTGATAAATTTGAAAGAAAGAAAAAAATCTTTTTGTGATTTTCTGACCTCTTAAATTAACACTTAAAATTAAATTAAAATTAAGACTATCCTAAAATTAAAAAAATTTAACTATAAAAGAGATAAAAAGAAACACATAATTAAAAATTAAAAATCCTAACTCTACTCCCCCTCAAAATAAATACCGATCCTTTTTCCTTTTCTTTTTCAGATTTAAATCATGACAACCCTTCTTTAAGCCTTACAAATACCGACAAACCTGGATATTGTTTGCATCCCACTCCTTGATGAACAATTCACACAGCAATTTATCAGGATCATTAATTATTAAAAATATACGCAGATAAGGAAAGATTGAGATTCAATTTTGTGACATAATCCTTAAATTTAAATAACAGTTATTTTCTAAAATAAAGGAATTTCAATCATGATAGATTGAAATAGAATTATTTAAGACAATATCTGATATTTAATTGGAAGGTGGATTCAACATGCCGATATGAGATACTAAAAACCGAAAACGAGGTTCGTCTAAAGCTTTAGTAAATATATCCGCTAGTTGATATTCCGTGCCAACAAAATACAACTCAATGGTTCCCTTTTCAACGTGATCTTTAATAAAATGATACCTGATATCTATGTGTTTTGTACGAGAGTGCTGCACGGGATTGCAAGAGATGGCAATTGCACTTCGAGAATCACAGTAAATAGGGATATTGGTGAGTGAGAACCCATAATCGCGTAATTGTGTTCTCATCCACAGCACTTGAGAGCAACAGCTTGCAGCTGCTACATACTCAGCCTCAGCTGTGGATGTGGATACACAATTCTGCTTTTTGGAAGACCAACTCACCGGTCTATCGCCTAAGAACTGTATTCCTCCCGATGTGCTTTTTCTGTCCACTCTACAACCTGCAAAATCAGCATCTGAAAACGCGGTAAGATCGAAATCGGTTCCCTTTGGATACCATAGACCAAGTTCGGGTGTACCCTTAAGATAACGAAAAATGCGTTTTACCGCAGTTAGGTGTGATTCTTTTGGGTCGGCCTGAAATCTAGCACAAAGACATGTTGAAAACACTATATCCGGTCTACTGGCAGTCAAGTACAGTAAGGATCCTATCATCCCTCTGTAAGTTGTATTATCGACACTTTTCCCGGAAGGATCGGTGTCTAACTTACAGTTGGAGGCCATGGGAGTTGCGATACTCGTGCAAGAGTCTAACTTATACTTCTTGAGAATGTCAAGAGTATATTTTGACTGGTTCACAAAAATCCCATCCTCAAGTTGTTTGACTTGTAATCCGAGGAAAAAGTTCATTTCCCCCATCATACTCATCTCAAACCGAGACTCCATTAGGGCTGAAAAATCCTTACAAAAATTACTGTCAGTAGATCCAAATATAATATCGTCAACATAAATCTGTACTAGCATTATATGTGGGCCTTCCCTTTTAGTGAACAGAGTTGTGTCCACCACACCTTTATAGAAACTGGCAGAAATAAGGAAATTCGAAAGACTATCATACCATGCTCGAGGTGCTTGTTTTAAACCATAGAGGGCCTTATCTAGCACATAAACATGGTCAGGTTTATGTGCATCAACAAAGCCTTGTGGTTGTTCAACATACACTTCCTCGTTAAGTTCACCGTTTATAAAGGCAGTCTTGATGTCCATTTGGTACACTTTGAAGTCTTTGTGTTCCGCATACGCCAAGAAGATTCTGATAGCTTCGATCCGTGCAACTGGAGCGAAGGTCTCGTCATAATCTATCCCTTCTTGTTGTCGGTAGCCTTTGGCAACAAGTCTTGCTTTGTTCCTTATCACAATGCCGTTTTCATCTCGTTTGTTCTTAAAGATCCACTTTGTTCCGATGACTGTACGGTCTTTTGGCTTGGGAACTAACCGCCATACTCTTAGCTGTTCAAACTGGTTGAGTTCCTCTTGCATTGCAACTATCCAATCCGGATCTGTCAGGGCTTCATCCACACGAGCGGGCTCTATCATACTCAAGAATGATGCGTAGAGACATTCATTAGCAGATGCTCTACGAGTTTGGACTCCTGTTGTTACGTCACCAATGATTTGTTCTGTTGGATGACTGCGGGTCCATTTGATTTCGTGTGGAAGGGGTGCTCGGGATGGAACCTCTGTGGTTAATATGGGAATGGATGAGGATTCATGGTCAATGGTTTCAAATGATGGTACCACAGGTTCTGGTTCAATTTCCGAGTGTTCAGGTGAAGGAAGAATCGTTGGTATTACATGTGAGGGTATTATAGGAGTAGATTCAACTGCGGATGTGTCGGTGGATGATGTGGATGGATGAGGATATGTTGATGAAGATGGAGTGGAGAAACTTTGCGGCGCAGTTGAACTGGAAGGATTACCTACATTATTAACAACATTAGACACACTAGCGTTAGGACCGAAAAATTCAACATAAAAAGGATCAAATAAATTAACCAAATCAGAAGAAGAAAAAGAAATGGGGTTATTCGAAGAGTCTCCAGGCATTTGAGTAATGCGTGGTCCTGATTGATCAACTTCGGGTGCCAGTTCAGCCAACTCATCAAATGTGACATGCACACTTTCATTGACTGTTCTGGTTCGGGTATTGAATGCGCGATACGCCTTCGAGTTGGATGAGTATCCAATGAAGATCGCTTCATCCGCCTTTTCGTTAAATTTCCCGAGGTTGTCTCTGTCATTCAGCACATAGCACCTGCAACCAAATACACGTAAGTACTTGATAAATGGTACTTTATTCAAAAAGAGTTGGTAAGGAGTTTTGTTAAAGCGCTTATGAATGATGGAGCGATTCTGTGTATAGCATGCTGTTGATACGGCTTCGGCCCACAAGAACGGAGGTAGCTTTGAGTATGTGAGCATTGTACGAGCGGCTTCTACTAGCGTACGGTTACGCCTTTCCACGATCCCATTTTGTTGAGGTGTTCGAGCAGCAGAGTATTGATGCTGAATCCCCTTGGATCGAAGGAAGCCCTCCACTACCGAGTTCTTGAACTCCGTGCCGTTATCTGATCTGATTGATTGTACTGACAGCTGCTGTTGGGTCTCGACACTCTTGATAAAATCAATGATTTCTTGAGCTGTCTCGTCCTTGGAACGCAAGAACCTTACCCAGGTATATCGAGAATAATCATCAACGATAACCAACACATATCGTTTTCCATTTATGCTTTGTGTTCTCATCGGTCCGCATAAATCCATATGAAGTAACTCCAAAACTCTTTTTTTTGATGGTTCGGGCTTTGGTTTGTGAGATGATCGTTTCATTTTTCCTTTCTCACAAGCTCCACACAGATGGTCCTTTTCATAGCGTAACTCAGGAAGTCCTTTGACCAATTGCTTCGCAGCCAGCTTGTTAATGTTATCAAAATTCAAATGGGATAATCTTCGATGCCACAACCAAGAGTCTTTTGACGAGGCTTTTGATAGTAGACAAATGTTATCCTTTACTACAAGCTTAGATACGTCAATGGTGTAAAGGTTAGATTTTCGGGAACCAGTCAAGATTTCTTTTCCATCCATGTTCTTAACACTGCAGTTCTTAGCTCTAAATGTTACTTCTAGTCCTTTATCGCAAAGTTGTCCTATGGTAAAAAGGTTATGAGATAACCCCTCAACATAGTCAACATCCTTGATGACCAGATTATTTAGAACTAAGTCCCCGTATCCTCTTATTTGAGCCTGATGGTTGTTCCCGAATTTCACAGTTCCGCAATACTGTTCAACAACGTTGGACAACAATTCTCTTCTTCCTGTCATGTGCTTGGAGCAACCCGAATCCATATACCAAATGGACTTGGCCTGAAAAACACATAAATTCATTTAATGAAAAACTATATGCATTCAAACACATCCATTTTTAATTCACAATCAAACCGTGTTCTGAACCGAGATGTTCAGAAAACATGATGAGTTAAGACCGGGTCCTGGGCTGTGTGCACAGAAGCCAAACGTGTCGGTTTAAGCACAACCGACAAGCAAAAGAACGGGTCCTAGTCTAAGGTAACTAGAAGCCATTTCTTTGAAGCACGGGTCTTGATCAGAAGTAACCAAGAACCATCTGCATTAAGATCACACAACCTTGGGTACCCACCTCAATATGGGTCCCTTTTTGTTAGGATTTCCAGATTTATATGGCACGTGTACAGATTTAGAAACCCAACTAGCATTTGTGTGTGGTCCAGATGCACAACCCTTTGGAATCCATTGAAGATTGGATTTATTGGGTTTTGGAACCTTAGGCGCTGAAATTGCCTTCGGTTTTTGTCTTGTTGAGACCTTTTTGACCGTTGCTTTGGTTTTGGGCCTTGGCAACGGACATGTCTCAACTTTGCTTGTGGTCGATGATGCACTATTTTTAGTTTTCTTTTTTCGAATACGTTTAACAGGATAAGGCACAAAAGCATTCATTTCAGGAACCTGTCGTCTATATTTAGTTGGACATAGATTAAACAAATCCTTGAAAGAGTACTTTAACGGAATAGTAGAATTCGGTACATCATTACAAACATTGTCACACGCTTTGTTACACAAATTGTCTTTAGAGATTACAGACATCCTATCTCTAGTAACAAATTCACTTGGCATTAAAGCCTTCTTCACAAAAAAACTTGTAAAATTCTGCATGGTGGTTTTTGGGACTCTCCTTATATGATCTGTAGGAACAAAACGATTAGAGTCAGTAAGCATGGAAGATTTAGACTTGACAGACTTTTCTTTTTGGAGGTGAGTGGGTTTCTTAAAAGACTTGGATTTTATCTGAGTCTTTTTAGAAACCTCATTCTTGAAAGCATTTGAGCACTCACCTTTGACAAAGATAGAAGAAGTTTCAGCTGTAGCCTTACCTTTATCTGATGACATACATGGAATTTTTAGAGAATGAGAAAGTGTTTGTTGTTTTGAAAGATCTTTCAATCGTTGTGAAACTATTTCAAAATTTTCTCTGTAGACAGTGACTTCCACAGTTTGTTGAAAAGATTGATTTATCAATTCTTCTTCTCTCTTAAGAAGAGCATCTTGAAGATCAAGTGCTTTCTCTTGAGACGACTTCAATTCCTTTTCTAAAACAATGATTTGTTGTTGAAGAACTTTTGCAGGAATATAAAGTTGAGGATTTGATTTTTCAGTTTCAGTGTTCAATTCAGTTTCTGAATAAGTTGACGAGAGATCTTCCTCTAAAGTGGGTACTCTAGAAGAATAACTCTCGTTAAGTTCTTCATAATGAAAAGAAATTTCTTTATCTTTACGCGCAACACGTTTCTCATTTTCTTGGTTTAAAACTTCTTTTGATGACTCAAAAAAGAAAGATTTAATACCGGCTCCCATATAATTCATGTCATAAAATACAGGTAAGACATTTTGTGCTTTTTCCAAATATTTAGGATTTTTAAAACCAATTCCCTGTTTAGAATGGTAAAACCTAGTTTCTTTGGGCTGATTTAAATGGATAGTTTGTTCTGTTTGACCCCTTTTCAAAAATGCATCGTCAAGGGTCTTTATTCTTGCGTACAAACTTATCCTTTCTTCTTCAATCATTTTGTATTTTTCTAAACTGTCTATATTTTCCATATTTACCACATCTAATTGTTTTGTAAGAACAGAAATTTCTTCTTTTAAAGAGAGTTTTTCTTTTGAAAGCGTTTCCATGCAAGATTCAAGGTATATATTCCTATCCTGAACATCTACTTTTTCTATCAACATCTGTTTTATAACATTATGATTAGTTAACCATTTTGCATGATATAATTCAGATGATTCTTTCAAAATATGAGCTTGATGTTCAGCCTGTACACACTTTGCAGTTTCAGCTTTTAATCTATCTTGTAGATCAAGTATTTGTGTGTGTAGTGTACATTCATTATCTACAAATAATTTATTTACATGTGCAGGAATGTAATAGGAATATACCTCACTGGACTCTGAACCGGATGTGGAGCATTCGGGATCGTCGGTTGTAGCCATCAGACATGCTGGTGGATGTTTCATTGTCTCCCCCTCAGCAGCAGTGTCTGAAATTGCAGCAGTGACATCAGTACAAATCTCCAACCCCTGACGATCAACCATATAGCAATTCTTGCCCTTTTCATCCTCGTCTTCTGAATCTTCAGCATCCCAGTAGTCCTCCTGGGCGACGAGGGCCAACGCATCCGATTTCTTCTTTGCAGCCTCGAGCTTTCTTTCGTAATACGCAACGTCTCTCTCAAAATTGTTCTTGCATTCCCTAGCAAAGTGGCCCGGTTTGCCACATTTGTAGCAGAGACGTTCATCAGTGGCCTTTGGCTCGTCTGCTCTTGGCTTCTCCTCTCTTCTTTCCGCCGGTCTTTTGTCGGCCCGGCGGTGCTCACGGCTATCATCACGCCTTCTGTCCCGGCGGTCATCCCGACGATCATCCCTTCGATCGTCCCGCCTGTCATCTCTCCTGTCATCTCGCCTTTCGTCACGCCTTTCATAACTGCGATCATCGCGATAGTCGCGTTTGTCATCATACCGGCGGTCATTCCTGTCATCCCTGCGGTAGTCATCTCTGCGATAGTCATCGCGGCGGTCATCCCTCCTGTCATCTGAGTACCTCCGAGGACCAGTGTCATATCGGAGTTGGTTGTTGGTCTTGTTGGAGAACCGTCGTTGTTGGAGACGGTTGGTCCACAAGGCAATCTGTTCTTGGATCGTGGCTTCCTCCTCATCATAGACCTCACGAGGAGGAGAAGCATACCTGTACTGAGATGATGAAGAACCAGGAGCAAAAGATGGTGTTGGAATCTGCGTGTTGGTGATCAAGGCTAGGGAATCATTTGGTTTCAACCCTGTGTTGGCTGATAGCAGTAGAGAGGCCAATTGATTTGCCATCAGCTTCTGTTGATCCACATCCCCTTGATATTTCTTAAGCTCCTTAAAGACGACATTTATGGATACCTCAGGAATGTTCAGAACTCTTTTTGTTGCCCTACATGCAAGCTGCCACTCGGGGGCTAAGGCGGCAAAGAATTGGATGTTTATGTCATCCCGATCCTTCTTGATGTGCAGTTTATTCAATTCGTTAAGGACTGCACAAAACCTGGTAAACGTGGATTGCAGAGATTCCCCGTCTTTGGCGCGGAATTCTGAAAACTTTGCCTTCGCCTCTTCAATTTTGGCACGATCATCAAGATCTGCCCCCAGCATTTGGATTTCCAGCTCGTCCCACATTTCTTTTGCAGACATTTTACTGTCTACACCTACCAAAATATCAGTGGGGAGGGCTTGATAAATCAGATATTCTGCCCTCTTATCAGCGTGCTGGCGATCCCTCTCGGCTTCATTTGCCGGCTCTCTTTCAACTTTTGAGGCTAGGACAGGAGGATCAGCCTCGGGTCTGGCAGCAATCTCTCTATAGTAGATGACGGGTCCTTCGGATATTGATTGAAGCATCAGATTCCGGAGAGGTTGCATTCCAACGAATTTCAGGAACCGGGCTTTCCATTGTTCGTACTCATCAGGATAGAGAACAGGTGGTCTGTTCTCAGATCCGAGTACAAGAGCTTCACGAGACATTATGAGTATTGGTGCTGATTAAGAATATGGAGATCTTAGAGGTGGAAACTGAACACGGATGGGTTGGACTGAAACCAGAGTGTTCTGAATTCGGATGCTTGAGTTCGGATGAACAGTGATTCGGATGGAGGAACCGAATTCGGATGGATCGAATTCGGATGAAGTGATTTCGGATGAATAGTGGGTCGGATGGGTTGATTTTGGATGACTAGACTTCGGATGGGTCAATTTCGGATGAATAGTAATCCGGATGAAGGTCCTAATTCGGATGAGTGTCCTAATTCGGATGAACAGTTGTACTTGGGGGAATCAAAGTCGGATGACCTAAGTTCGGATGGACCTATGGACCGAATTCGGATGAACCGAATTCGGATGAACCGAATTCGGATGAACAGTGAAGTGGCCGAAATATGATGGTTCCGAAATAGGGACAGAGGACCGAATTCGGATGGTCCGAAATGGTGTGGTCCGAATTTAAAAAAATTTTTTTTTAGAACAAGTCCCAATAAGTGAAAAATGGAAAGCCTTTCCAGAACTTCGGATGGTCCGAAATTCGGATGTGACCGAATTATGGTCCGAAATTGGCTTATGGGGGTCCGAAATTCACCTAAGTGTGGTCCGAATTAGGATGAGTGTGAGGTCCGAATTTGGTGCCTATGTGGTCCGAAATGCTACAGTATGTAATCCGAAATACAGCAGGTTTTTACGTTTTTCTAAGGCAGAAAAGACAGAATTCGATTTTTATCAGTTTTAATGCCTAAAAACAGTTCTAAATGATTTATAAACTATTTTAAACACTTTTGGTGATTTAAAACAACCTAGAAAACACTTAAAACTAGCATGAACACATGAAAAACCCACTTAAAAAACCCATATTTTCAAGCTTCAAAATGGTCGATTCTTGATGATTTTAACAAAGATATGGAAGTAAATGAGTTTAAAATCAGTATATAATGATAATGTGATGTTTATAGAACCATTATAACACAAGAAACTCGAAAAACCATGGAAAATGAAGATCTAACCGGTTGTATATTGAAGAACTCGAAGAACATGAACAACCCAGCAGAACCCGTAAGTAATCAGTTGAAATCCACCCCTCTGAGCTCTGATACCAATTGTAAATATGAAATCCCGATTGTATTCAGCACCTTAACGTTTTTCTCATCAAACACATGAAGAAACCATGCTCAATAAATGTGTTTAATAAAGAAGAAGACAAGATGAATGTTTGAAGACTCTTGATGGAACAGTGGCGGCTGTAATGAATATTCAAATTGAAGGTCAACCGTGTGTTTCTCAAAAGTAACCCTAGGAGCCTTTTTATAGGCTCCTTTAATTAAGTTACAACACTTGGCAACAATGGCCCCTACACTTTTACATAGACATGAAATACATAGAAATAAATACAAGACAAATTACAATGAAAATAAATATTACAAAATAACTCCTAGGATCGAAATAATAAATCTAACAAAAATCATCCCCTAAATTGTAGCATATTTTCCATATTTATATTTCATAACAATAAACAATATATTCTTTCATTTTTCTCTTTCTAGTTCTCATATCTTTATCGACATTTTTTTAATTGAAAATCATATCATATTTATTGATTTTTTTATTTTCGAGTTATATTACTACGTATGCACATGTTCAAATACGTATATGAACATGTTCAGTTACTGCAGTGTATGGTTTCGTATACAAACATGTTCAGTTGTTGCAGGAACATGTTCAATTGGTGTAGGTATATGAACATGTATAGTTGCTACATGATATAGTTTCGTATATGAACATGTTCAGTTGTAGCAATAACATGTTCAACTAGTACGAGTATATGAACATGTTCAGTTGCTACATGGTATGATTTCGTATACGAACATGTTCGGTTGCTGCAGAAACATGTTCAACTGGTGCAGGTATATGAACATGTTTAGTTGCTACAAGAATATTGTTTCTTATATATTTTTAACAAAAGAATTATGATATTACATTGAAATTATCTCTATGTACGTGTACATGTTCAATTCAACAAGGTGATGCTCACGATATGAGAGACAGAGAGAGAGAATTTGAGTGAGAGAGAGATGACGTTTCAAAATTGTAGGAGAAATTGATGAAATATAAAATTTAACATCCCTACTTTTCAAATACATGTAATTTGCAAGTTAAGACTCAGTTAATGTATTATTGGATATTTAACGTCTGAATTCTAAGTAAATTTTGATCACAATTTAAAAATGAGAAAAGATGAGGATAAATCCTCATTGTAGTTTTCTGAGCAAACAAACCATAAGGAACCGACATTGGTTAAAATACCATCAACGGTCAAAATAATTTTAAAAATAACAATGATAATGAGAAATTATCATTGTCGTCTTTTGAGCGAGCATAACATTGAGAAACCGATCAGGACAATTAAAATCGGTTTAAATAAGAAAATACGAAGTTGAGGGGTATAATGTGCAAATAGGATGAATTGACAAATAAAAAGGGAATTAATGCTCATAATTTCAAAAACTCACTCTCTCTCTACTCTCACCGTCTCTCACTCACTCACTCACTCACTCACTCACTCACTCACTCACTCTCTCTCTCTCTCTCTCTCTCTCTCTCTCTCTCTCTCTCTCTCTCTCTCTCTCTCTCTCTACCTCACGGTTCCAAATCAAGAACACAAGAAATCACTGAATTAAAGTGTAAAAAGTTGGATTCAAGTTGCAAATTAGGAACTATAACAATTGCAAGCATCAAATCAAGGTAAAAATCATTCTATATTACGAATTTTTGATGTTTTGGGTTCGGTTTTTATATAAACCGAATCATAAGATTTTGATCTCAGATGTTAATGCATGTTGGAAATTATTGTTACAATGTTAAAATCGAGTAGTAAGGATGTAGTATACCAAATTTCAGATTCTAATTCGAACTCTAAGTATGATTTTGAATATTAGTGTGTGTTTTAATGTGTGTGTTCATCGATATATGATGAAAAATGAACACAAATGGGTTAATTTGGTATATTCATGTTATGTTATAAGTTTAAAAGTGTACATTAAGTTCATAATTGCAATTTTATTTATTGAAACATGCAAAAATGGTCAGAAAATGTTTTCTGGAAAATGTTGGAAAAATAATTGAGTATGAACTCGGATCGGATGAACCGAATTCGGACCATCCGAATTCGGGCACTGTTCATCCAAAGTCCGGACCTCAACTCATTTCGGACCCTGCCTAATTCGGACTTTACCCCATTTTCGGACCTTACCCCATTTCGGACTAATACCCAAATTCAGACCACTTCTATTTCGGACTTCAACCCAATTCGGATCAACCCAATTCGGATCAACCCATATTTCGGACCAATAGTATTTCGGACCATCCGAATTCAGATGTGGTCCGAATTCAGTACAATTGCACTTGATTTTCAGAATTTAAGTTTTAAATAATTATTGACATTAAATCACTATTACACTGACTTGACAGATCATTGTGGTGTTATCAAACACACATTGATTCAGAGACAAATTACACTGTACAAACCACTGTGAGTAATAGATTATCATTCTAACATTTATTGTCTTCGCATTCACGTTTTACATATTCAATGGCATGTTCACATTGTTCATATACATCAATTGGCACTCATGAATGATTTGTTGTTATGATGCACACTCGTACTTGACATGTAACACGCATGTAGCCAGCGTTCGTTTGAAAGTGCATCTATTTACATCATGCTTGCACTGCATGATCATTACTTCACAATCTGATGCGACCCAGACTGTGGCTGACAGCAGGCCACTGTCGGGGACTAATCATCCCACTCATTATCCTGGTCAGGTTAGGCACATCCCCGATCAGCATTTAAACTGTCAACCCCATGCTTGCACTGCATGGTTTTACACATACTATGGGGCTTTCACTGCCAGATTTCACAATATGCTTGTAAAGAAATATATGTTGAATGTATAATCTGTTATCTCACTAAGCAAATTAGCTTACTGTTGACTCACAATGTTTTCAGGCAAAGACAAAGGTGTAGCTGGACCTTCTACTTAAGCATTTCAGTTCAATATCCCGGAGACTTAGAAGCTATTGGTACACAGATGTTGTAGCTTTGGGCTGGGATTTGTTACTTTTAAAACAAGTTATGATGTTGTAATAGTTAGACTTAATCACTGTAGACATATACTTTTATTGCTTTAGTGTGGAACCGCTTAAATCTGAATTAAGCGTAAATTTTAATTATCATGTTATTCATTGGGTTATGTGTTGATCCTGGTGATTTCTTTCGTACTATCATAATACGAGGACGTCATATAAAAGGAATGATTGTAGGAGATAAAAAATAGAAGATTTTATTTGATTGTTGTTAATTATTACTCATATACCAATATTACCCTTTTGTTACCAAACACTATTGTTTTATTAAAACATGTCTATAATTTATATTTAACTCATTAATAATAGGGAAACATGGACGGACTCCGGTATTCCAATATAATATTGGACTCCATGGAACTTGAATACATACATACATACATACATACATACATACATACATACATACATACATACATACATACATACATACATACATACATACATACATACATACATACATACATACATACATACATATATATATATATATATACATACATATATATATATATATATATATATATATATATATATATATATATATATATATATATATATATATATATATATATATATATATATATATATATATATATATATATATATATATCAAAAGTGATGGCTGTAAATTATTATATTAATTGAGTAATAAAATTAATAAATTAGAATCATCATTCAATGATGCATGTAATAATTATTTGTATATTATGCTTAAGATTAAAGTTTCTTGAATTAGAAACTATGAAATTTAAGAACTTCTATTAGAGACCGAATATGTTTAATAATATAGTATACATAATTTAAATTGATTAATTGAAAGGGATGAATTAGAAAATAAATATAAACAAAATTTTTTTTATTTATATTCAATATATTACTGATTACATTCATGTGTTAAGTTAAGAAAACACTACAAGAAAAACGACCTTTACCGAGGGATATGTCCCTCGGTGATCCCTCAGAAAAGCTATTTTCCGATGGATTTCCGAGGGATTTGGTCCATTGAAATAATCTGGTCGGTAATTGCCTTTTCCGAGAGAATTTCCGACGACAGTAATTACCGAGAGATTTACCCACGACTTTTTTACTGAGGGATTGGCGATGGACAAACTACTGAGGGATTAGCGAGGGACAAACTACTGAGGGATTATCGAGGGATTTAATACTGAGGGATTACCGAGGAAACTATTACTGAGAGATTAGCGAGAGATATTTACTGAGGGAATAGTGATAGATATTTTCTGAGGGATTACCGACACATATTTATCGAGGGATTACCGAGGAAATATTGACAGATATATTTAATTTTTCCCTCATAAATCCATCAGTAATCCAAATACACACAACAATATCACATTGTAATTGTTGTATATCCTGTAATTAATTTCTGCAATTAAAAGATATAATACAATGCGTTGATCACGCTCAACCTCCTTTTCAACAAAATGAAATTAAACACTAAATCCGATAACATTTTTTACAACAAAAATCATGAAAAGCGTTGTTCAATGCGTTGATCACGCTCAAATTCCTAACGAGGGGGGTGAGAGTGCGTTAATTATACAAGTTCTAACGAGGGGGTGGGGGTGAGGATGCATTAAACTTTGCCATCACAATATTATTTAATTCTTTGAAGCGTTGTTCCATGCGTTGATCATGCTCAACTTCCTTTTCTTTCAAGCGTTAATCATTTTCAATTTCCTTCTCCTTCAAACGTTGCTCGAACTCAATTTCCTTCTCCTTCAACCGAATTGCCATTTCCTCATTCATACATTCTTGAATTTCTTTTTCACGATCCGCCAACAACTTTTCTACCTATACACAATAAACATATATCAATGTTGGGTGTTGTTTCTGCTACTCATATAGAACACACACTCATACAGAACACGCATTGACTGCTACAATTTCATATGGATGTTACTAGATTCTAGTTGTCGATGTAAATGAATAATATGTTATAATCCGACACATATGATTAGCACATTCTTATTATTTATTTAAGGTCATAACATGTTATAAACTATTAGTGTGCCATATTTATAAGGTAATGTAATAACGTGTTCCTTGTTCATAAACTTATAGTGGGCCATATTTATTGTCCATCTAAGTGAATACTACGCTATAACAGACAATATTGGGCCTTAACAATTACTTTTTTTTCATTAAGGTTTTAACGTGTTATAACGAGCCATGTTGGGTCTCAATAGATACCTATGGCTCGTATAACATCACAACATGTAGAAACAACTTATATTATGTCTTTAACAAATCTTAGTTGTTCATTTGTTACTATAAAGATAAAACATATCATACCGAGTCATAGTTAGGTATTAACATGTCGTGATTGACCAAGTTGTGTCTTAACACATACTCATTGTTCATTTAAGACCATAACAGGTTATTGGGTCATGTTGAGTTTTAACAGACTTTATTGAATCTTAACATGTTATGGTGAGTCATGTTAGCTCTCAACATTTTATTTAACTATATTGAGCATCAACAAGCATTTATTGACCACCGATCATTTAGTGTTTCAAACATTAGAATCGCATATAGGGTAATATCGGATAAGAAAAAAGTAGTTGTTACTATAAAATTATAACATATTATATTGGGTCATTATTAGTCCTTAGTATATCTTTATTGTCCATCTAAGTGAATACTATATTATAACAGACAATAGTTGGCCTTAAGAATTACTTACTAAAGAAATACTTATTAATGTTTTATTATCATAACATGTTATAACAGACTCTATTGAATCTTAAAATGTTACGGTGGATCATATTAGCTCTCAACATTTCATTGAGCTATATTGAACATCAACAATCATTTATTGTAATATATATACTGTTATAATATGTTATAGTTAACCATATGAGATTTCAAATCCTGATGAACTACATTGAGCCTTAAATATACTAGTTAATCTCATATAATGTAATAACATGTTTTAACTCATAATATTAGGTCTCAATAAGTATTTAATGTTAATGCACAACATCAATATGGGTCTTAATATGATGATGATGATGATGATGATGATGATGATGATGATGATGATGATGATGATGATGATAATAATAATAATAATAATAATAATAATAATAATAATAATAATAATAATAATAATAATAATAATAATAATAATAATAATAATTTGATGTTAATATACAACAATAATATGAGCTTTAATATGATAATAATAATAATAATTTGATGTTAATAAACAATAGTTAATATGATAATAATATTAATTAATGTTAATATAATTAGATATATTGAAACTCAACAAATATATATGTTCATATAATAATATAAAAACTTGTTATAATGATCTCAACAATTATTTATTGTTCACACACACACACACACACACACACACACACACACATATATATATATATATATATATATATATATATATATATATATATAAAGAATTAATTAATTAATTAATGAGGGAGTACTGAGGGATTACCGAGGGATTAGAGACGGTCATTTACCCAGGGATTACTGAGAGATAATATTACTGAGGGATTACCGAGAGATTATTTACCGAGGGATTACCGAGAGATACCATTACCGAGGGATTACCGAGAGATTATTTACCTAGGAATTACCGACGGCCAATTTTCCGAGGGATTACCAACAAAAGTAATACCCCTCGCTAATCCCTCGGAATCCCTCGATAATTACCGAGGGATTTACGACATAAATTTATTCGTCGGTAATCCCTCAGTAATCCCTCGGTAAACTTTGAAACTGATTTCCATCAAAAAAATTCTTGGTAATCCCTCGGAAATTTCTGAGGGATGTTTGCCCTCCGAAAATCCGTCGGTGAAAGTCATTTTCCTAGTAGTGTAAGAAAACAAACTATATAATGGCTTTAGAGGGTGACACAATTATAAAGTGTAGTAATAGTTTGGCAAGAGTAATTGTAATTATAGCTTATAATGTTAAAATATATAACATAAAATGATATTTATGTTAATTAAGAATTATGGTTTATAATTCTTTAGATATTAAGAAATTAATTATTTTCTTCAATGAAAAGATAATCTGTTTTTCAAAACTATTTCATGTAAAATTTATTTTTGGAGCTTATTTTGTTAAAAGGATGAAATCTCAATTTCCGAAAAATAAAATTTTCTTTAATAGAAGTTTAATAATCGAAAAGAGTTTCTAATGGTAAAATTAATGAAAGGAATAAAAGCATTTACTATGCATATTAAATAGTTAATTGATTAAATAAATATTTGAATAAAAGTTAACGTGTTTATAGTTTTTTAAAAGCAAAAACATTGTTTTTTAAAAATGTTTACTAGCAAAGCAAAAACGTTGTGAAAGCATGTTAAATATATGAATCTTAACATGTTATGGTGACTCATGTTAGCTCTCAATATTTTATTTAACTATATTGAGCATCAACAAGCATTTATTGACCCCGAGCATTTAGTGTTTCAAACATTAGAATCGCATATAGGGTAATATCCGATAAGCAAAAAGTAGTTGTTACTATAAAGTTATAACATATTATATTAGGTCATTATTAGTCTTTAGTATATCTTTATTGTCCATCTAAGTAAATACTATGTTATAACAGACAATAGTGGGCCTTAGGAATTACTTACTAAAGAAATATTTATTAATGATTTATTATCATAACAGGTTATAACAGACCCTATTGAATCTTAAAATGTTACGGTGGGTCATATTAGCTCTCAACATTTCATTGAGCTATATTGAACAACAACAATCATTTATTGTAATATACTGTTATAATATGTTATAGTTAACCATATGGGATTTCAAATCCTGATGAACTATATTCTAGGGGTGTTATATGTGGACCAAATACCTGAACCGAACCGGTACCGGTCCCGAATAGGACCGATTGTAAAGTAATGGTCCGGTCCTCGGGTTTCGATTTTAGCCAAATTCGGGTTCGGTCCGATAACACCCCTAACCTTCAAAGTGGAGTTAGTTTTTGAGTTTTTATACACCAAATACCCGAACCAGACCGGAATCGAACCGGTACCGGTCCCGAATACGACCGATTGTAAAGTAATGGTCCGGTCCTCGGGTTTAGATTTTAGCCAAGTTCGGGTTCGGTCCGGGTTTGGTCCCGATAACACCCCTACTATATTGAGCCTTAAATATACTAGTTAATCTCATATAATGTAATAACATGTTTTAACTCATAATATTAGATCTCAATAAGTATTTAATGTTAATACACAATAACAATATGGGCCTTAATACGATGATGATGATGATGATGACGATGACGATGATAATAATAATAATAGTAATAATAATAACAACAACAACAACAACAACAACAACAACTTGATGTTAATATACAACAATAACATGAGCTTTAATATGATGATGATGATGATAATAATAATAATAATAATAATAATAATAATAATAATAATAATAATAATAATTTGATGTTAATAAACAATAGTTAATATGATAATAATATTATTTAATGTTAATATAGTTAGATATAACTCAACAAATATATATTGTTCATATAATAATATAAAACTTGTTATAATGATCTCAACAATTATTTATTGTTCACACACACACACACACACACACACACATATATATAAAGAATTAATTAATTAATTAATTAATGAGAGAGTACTGAGGGATTACCGAGGGATTATTTTACCGAGGGATTAGAGACGGTCATTTACCCAGGGATTACTGAGAGATAATATTACTGAGGGATTACCGAGAGATTACCGAGAGATTATTTTCCGAGGGATTATCGACGGCCAATTTTCCGAGGGATTACCGACAAAAGTAATACCCCTCGCTAATCCCTCGGAATCCCTCGATAATTACCGAGGGATTTACGACAGAAATTTATCCGTCGGTATTCCCTCAGTAATACCTCGGTAATCCTTCGGTAAACTTTGAAACTGATTTCCATCAAAAAATTCTCGGTAATCCCCTGGAAATTTCTGAGGGATATTTGCCCTTGGAAAATCCGTCGGTGAAAGTCATTTTCCTGGTAGTGGAAAGTGTAAGAAAACAAACTATATAATGGCTATAGAGGGTGACACGATTATAAAGTGTAGTAATAGTTTGGCAAGAGTAATTGTAATTATAGCTTATAATGTTAAAATATATAACATAAAATGATATTTATGTTAATTAAGAATTATGGTTTATAATTATTTTGATATTAAGTAATTAATTATTTTCTTCAATGAAAAGATAATCTGTTTTTCAAAACTATTTCATGTAAAATTTATTTTTGGAGCTTATTTTGTTAAAAGGATGAAATCTCAATTTCCGAAAAATAAAATTTTCTTTAATAGAAGTTTAATAATCGAAAAGAGTTTCTAATGGTAAAATTAATGAAAGGAATAATATTGTTTTCTAAAGAGCATTTACTATGCATATTAAATAGTTTTTTTTTAAACGGCTGGTGTGGTGGTTATCGCCTAGGCCCAAGTGCCGATAGATCCCGTTTTGATCCCCACCACAATCTCCTAGTTAGATTAAAATCTCCATAGTTTGATTTGTTCACCTGAAGTGAAAACCGTAAAATCCGCCTCTAGTGAGGATCGAACCCGGGTAACAACCCTCCCCAAACCCCATATGGAAACTTGGTGGCCACCAGGGCAAGCCCCGATGGTTATAATAGTTAATTGATCAAATAAATATTTGAATAGAAGTTAACATGTTTATAGTTTTTTAAAAGCAAAAACATTGTTTTTTAAAAACGTTTACTAGCTAAGCAAAAACGTTGTGAATGCATGTTAAATATATGAGAAAAAAATAATTTGTTTATGGAAATATTATTTTATATAATTAATTAAACTTGTGTGTATAAAAAGATATTGTACTTTATAAAAAAGTTTCAAAAAGTAATTTCTTACTTTGAAACTTCTAGCTTTAGTGATACACATGCAATCATCAAAAAAGGCCGAATTTATCAATTTTAAAATATTTTAAAAAACATGCAATCATTTATGGGACGAATTTTGGCTCCCTATCTGATATATAAATCAACATTAGCAAGGAATAACAACAATGAGTACTATACAGACTTGGCTATATATATATATATATATATATATATA
The DNA here is from genome assembly GCA_020465985.1 of Centrapalus pauciflorus. Lineage (NCBI taxonomy): Eukaryota > Viridiplantae > Streptophyta > Magnoliopsida > Asterales > Asteraceae > Centrapalus > Centrapalus pauciflorus. The sequence continues at coordinate 101,541 of JAANYP010002256.1, forward strand.
TATATATATATATATATATATATATATATATATATATATATATATATATATATATATATATATATATATATATATATATATATATATATATATATATATGTATGTATGAATGTATGTAATCAAACACAACAATTTTCACATTCCTTTGGTGAGCCTCCTTCTCATCTTACAAAACTTTACATCAAACAAGCATAGTTGGCTTCGACTGCCCATTATTCAAGTAAAAGTCTCTAACATACGAAAGGTATACATTTTGTCTTTAATGCTTTAACTTTTTCAAACTATGACTATGGTGGTATTTGTTTTTTAAGAAGTTAAACGTCTGAAGTCTGAAAACCATGTCTGAAATTAAGAGCAGGTCTTCAAGTCTGAAATTAAGAGGCTCTGAATTTTAATTCAGACTAGTCTCTTTCTCTTAAAATTCAGAAGGAAATTCAGAGGTTGTAACCTCTTAAGTCTGAATTTAAACAAACAATACAAAATAGGTTAAGATCTGAAATTCAGACTTCAGACCAAATTAAGACCCTCTTAATTGAAAACAAACACACCTTATGTTTGGTAGAGAGCTTCTAAAAGCTTTTAGAAGCTTTTATTTTGAATAAGCTCTACTAAAAAATAAAAGCTTTGTTTGGAAGGATACATAGAGCTTTCATTTTCTAAAAAATAAGCTCTTTTTTAAAAAGCTAGTAGAAGTAGCTTTTGAAAAGCTCCGGAGCTTTTAGTCAAACATATTTACTTTTATACCCTTCTATTAATCATAAACTACAACATTTAGTTAATATTAATGCCCATTTTAAGTAATTTAATACTATAAACCACAACTACAGCTAGTTTTACCAAACAAATTTATAAAACTAAAAGTTCTAGCTCTTTTAAAAAGCTTCAGCTACTAAAAGCCCTACCTTTGTTAAATACACAAAGCTACAGCTAGTTTTGCCAAACATACCCTATAACAAATGTTATTGGCGAATGTTAATATAGTCTTTTCCGATAAGGTATAATAGTTTGTGTAATACTGGAAGTTTATCAGAAAGCTTAAATTAGTACATGTATATTTCTGAAACTATTTTAAAATAAGTTTTGGATTGATGAAAATTTAGTATTAAATCACTTGCCAAGCCAAATTACATATTGTTATGAAATTATATTATTTTGTGTAAGAATGAAAATATATAATAATTCGGATATGACATGATGAAATTGTAGTATTCATCAACATTTAAAGTGTTCACTTAATTTACATGTATCCTAATAACTTTTGTGTTGGTTGTTAAATATTTATTGTGCAGTTACACTTCTTGATACCATCATGACTCTAGATCGTCCGTTTATGATAAAATTATATTGGGATAACAATAATATTGAATATCATAGTGGGTTTGTCAAAGGTATGCGACCAACTTTCACAACATCAATTGTGGTTAGACGTAAAATGGGATATGAAGAATTCATTTCTATGGTTTATTCACATGTTGGAGTTCCAAAAACATCAACTAAGTTGAATATCTGGTTGTGTTACGAGTTTCAAGGGATAACTAATACCATACTAATCATAAGTGATGAAAGTTTAGACACGATGTATTATTTGGCTGAGAGAGATGAAAATTTTTGTGGTCAAGTTCATGTTGAATTTGATATACTTACACATGAGCAAATAGTGCCACCTGAAAATACAGATATTATGGATTTTCATAATTCAGTTGTTTCCGATTCATTTATAGAACATTTATATGGATTTGCTGAACTTGGTGAATCACCTAGTGATTTCCCAAACAATATATACACAACAAAACCTGGTTTTTTGATGGGGAGTCCATCTACGGATTTTATCGGTGATCAACCAAAAGAATCATTTTCGTTGCTCGGGGATGATAAACTTGAGGTTAGTGACGACTTTGAATTTTGTATGAGTGAAATTTTAATTCAACATACCGATAGTCCCGACCTCTATACGCTAGGTGCAAGGGGACATATCAATAATGTTGGAGACATACAAGATGATAACCAAATAGCATTTGAAGACGATATTCATATGGATGATATTTGGAGGGAATCACAAAACCAAATACGGTTAGGGATGTTGTTTGCAAGCAAGTCACAGGTACAAAAGGCAGTAACACTTTGGTCAATTAATCACAACAGGGAGTTTAAAGTTGTTGAAAGTAAAAGCATCAAATGGATAGCAAAATGCAATAGTAGAAGCTCTAGTACTAATCACTGTGTACCACATTGCAAATGGTATGTTCGGGCAGTCAAGGAGAAAAATCATGATATGTGGAAAGTTACACGTTGGGTGGATGCACACAGCTGCTTTAGATCAAGCATTGCCAAAAAAATCAGGAATTTGAACTCCAAAACTATTGCAACTTACATCATGTGTTCAATCCAAAAAGATATAAACTATCCGATAAAAAATATTCAAAAAGATATTAAAAATAGTTTGAATGTCGATATTTCTTACTGGAAAGCATGGCATGCTAGGAGAAAAGCCATAGACTCTCTATGAAACATTGAGAAATGACTTTGCCAAAATTTTCAATTCGCATTGTAGCATTAGAGAATCAAATCTTAATACTGTTGTTTAGTGGTTTTGTGATCCAAATGGCTCATTATTGTTTGCAACTACATCGAAATGTACTTTATGTGCGTTTGAGACTATAATTACTAATAATTACATATTTGTTGGTTGCTCAAGTGATTGTTGATGGAGAGAATGTAGATTATTATTGTTAATTGTTTAAGTAATTCTTTTCTTCTATATTAAGTAATTTAATTTAATTCCCCGTCGGAGGCAAGTTGATATTTAGGTGGAGTAAGTGAGTCTGGTGGTAAATGAGTAGTTTAAGAGTAGGAGTAGGATAATTTGCCGTTCAAAAAAAAAAACATAAAAACTTTTGTTGGGTAATTGGGAGCAGCAGACTTAAGAAAAATTCGATCTTTTCAGATTTCAAATAATAGTAAGGAATCTTTTGTATTTAATTAAAAGGGTAACTGCGCAAAAAACCTCCAACTTGTCAGTTTTTTGTGATTAAAACCTTAATCCATTTCTCGTTAAATAGAAAACCTCGAACTAACTAAAAATCAGTAAATCAAGGTTTTATCAATGGTTAACGGGTTGAAATCAGTTATTAATCCTACGTGGACCGGTAAATAAGCTACGTGGAATAAATTTTAATTGTTGAAACCGGTTGCCAAGTATTACACATCATTTAAACCTTCGTTGATCATTTTTAATTGGTATTTTTAAACGGGATTACATTATCAACGAAGATTTAAATGATGTGTAATACTTGGCAACCGGTTTCAACAATTAAAATCTATTCCACGTAGGTTATTCAACGGTCCACATAGGATTAATAACCGGTTTCAACCGGTTACCCATTGATTAAACCTTGATTTACTATTTTTGGTTAGGTCGGAGTTTTCTATGAAACGAAAAATGGTTTGGGGTTTTAATTACAAAAAAACTGATAAGTTGGAGGTTTTTGAGCAATTATCTCATTTAATAAATGTTTAAAGGTAGAATGTTTAAATTTACAAAAAAAAAAAAAAAAAAAAAAAAAAAAAAAAAAAACAAGCACATGAATGATTTAATCAATAAAATGATAAAAAGTTAGTTAATATATTTTGTATTTCTCCCTTTATATTTCATTGTTGTTTTTTATGTTACATTTTCTCAAATAACTTAACAAATTTATTTATTTTTTTGGAGTCTTATACATTAAATAAATAAAATTTTAAAGTTTGATACTTTAAAATAAGTGGTTTAATTAATAAGTAGATGAAAGCATGTAAGTAAATTAATAAATTTTTAAAAAGTAGAACGTTTAAATTTATAAAAAAAACAAGCACATGAATGACTTAATCAATAAAATGATAAAAGTTAGTTGATATATTTTGTATTTCTTCCTTTATTCTCTTAAAACTTAATAGATTTTTTTTTTTTTTTTAAATCCCAACCTTTGACTAATATATAAAAAAAAGCCCTAAAAATCCCGCCAGTCATTCTCTCAGCTCCTCCCTTACATCGTTCACGCCTCCAACATCCTCTCCTTGCCTCCGCCTGCTCCATCACTGTTGTGCACATGTGCCTCCGTTGTCTGTCTGTCTCTGTCGCTGCTGCTGCCTGTGCCTCCGTCGTCTGTCCGTCTGTCTACGCCTGCTGCCTGTGTGTATATAATTGATTTGACTTCGAATGTGAAAACAATACTACATTTGGGCTTAAATGTGTCAAGGGTTTGAACGATGCAAGTCTCTAATAGGTAATTGTTCATGAGATTTTTAAGTTTATAGACGATTTGTCGATAATGTGCTTTCTATGGTTGTCTCCTGCATGGGTTTTTATGTTTCGAGACCTCATGTAAGCCTTATAATTGAAAACATACCAAATCTTAGTTCCAAATTAAAGTTGTTGCAAGCATGTTGTTCCCACAAAAGGTTGTTGTCCATAATTTCGCAGCCCATACTTCTTCATTTTAAGCTAAGTATTATCATAGGTAAGTTTTGATTTTAATGGCTAAATGTGTGTAGAATTCATGCAAGATGTTTAGCGATTTATTTGCAAGGTTTAGGAGTCCTTTAGGTGCTAATTTAAAGGTTGAAATTATGGAGTTTCAACACCAAAAATATCCATGAAAAACTGCTGTCCATTAATTCACAGCCCACTTATCATCATTTTAAGTCAAGCATGAACAAGGTTTAATGTTAATTTTAATGGCTAAGTGTATGTGGAATCATTAGTAGATGTTTAGAGTAATATGCAAAGTTTGGGAGTCCATAATATGTTTAAACTAAGGCTGAATTGGGGACATTGCAGCACCATAAACCCATAAAAGTTTCTGTCTTTTTGGACTGCACAACAACAATCAAAGATGTATTTTTATTGTGTGACGAGGCTAGGCTAAGGAAATGTGGAATATATGGCGAAAGTGGGGCTAAAAGATTGGGATCCAAGATCAAGTAGCAAGCAATAGAAGCGAGTAACCAACATGAGACCAATTAATTACTGAGAAAATTACCTAAATAAACTGGCTTGATTTATCACATCTAATAGTAGCTCATAAGGACAAAAATTCATTTCACTTTCTTATTCCAATTCTTTCTTTCTTTTTTTTTTTTTTTTTTAATGTAGCGCTGATTTCCAGACATCGATTATATGCAATCTGTACCCAAAAAGAACTCTCTTAACCATACTAGCATCGCCGCGGTACAACACTAGATAAGTCAAGAAGAACACAAAAGCAGAGAATTACCCACGACTCGAATGCTATCAAAACAAAGTATAAACATCAAGGCTCACAGAGGATAAATAAACAACGAATGATCCCAGATAAATCCCTAAAGCTTGCTACCGAATCACGATCCAAATTCCAGCCAAACGAAAGACAAAAGGATTATTTGGCTGATAGTGTGGGTTGTCACCGAAATGAAAGGAGAAGGCTCAAAAGGGGGAATCTAAGGTAAATAATGTCGGTATGGGTGTCATTGGGGAAGGGGGTATCCTATTGTGCCTTTATATAAGTGCTAGATTCTCAAACATGTGATCTTGGCATACATTTAACAAACAAGTTCTATCCTAATCCAGATAACACCGACAAATTCACAGCAAAAGAAAAGTGAGCATTAAATATGAATGCTTGATGGGCTCAAATTCGCATGCATAGAAAATAGAACAATACTGCAAAAGAGTCTAACATGCAAAAAATAGAGAATAAGTTTGGAAAATCAGCCCAATTTTAGACAAAAATGTTGTGACTTCTACTTAAGAACATGCAAAGCTCAATATCGACATTTTTATACCCCCACCCCACACTTAAATCGGACAGTGTCCTCACTGTCACAATCAATCTCAATAGTATGGAAATGGATATGAAAAAGGAACAAGAAATCTCCCCTGAATAGACGAACGCAGCTAGTTGGATCTGGTTGATGAGGTTGAACTTAATGCCAGCGAACATCTATACCACGGTCCAACCTCTCAGATAAGCACAACAAAACCAACACCAACCAATAATTATTAAATAAAAAGTATAAATATGTATAGATGAGAAATAAAAATAATATAAACCAATAATATCAAACTAAATAAAAAATAGATTAAAAAATAATAATAATTTCAGTGTGACCCAACAAGATGAACTTGAGACATTTTGAAGCAGGTGTCTGCCTTTGCTAGGCCTAGAATGATGAGTGTGTCAAATTGACTAAAGAGAACTCAACGTCAATGGAGCCAAACTTGTGTGTCCAGATTTTAACTCCCTAAGGTCCTATGGTGACAATGGATGTTACACTCCAGAAAATTTCTCAGCAACTCACCCATAAATTTCCACATGTGCTGACCTCGACGGCGTTTCCGTATACCTGGCATGCCTATTAACCAGACCCGTGTCCATAGAAACTTGACATATGAAATTAAACGCGTAAGAATATAAGTCAAGCCATATGCTTTGCCAGAATGAGCTAACTCCATCCACTAGACAACATGATTCCTCTAAATCAAAGCCACAATTTTGAAGTCATTATCAAAAACCTGGTGACTTGATTAAGATGGTACTAATCAGTCCAAATATACTACACTTAGAGCTCAAGAGGCATGAATAGAGTATTTGACAAATAATGAATACGAACACAAACCATAAATGCTCAATCAGATACTAAACCTCAATACTACAGGTCACAGACAAAACAACAAATGCCCAGCAACGTAACAAACAAATACGAACCCTAACCACAAATGCGGAAATAAATAAACACTAAGAATGCATGCCTTAACCATGATCAGAAGGTGTGAGTATCAAGGGAGAATTTATCAAGAACAACCACTTTCATAATCCAAATCCGAAGCTAATGAGTGTTCACACATTGTGAAACAAGAGCAAGCAGGTGTATAGATAAGCATTAAACATGAATCACCAATGAATGGAAACATGAACTAAGTTAGAAAATCCTAGTGCTCTCGAGCTGGAAAATGAAACTCATAGACGGGTATTGTGGCTCAAGAGGAACTCCACAGAAAACAATAAACACACAACTCAACCAAATAAGCAATAAAAACCAATTAAGAATAAATAAAAATGCCTGGTCGGACCACCATTTGAAAACAACGTGAGCAATGATCAACTGCAACAATGCAATGAGCGGCTATAAACCCTCAAACAAATTGAAATTCAGAGCAAGCAAGTAGACATAACAATGGTATACAGTAACCTTGTGAAACACCCTCCAACTAAAATAGATGTTTCACGAACAATTAACGATAATTATCAATAAATACTTGCGTAATTGTGGTCAAATTTAAAATTTTCAATATACAAAAACCATCAATATGATTCTCCCCACTTTGCTACCTATAAATGAGCAAAGTGTGATGAATCATAAATCATAATATTTGGGATTATAATATCTATCATCCAAAGTACAAGACCAAATGTCAAAGCTAGGTCTATACTCTTGTACATATCAAAATGGGAGTCCACTATGCCCCCAACCCCAAGCATTGTCGAAGATATACCAAAACATTGAGCTGCTAGACGAGCTCCAAGTCTACTACTGCAATGGTCAAGCGAGACCCTTTCCCTTACCTGAAAAGTTTAAAAACTAAAGGGATCAACAAAATTTGAGTGAGTTGCTAGATTAGTTAAGAAACATAATATACATGCATACAACAACAATCAACAAGTATGTACAACAATCAACATGAATGAGTGCTCAGTTTAGGCTTAGAGCTAGCCCAACATTTGCTCAATTTAGGCTTAGAGCTAGCCCAACGTTTGCTCAATTGAGACTTAGATCTAGTCTAACGTGTTGCTCAATTTAGACTTAGAGCTAGTCCAACATAATGCTCAATTTAGGCTTAGAGCTAGCCCAACATTTCCATGGATATCCAGGTGAGGTCAAATGAAAGCTTAAATAGGTATAGTGAGGCTCATAGTGTCTCACATATGCTTAATGAATCAACATGTAAGAATTGAGGACAACAAGCTACTATTATCAAGATATCAACGATTAGTTCAACAATATGTTCAACGAGGTAATCAACAATATGCAATGCACATTATGTAACACTAATACTAGAACTCACAGTGATTGGTTTACAATATTTCCAAGCCTTCCAATGAAGCCACAATAGCCTGGAGAATGGCTAAGGCTTGCAATCAAGCTACTTTCGGCTCAATTCACATAAAGCATTCATAACGCGTACCCGTAACCTCCCGAACACAATATAAGACTCTATGAGTGTCCAATTAGTATTGGGACATCAAACCGAAGGTACTAAGTTCAAATGAGGCCTTACACGTTCCGGAATGGATCAAAGGTCCTCAAACCCTTTAAACACTTAATTTAGAAGCGTACTGGAAGCATATGACCCGAGCACCGACCCCCGACAGACCAAAATGATTTTTAGGGACAGCTAGGTGGTCATGGTGTGACCCATGGGGGGTAGCACCGTGACCTACCTCCTGGATTCGTCCAACTGCTCATTAAATGCCATAAATGCTCCCAACTCCTCTCAAACCTCCATAAATGCTTCCGACATTCGTAAGGGACTTTGCCAACCATATAATTAGCATATTAAGGTCCCTTAAACACTTCTAAACATATTAGAATCATTTCATAACATTCCATGATTCTGTGGAGTTCATACGGACTCCGAACGAGTCTGAAAATGACCGAAAACTCCAACCGACGAGATCTAGTTCCGATTGAGCTTGGATTCAGTTCTAATCAATACTATAACACTATTAAACATATTATGCTATGTTTAGACATTATATCCATGTTTAAACATAGAAACTCAATCCCAAAATGTTTATGAACTCGTTGAGACATTTCACAGAACACTTGGCGTGCGGTTTAACCTTAAAACACCATTTTGAGTTCTTGCACATATTGTGTTTCCCAATTCATGAAAACACTTTAATAACACTATTAAACACTTTCCGAACACATTATACTATAACATAGCATTTTATTGCTTCATGGAGTTCATACGAACTCTAAACGGGTTCTAAATGACCAAAACCCAAACTAAGCCTTCAAAACACCAAATGAGTTCCTACTAGCTCCCATTTAGTTCCATTGATATAACATGTTTGGATCAAAATTTATCATATGAAATATGCAAAAGACTGTAAACCCATCTCATCCACCATTGGAGTCCATCTCGGGTTTTTACTCAAATTGCCAATCCAACCCACTCAAACACGAATTTATTACTCAAATACGGTTATAAACCATAAACCTTAACCTATACATGATTTTTGAGTCATTTACTAACTCAACCCAACAAAACCCACTTAGGGTTCCCTTCTCCATCCATGGAGAAATGATGAAGATGAAGAAGATGATAATGATTAAAAGTGTTCATACCTATAATATGGCTTCAATCCCCACCAAAATCCTAGCCAAAATGATGCAACCTCCAAACCCTAGCTCACCTCTTCCTGTTTCTCTCTTCTTTCTTTTTGAAACAAATGAAAACAATGAAAATGTGTGTGTGTTATGATGAACAATTTTGGATGAAAGGGGGGAAGGGGTTTTGGCCTTTGGCTACCCCAACCCTCCTACTCTTACTCATTTACAACACACCCCCTCCATAAATCTTCTTTTAATTTGCAATAGAACTACAATGCTATTAGATGCAACAATTAAATAATTCAATACTCAAATATATGAATTTGACATAAATATACTAAATGGATTCAAATAATACATTAAACCATTCTTATGTCATAACTAATTATTATCTAATTGTTTTACAAATTTCGGGGTGTTACAATTCATCCCCACTTAAAAGGATTCCGCCCACGGAATCAATTCGGCTCAAACAACGCCGGATATTTGGCCTTCATCTCGGCCTTCGTCTCCCACGTCATTAAAGATCCATGATGATGCTTCTAACGAACCAACACCATATCAATCTCTTTATTTCACAACTTAGTGACTTTCTCACTCAAAATGGCTTCCGGCTCCTCAACATACCGTAGCTTTTCATTTATGTGCACATCATTCAACGGAATGATCACTTCGGGATTTATCAGACTTTTATTCAAATAACTCACGTGAAAGGTGTCGTGTACACCTGCAAGCTCTTCAGGCAACTCCAATTTGTAGTCTTGAGCGCCTATGCGCTCGATGACCTTAAAAGGTCCAACATATCGTGGGCTCAACTTCCCACGCTTACCGAATCTCATCACACCCTTCCATGGAGATACTTTCAACATAACCGAATCCCCGACTGCATGCTCTACATTCTTGTGGCGCTTGTCAGAATACAATTTCTGACGGTCTTGGGCGGCTTTAATTCGTTCTCGAATCATCTGAATCTTCTCATTGGTCTCCAGAATCAATTCGAGTCCTGCCAAAGGCTTGTCGCCAACTTCACGCCAACAAGTTGGGGTACGACATTTGCAGCCATACAACGACTCTTAAGGTGTCATCTTTATCGAGGAATGATAATTGTTATTATAGGCAAACTCTATGAATGGCAAATGTGTATCCCAATTGCCTCCCAGCTCAATCACACATGCCCGAAGCATGTCCTCCATAGTCTAGTTGGTCCGTTTGGTTTGGCCATCAGTCTCGGGACGAAATGTCGTGCTCAAGTTCACACGCGTCCCTAACTGCTCTTGCATACTCTACAAAAATCGTGAAGTGAACCGTGAATCATGATCCGAGACAAAGGACTTCAGAATACCATGGCGCACGACAATTTCATCAATGTACATCCGAGCTAGACGTTCCAACGGATAGTTCTCTCGGATTGGCAAGAAATGTGCGGACTTGGTTAACCGATCAACGATAACCCATATAGCATCATGTTGACGCTGGGTCTTCCGCAACTTTACAACAAAATCCATCGTTATGTTATCCTACTTCCACTCCGGTATATCAAGAGGCTGCATACTTCCCGATGGTTTCTAATGTTCGGCTTTGACTTGCAAACAAGTTAGGCAACGCTCAACGTGGTTGCCGATATCCCGCTTCATTCTGGGCCACCAGTACTCCAATTTCAAATCATGATACATCTTGGAGCTACCCGGATGAATAGAGAACTTCGAATTGTGACCATCTTCAAGGATCACGTCACGAACACCCCAAATCTTAGGCACTCATATCTCGTCCTTATACGATTTCAAACCATTGCTCCCGTCGGTTAATGCTGTGCTTTGACCAACCATCCTTTCGGACTAAACATTCTCTTCCTTAAGGCCTTCGACTTGTCACTTTCAGATATCATCAATGATGGTGAAGTCACCACCACATGAGTAAGTGCATAGCAAGTTTCCTCAGGATATCTCTTTCGACTTAACGCGTCGGCTACAGCATTTTCTTTCCCAGGATGGTATAGGATTTCACAAGCATAATCCTTTATTAATTCCATGGCTCGCCGTTGCCGCATGTTCAACTCCTTCTGATCAAAGAGATGCTTCAAGCTCTTGTAATCCGTAAACAGTTGACATCGGGTACCATACAAGTAATGACGCCAAATCTTTAGAGCAAAAGTGACTGCATCCAACTCTTAATCATGTGTCGGTCGACTTTTCTCGTACTCTTTCAACTGTCTTGATGCATTGGCTATAACCTTCCGCCGTTGCATCAATATACAACCCAACCCGTTAATGGAAGCATCGCTATACATCGCGAAATCTTCATTGCCTTCAGGCAAGGCAAGAACAGGAGCCTTAGTCAAACGAGCTATCAACGTTAGAAATGCCTCCTCTTGCGGCTCTGCCCACACAAACTTTGCGTTTTTACGCGTCAAAGATGGAAGAGGGACCATGATTTTCTAGAAGTCCTCCATAAATCGTCTATAATAGCCAGCTAAGCCGAGGAAACTTTGTATCTTAAAGGCATTCAGTGGCGTTTCCCAACTCTCAATAGCTTCAATCTTGGAGGGATCTACCGAAACTCCCTCACAAGATATGACATGCCCCAGAAATTACACCTGATCGAGTCACAACTCAAGGTGTTAAACAATGAAATTCAACTTTTACACTATAATAAAAGGGTATTATAGCTAAAGTTTAGAATTTCATACCTGCCGCAACCAAAATTCACACTTCGAGAACTTGGCGTATAGTCGCTCCTTGCGAAGAAGTTCAACGAGTTCCCGTAAGTGCACGACATGATCCGCCTCCGACTTAGAATAGACCAATATGTCATCAATGAACACGATCACCGATTTATCGAGCATTGGACGACACACTCGATTCATCAAATCCATGAAGGCGGCAGGTGCATTAGTGAGCCCAAACGGCATCACCAAGAATTCATAGTGACCATAGCGAGTTCGAAAGGCGGTTTTTGGAACATCTTCTTCCTGAACCTTCAATTGGTGATAACCCGAAGGTAGATCAATCTTCAAAAAATAAGAATCCCCTTGAACCTGGTCGAACAAGTCATCTATGCGAGGCAAAGGGTAGTTATTCTTTATCGTCACCTTATTGAACTCCCTATAGTTGATGCATATCCTCAAGGATCCATCCTTCTTTCTAACGAACAAAACCGAAGCACCCCAAGGCGAAGTACTCGGTCGGATGAACCCTTTGTCCAACAACTCTTCCAACTGGGTCCACATTTCCTTCATCTCCGAAGGGGCCAAACTGTAAGGAGCACGTGCAATGGGCGCAGCTCCAGGTACCAAGGCTATTCGAAATTCTATAGCTCTATCGGGTGGCAAGCCCGGTAGATCATTCGAAAAGACGTCCGGATACTCACTCACTACCTGCACATTCTTCAAGTCCTTCTCCTCTTTCTTGGCACTCAACACATATGCCAAAAAATTTTGGCATCATTTACTAATGCCTCTACGAGCTTTTTCCATGGAGATGATCATCACTTCTCCTTTACGCTTCTCTCCATAAACGAATATTTCATTGCCGTTAGGAGTTGTTAGACGAACAACTCTTTTGGCACACACAATACTCGCTTCATTTACCGCCAACCAATCCATACCAACGATTACATCAAACTCCTTTGTGTCGATTGGCACAAGGTCAATCCTAAAATCATACCCATCTAAGGTAAGTTTACAATCAAAATAAATTTGGGTAGCCACAACCGACATCCCATTTGCAACATCAATAGTCAAAGGTAAAGGCAGAAATGAAGGCAAGTTATTAAGCTTTCGTGCAAATGATTTAGCAATAAACGACACATTTGCACCGGACTCAAAAAGAACCATAGCAGGTAAGGAGTTCAATAGAAAGGTACCGGCAACAACATCCAGTGTGTCCCGAGCCTCATCTGCAGTGATCTGGAATACCCTCGCATGAGCTTTCGATGTGTTCCCCTTTGATTGGGAGAACCGCCGCCAATCGCCGATTTTGCCGCCAAAGCTTTACTTTCCGCCGGCAAGTCCTTTCAGTTAGGATAACCCCAAGATTTGTGCCCCGTCTCATCACACACGAAGCACTTATCAACATATTTGGGGCACTTAGTACGAATGTGCCCTTCCTCTCCACAGCTATGACAGATTAGGGGGCCTCGAGTACACTTCCCCTTGTGAGATCGTCCACATTTGGTGCAAGAAGCGGCGGTTCCAGACGAGTGCCGCTTTGATTGGTTCAAAGAGTATGACTGTTGCTTTGAAGGTGCCTGGGAATGAGCTCGAGAATCGGCACCCTTTGAGTGGGAGTAGGTTGTACGAGGCGTTCGCTGCGACCCTTGAGGAACCTTAGATTTTATCTTCTTAAAGGAGGGAGTATCGGGATCAACTCGAGAGACTTCATACTCCCGGATACGAGCAAGTTCAACCGCTTGATCAAAGGTTGTTATCACTTGCACCTTCACAAACTCCCGAATCTCCTTCCGAAGACCTTCCACAAAATACTCCACCTTCTGGGCTTCATCAGAAACGAGCGGCCCCACAAACATATTAAACTCCGCCAAATAGTCATCCACCGACAAATCACCTTGGTGGAAAGTGATGAAATCCCTCTTGATCTTCTGGAATGAAACGGCAGGACAAAATTGCCGCTTGAACCGAATCTTGAATTGGTCCCAAGTGATGGACCCGATCAACTCTTCCCCGAGGATTACAACCTCCGCATCCTACCAAGTCAAAGCAGGGTCTTTCAACAAAACCGTGCCATAGGAAACCTTCTTCTCTTCCCTATAGTCGTTTACACGGAAGAATTTCTCAACATCTTTCAACCAGTTCATCGATGGGTGTGCCCCGATCTTGCCATCAAATTCAGGCGGCCGACATCCCATGAAGGTTTTAAACAAGCAACCCTTCTTGGACTTTGAAGATTTTTCTTTCTTCTTCTTTTTGCCGTTCCGGGCATCCTCTCCGCTTCCTTCTCCATGGTCATTATCAATGCTCACTTCAGTATGAGCCTTATCCTCTTTCACCTTCTCCATCCAATCATAGAAGGCTTGCATTTTTGGCTCTAGCACCAACTCTTGTTGTTGATTGTTCTGCTCCAAAATCTCTACCATCTTTTGAATCATCCAATCCTCTCTTGATTCATCCTCCCCGGATTGGTAGGATTGATCATTGTCGGATTCATCAGACTCCCGAGGGCTCACTATCGGTCCTTGGCCACGATTGGATCCGTGATCCGACATTTCGACTGAAACTAAACCCAATAGGCATTTAATAAATGCTCACACATATGCTCGAGTATGAATACATAATATATTTCGCAATATATATGCTTAACGTCTACCCGTTAATTACCCAAACCTGGGCCAAGTCAATCTTAAGATTGTTTTACTAGTGTTTCCTAGGTGGGCCGATACTAGCATCTGAAAACGCGTTTAGTGGTGAGTATCGTCGACTACACTCAGTCATTGAGCACAGTCTCTGATACCAAATTGAAACACCCTCCAACTAAAATAGATGTTTCACGAACAATTAACGATAATTATCAATAAATACTTGCGGAATTGTGGTCAAATTTAAATTTTTCAATATACAAAAACCATCAACATGATTCCCCCCACTTTGCTACCTATCAATGAGCAAAGTGTGATGAATCATGGATCATAATATTTGGGATTATAATATCTAACATCCAAAGTACAAGACCAAATTTTAAAGCTAGGTCTATACTCTTGTACATATCAAAATGAGAGTCCACTATGCCCCCAACCACATGCATTGTTGAAGCTATACCAAAACAATGAGCTGCTAGATGAGCTCCAATTCTACTACTGCAATGGTCAAGCGAGACCCTTTCCCTTACCTAGAAAAGGTTAACAACTAAAGGGGTCAACAAAGTTGATTGAGTTGCTAGATTAGTTAAGAAACGTAATATACATGCATACAACAACAATCAACAAGTATGTACAACAATCAACATGAATGAGTGCTCAATTTAGGCTTAGAGCAAGCCCAACATTTGCTCAATTTAGGCTTAGAGCTAGCTAGCCCAACGTTTGCTCAATTAAGACTTAGAGCTAGTCCAACGTGTTGTTCAATTTAGACTTAGAGCTAGTCCAACGTAATGCACAATTTAGGCTTAGAGCTAGCCCATCATTTCCATGGATATCTTGGTGAGGTCAAATGAAAGCTTAAACACGTATAGTGAGGCTCAAAGTGTCTCACATATGCTTAATTAATCAACATGTAAGAATTGAGAACAACAAGCTACTATTATCAAGATATCAACGATTAGTTCAACAATATGTTCAATGAGGTAATCAACAATATGCAATGCACATTATGTAACACTAATGCTAGAACTCACAGTGATTGGTTTACAAGACATCCAAGCTTTCCAATAAAGTCACAATAGCCCGATGAATGGCTAAGGCTTGCAATCAAGCTCCTTTCGGCTCAATTCACCTAAAGCATTCATAGCGCGTACCCGTAAGCTCCCGAACACAATATAAGACTCTATGAGTGTCCTATTAGTATTGGGACATCAAACCGAAGGTACGAAGTTCAAATGAGGCCTTACACGTTCCGGAATGGATCATAGACCCTCAAACCCAAATTAAACACTTAATTTAGAAGCGTATTGGAAGCATAGGACCCGAGAACCAACTCCAACCGACCAAAACAATTTTTAGGGATAGCTAGGTAGTCATGGCGTGACCCAGGGGGGGTTAGCACCGTGACCTACCTCCTGGATTCGTCCAACTGCTCATTAATTGCCATAAATGCTCCCAACTCCTCTCAAACCTCCATAAATGCTTCCGACATTCGTAAGGGACTTTTCCAACCATATAAGTAGAATATTAAGGCCCCTTAAACACTTATAAACATATTAGAATCATTTCATAACATTCCATGATTCTGTGGAGTTCATACGGACTCCGAACGAGTCCGAAAATGACCAAAAACTCCAACCGAAGACATCGAGCTCCAATTGAGCTTGGATTCAGTTCTAATCAATTGGGCTATGTTTAGACATTCAATCTATGTTTAAACATTGAAACTCAATCCCAAAATGTGTATGAACTCGTTGAGGCATTTCACCGAACACTTGGCGTGCGGTTTAACCTTAAAACACCATTTTGAGTTCTTGCACATATTTTGTGTTTCCCAATTCATGAAAACACTTAAATAACACTATTAAACACTTTCCGAACACATTATACTATAACATAGCATTTTATTGCTTTATGGAGTTCATACGAACTCCAAACGGGTTCTAAATGACCCAAAACCCAAACTAAGCCTTCAAAACTCCGAATGAGTTCCTACTAGCTCCCATTTAATTCCATTACTACAAATAACATGTTTGGATCAAAATTTATCATATGAAATGTGCAAAAGACTATAAACCCATCTCATCCACCATTGGAGCTCAAATGGAGCTCCATCTCGGCTTTTTACTCAAATTGCCAATCCAACCCACTCAAACACGAATTTATTACTCAAATACGGTTATAAACCATAAACCTTAACCTATACATGATTTTTGAGTCATTTACTAACTCTACCCAACAAAACCCACTTAGGGTTCCCTTCTCCATCCATGGAGAAATGAAGAAGATGAAGAAGATGATTGTAACAACCCAGCTTTTTGATCAGTTATGTAATAATGAATTTTGAGATAATAATATAATCTTGCTATATTATTTGTATTTGCAAATAATGATTAAGAATGAAAATTTATTAAGGAAATATAATTTTAAATTATACTTATGATTTAACTGAGTAAAATAAAAGATATGTAAAATACAAGAGTTTAGTGGGTTAAATACCCTAAGGATAAATGAAATATATATAAACTTAAATAATGGTCATTAAATCACAATTAAGATTTTAACCTTCTCTCTCTACTCTCTCACTAAACTTTCGGTTCTTCAACAAAACCAAACGAGAATTTCATTAACTTGCAATCAAACTGAAGATTGAAGACAAAGAGGAGTTACAAGTATCATCAAGGAACATCAATTGACAAGAATTTAAGGTAATTTTTCCAAATTATTCAAAGTTTGGTTCGGTTTTATGTAAAAACCGAAACCAAGGAACTAAGTTATGGAAATCTTATGTTGCATGTATAAAATTCTACTAGATTATGATGAAATTAAGTAAATAGAACTTATTGAAACTAAAATCAGAGGATGAATCATCCAAATATTAGTACAAATCGGATTTTTTTACCAAAAATGGTGTTCTTGACAAAAATGATGAATTTTTGATGATCTTGATCAAATAATGATGTTAGTAATAGGGAAATTAGTATAAAAACACTCAAATAGTGATATTACATCAATATATTTCATTGCATGTTGATAAAAATGAAAGTTTGATAATTATTAATAAAATCCGTATGAAGAACACCAAGAACACCAAGAACAATTTCTGGAAATTTTAAAGTCTAGGGTCCGAATTCGGTAGTATCCGAACTCGGATGATGTACACATTTCGGACTCCCTAAATTCGGATGAAGACTCATTTCGGATCTTAGCATTTCGGACCTTGTATGATCCGAATTTGGTACTTATATGATCCTAAATTCGGTCAAATGCTTAATTCGGATGAAGCCAATTCGGGTACCATTTCGGATATATGCTAATTCGGATGTCCGGATCCGGATGATCCGAATCCGGATTCCAATCCGGGCTGATCCGAAAATCCAACTTTTATGAATTTTTGACATTGCAATAAATTAAATGATTTTTATATATATATATATATATATATATATATATATATATATATATATATATATATATATATATATAGATTTGGGTTCAAATGAGTATCACTAGTTTTGCGGAGTACCGGAGGTACCTCGCTTAAAATTATTTTTTTCGAAATTTTTTTTCATAATCATGTTTAAATTAATAATATAAGACTACTTGCAAAAAATCACACATAAACACACACTATAACTATGTGAAACGTGCAAGTTCACATGCACTGCACTGTTGTGAACGTATGTTCACAGCTAAGCATGTTCACATGAATTTTTCCACGTTCACATGACTTTTAAGAGGTTACGAAGTGTGAATGCGTGTAATTCTTTTACAAATATGCTTATATTATTTGTATCTAAATGAATATGAAAAAAATTTAAAAAAAAAAACTTTTTTTCGAAGCATGTTCACATCTTAAACCCGTGTGTTCACAGGTACTCACGGTACTCTGCATTTTTTAGGTACTCACACGAACCATATTCTATATATATATATATATATATATATATATATATATATATATATATATATATATATATATATATATATATATATATATATATATATATAAGAGAAAGAGAACATATGAGAATTTAATGAAAGATTGACAAGTTATCAGTTATCAGAATCAGATTGAATGACCAAAAGATGATGAAAATTCCATGATAATGATGATGATATTGACATGAGATTTAAATGATATAATTCTGGACAGGTTCAGTGAAATTCTGAACATAAAGACAAAGATTTTAAAAGATTTAAAGCGGGTCAGAGAATTGATTTACAGATTACAGATTGACAAAGATAAAATCCTGAGATAACTCAGGTGGCAGATTCATATATCTGTTTGACCAAGACCCAGACCTGTGAGTTATAGATATTCAGATTGAACATGCATAGATCCGGTTGAGATATATTGTTGCTGATAGATTTATTGATATTCACTTTATCAGCTGGAATGAGACATGTGCACACCATGGATGGGTGTTGCCCAGTGGATCATGATAGCTATTTGATTATCTTTTCATATTGCATTTAATATTGCTTCAGACTTTGCTTTATGAGTCATTGCTATCATGACTTCTAAGACATATGCTTACATCATTGATCAGACATTTGATAGATTGATTCAGCTTGACTAGCCCTTATGGTCTATTTTTCTAGACCCGGCTATTTCACCAGTTCTTATGAATTGGTAATGACCTCCGATGTTCCGCCATATTGACTTACTGGTAGCTAGCCCAGTATGTGGCTGATCCCCACGATTTAAGCGTGAGTGTGGCTTGAACATCATCCGATCTTATGATACTATATCTCAATCATGAGGGCTGTAGCGGCAGCCAAGACATATCACGCTAAGACTAATGACTCCGCTTGACACGCATGTTGATATTGAAAATCTATAAACTCACTAAGCTTTGCTTACAAATGTTGCATTAATATTTTACAGGAAAAGCCAAAGGAAAATCACCTGCAGGACCTAGTACCTAGGTCATTCAAGATCCAAGTTTTGAAGCTTTCTTAGACCACTACTCAACAAACTCTCTGGTACTGATTGGAAGACAGCAAATGTGGTGGTTCTGGGTAGACTTGATGTGACTTATGATGTTATGATTAGATTAGATGTTACCCTTTTATAACTTTATTTTGAAATATGTAAAGTAAATCCTAATCTTGTAATGTACTTGTAATTTTATTATTCCGCAATTTAATTACCCTATCTTAGTATGGTTGATATCGTATTGCATGATGTGGGACCTAGACTCTGAGGACCGACCCGGAAGGAGTGGTCTTCACAATGATGATGATTAAAAGTGTTTATACCTATAATATGGCTTCAATCCCCACCAAAATCCTAGCTCACCTCTTCCTCTTTCTCTCTTCTTTCTTTTTGAAACAAATGAAAACAATGAAAATCTGTGTGTGTGTGTGTGTGTGTGTGTGTGTGTGTGTGTGTGTGTGTGTTATGATGAACGATTTTGGATGAAAGGGGGGAAGGGGTTTTGGCCTTTGGCCACCCCAAACCTCCTAATCTTACTCATTTACAACCCACCCCCCTCCACAAATTATCTTTTAATTTGCAACAGAACTACAGTGCTATTAGATGCAACAACTAAATAATTGAATACCAAAATAAATGAATTTGACATAAATATACTAAATGGATTCAAATAATACATTAAACCATTCTTATGTCATAATTACTTATTATCTAATTGTTTTACAAATTTCGGGGTGTTACACCTTGCGGAATCAACAACAAACAACAAGATCTAACTTAAAAATCGAGAGGAAATCAGGGCCTGAGCAGCAGTTAAAGTCCATGACCGTGTGTGTGTGTGTGTGTGACCAGAGAAAGAACCAAGAATAGTCCACAAACTTAGTAAAACTTGAATGACACTAACTAAACAAGTAGAGATAAGCAATAAATCTGTGTGTGCGTGTGAATGAGTTTCACAATAGTCCCTAAATATGAACCCTAAAACTTACAAAACTCGATAATGGGGATGGAATAGGGAAGAAACTTACCTTGATTGGAGAAATCGACTAAGAAAAACGAGACACACAAGATTAAAATAGAAGGAAATCGAGAACTGAAGGACGTGGATGCGTGGTGGAGCAGCGTCGAGCGTTTGGGGGAGGAGAATGTAGGGGCGTATTCTGAAAATGGTGCCTGGTTTAGGATTTATAGAACTCGAGCCTACGCTCTTGCGTGGTTTAAGTCACGCACCTGCGTGGAAGCAAGTCAAACTACGTCCCTGCGTGGGTTGTGTCACGCCCTTCCGTAGGTGATGGTGTTGCAAAATCAGAGAATGCGGGTGCATGAGGATCAGTAGACGGCTGCTTGGGGAAATATCCGCACGCGGGTGCGTGGGTGCTTATACGCAGGTGCGTGGGAGTCTCTTAGAGGGAACGTGGATAAAGGATTTACGCAGGTGCGTGGTAGGATCAACCAGGAAACAAAACAAGAACAACAGCTCAAGTAGGGCAGATCAGTTTCCAAGACACTCAATATGTAAACATCAGCTACAGATTGGCCCCGTGAACCCAACTAAGGATTATGCAATTACCTCTACAATGCATCAAACACCTCAACCCACACTTATATGCTTGAAAACTCCGTAAATATTCAGATTAGAACAAGTGCAGGAGAACACAAGAACATAACCAAGCATGATCAAGTTGACTTTAAGAGTCAAGCTGATGAAACTCTAGATATGCAATTATGGCGATAATAGAAGCTCAAGTTTCGACATAGCTTGGAATATGAAGCTATGGAAAAGCATGAATGAGATGCTTAAAACGACACATACAATCTATAATTAAAAGCAAGAAAATTCAAATTAACTGAAAGGTGTTGACTTATAATAGTCAAACTTAACATTAAAGACAATAACCCATTCCACACTTGACTCGAAACTTGTGGACTCAATCATTTAACACACAATGAAAAAGAAACCAAAATAAGCAACGAACAATAGAAAGCTTTCCAAGATTCAAACTAGATAAATTAGCAAAAGAAATCATACATAAAAGCACACTAAAACATGCAAATGATAACACTAGGAAATCATAAAAATATACAAGTGACTTGAGTTATAATTGAGGCTTCTAAACATCGCACCTAACATTAGAATGTCATGTAAAACGATGCAATGACACTTATTTAAGCAAATGATCTACAAAGCTAAAATGCAAAAACTTTAAAATCAAGGTCTCAACAGTTCGGAGCCACAAAATTATTAAGCTAGGCAATGAAAAACCTTAAACGTCAAAACTAGAAGTCATTTGACTCAAGAACGATATAAAGGCGAGTTATTCAAGCTAAACATGAAGGAAAACTAGCATACTAAAGCAAGAAATTATAAAGCAAAATAAATTTATTGGACTCAAAAAGTCAAAACCAGGAATTAGAAATTAGAACAAACAAACATGCTTTCAAAACAACACCACTAGCATCAATCATGCAATCCTATAACACATACTCAATGCACGGGCTACTTATTTAAGCATATAACTATCAAAATTTAAATTAACACTCAACACATCAAGAAAAACAAACTAAACATTAAATGAAAACTTAATGTGCAAATGAAAGTATCTACGGGTTGCCTCCTGAAAGCGCTTGTTTTGAAGGGTCTCTAGCTTGACTCGTCCACATGGCCCTTAGATTGATAAAACATACCTGGGAAATGAGCTCGCAAACCTTTCATACCCACTAAAGCAATGTACTCAACAAGCGAATCCTCTTGATCAAAATTAAACTTCAGAAACAGACAAGTTGGTTTCTCTTTGATCTTTTCTACCTTCTTCTTCCGCTGTCTCGGCTTCTTTGACTTCCCTTTGTTCTTGACCCAGCTTGAAGGTACCTGTCCAATAGAAACAACAAAAGAATCAGATTTAAGAATATCAAGCTTATCATGATCAGTATGATAAGGAGTGGATGGTGATGGTGCTACAAACAAAGCAAAAATATCCTCATCGGTTGGGATATCATTTTCATCAATGTGCATCTGCCAATCTACTCCAAGTAAGCAAGTGATTCCCGCAAATCTCGATCAACGTCAAACTCATTCATGGCATGAACAACCTGCATAGGATCTAACTCAACACATGGTGCATAAGTAGATATGGAGAAAAGTGAGTCAGACAGAAATGGATATAACAGATTAACTTTGCCATACGGAATATAATGTCCTCATCTCTCACTATAATAGTCAACTCCATAGACAGGACATCTACCAATGCTCTAGCAGATTTAAGAAAGGTTCTACCCAAAATGAGGGGATTTCCACTCGAGCTATCCATGCCTAACACCACTAGATCAACAACAAACTCAAATTTATCAACCTTTAATCTAACTCCCTCACAAATCCCTACAGGCTGTCTCAAGGAACTATCGGCTAGCTGCACGGCTACCAAAGAAGGCTTATGGGGTCCTAAATCAAGCTATTAGAAAATATCATGAGCAATAACATTAATGCTAGAGCCTAGATCGGCTAAAGCATTACTGAATACAGCCCCCTTTACAGAACACGAGATAGTGAAACTACCAGGGTCGGCCTTACCTTGGATGTATAAAGGAGGGGGGACATATGCGGTACTTCCAAAAACATTCAGATGCATCTCGTCCATTATAACATCCAGTTGCTTCTTCAATGTGGAAGATGAGGAAGAAGTAGAAGAAGGAACATCCTCGGGGTGCTCATCATCATGCACAATAATGGCATTGACTTGAACAGGACCATTGTCTTTCAGATTACCTCTTGGATTGGGCTCAGTGTTGCTAGGAAGTTCACCATCATTCCTAACATTCCTCGATTGTTCTAGCTATCCCAGTTGTGTTTCAAGGGCCTAAATAGCATCCTGCTGATTTCTAGACAATGCCTCTTGATCAGCCATAAACTTCATCATCATCTCCTCGAGGTTTGACTTTGCAGGTTGCACGGGCTGAAAGTGATGAATCTGATAAGGGAAGTGGGCATTATGGAACTGATTGGGATTAGAATTAAACCTAGAGAAAAAAGAAGATTGTTCATGATGATATCCATGGTTATACCCTTGGTGAGGGTTAATTTGGGGTTTCTGCATCACTTGAGGATGAGGATGAGCGAAATCAGGAGGTGGTTGGTTCTGAGCTCGAACAAAATTTTGAGTAGGTTAGACATATCTAGCCATGCCCCTCACCATAATCTCCTGACGAGTAATATACCTGCTCCGGATTTTGGTAAGAAAAACTAGCATGGCACTCATAGCCTAAATGTGGTCCACCATAGTGCTCACACCCTTGTTGTACTACGTGTACCTCAGAAGATAGACCGTAGAATTACGCGTTATTCTGAACTAAAGCGATCAGACTCGACTTTAGCTTAAAGTTAACGGCATCGAATCTAGGAATAACTACCGCACCTTCTGAGTCATCGGTGACTGGTTGGTTAAGCTCGAGCAACGTCCTCCGGTCTCCCATTGTGAAATATGAGGACTCAGAAGAAGACGAAGAATCAGAAGATGGAGACGGTGAAGAAGGTAAAGGACTAAAAATAGGAGGTAGCTGAATACAAATGTCTACGTGACCTTCCTCCACCGGATGAGGAACAGTATGATCAGTAGAATCAGATAAACTAGAAAGTCCCTCAACTAAAGGGTCTGATTGTTCACGAAGACGGTTACGGGATGCTCGCTCAAGTTCAGAATATGAACTGACGATATTAGGATTACGACGACTCATACACCGAACCCCCTTCAAAGAAAGATGAAAACAGACAGAAAATTTAACTTTTCAAGGGGATTGCCCCTAAAAGGAATCAACTAAACTACCGGTGTCAGTTGTTTCTTAAAGCTCACACCGTTCCCCGATTCGTGCAAAACACACCTCAGGTTTTAAATGTCTAAATGAACCTAAAGTACACAACTGGCAGTGTACCAATCGTGTGCAATATAGCTTTAAGAATCACTCAGGATTTATCGAACTCAGGGAACAGAATAAAGAACAGAGACTCCAATACTACAACCTAAACCAATATTTAGCTATTTCGGACTTTTTTAGAAAATTAACAACTAGATGCAATAATTAAAAATTAATTAACAGAATAACTAAAGCATACTAAGTAACACAAGACTAATAAGTTAAACTAACCTTTTTGGCTTTTTCAATTTTAAATAAAAACTAATTCCGGCAAACACTAATTAAACTAAATAAACATCGCAAACAACTAAATAAAACGAAACAAACTAACGGAAGCATAACTAACTTAAGTAAAGATCTATAGTAAACTATAATTTACGAAACTCTTATATTACGAAAGCGTCCAATTGGAATTAGAAAACTACAATTAATTGGCGACGGTCTGAATTGATCGATTAAAGATAAATCGGTTAATAACCAATTATAAATACTCACTTAAACCCGGATTATGGATTAATTTACCGAATATTTGATTTCTCCAAATAAAGATTATATCATGACAAGACACGTGAAGACAATAAAGTTAATTAAACCGAATTCCAATATTAACCAACAATCTTATTATCGCAAAAAGATGCTAAAGACTATCAATTATTACCGAGAATTCAACCAACCAACTTTATTTCTTTGGAAATCAAGCTTTACGGATTATTAGTTTTATTATCGCAACACAATGCCTAAAAACTAATAAACACACAAAGTTCTAGATCAATAATTCATCACAAAATCATTATCGTAATACAATGCCTAGAAAATATAACCAGTTATCAATTTTTCATCCAAAGTTTCAATCTTTATTAGAAACGCAGATTCAACCAACAATTATTTTCGAAAAACAATGCTAAACGATTGATAAAAATCTGATTTTTAACAAAAATATATGAAGAACATCAAAAATCTAGTAAATATAAATCATAAACCGTCGATCAATCCAAAACCATGCCAATTAATACATAGAATTCATCATCCCAAGCGGGTGAACAAGAAAACTACTCACTATTCATATCCAAACCGAAATTAAACCTAAATAAATAATAATCATTACGAAATCAAAAATTTTAAGAAACGAGTATACCAAATCCGTAGTTATTCGAGCGAAAGTAACTCCAAAATTGACCAAAATGCTTGAAACTTGAAGAAGAACGAAACCCTAAACTAATCTATGATTAAAATACGTGAAAGATGAGAGAAAAGCTCTGAAAATCGCCCAAAATCGTGTCTGAATCGGTTTTTTCTTCGACTGCTGCGAGCTAGGGTTTTTAAAACGAATTCTGGTGGGTTGGGCCTCGCACGCGGGTGCGTGGCTTGCTATGCCTAAACTTGTCCACGCGGGTGTGTGGGATGTCCTACGCGCCGCGTATGCGCTTTGACTGGACCAAGCTGACTCAACCTCCACGCGGGTGCGTATGATAAGTCACGCGGGTGTGTGGCTTGCTCTAACTGGACTTAGCCACGCGGGTGCGTGGAGTGTCCTACGCGGGCGCGTAGCATCAATCTTCGCTAAACTTTGCTTTCGATCAAGGAAGATGGCTGGATTATAAAATCTTGTTACTTTAGCCTCGATTTATGTTCCAATGTCGATTTAACGGCTTCTAACCTGCGAAACACAAATATTAATAAAATCAATATATTTTTCACACATTTCGGTTTGAAAACCACGCAATATGCAAGGAAAATGATATGAGAAATATGTATAAATATGCACTTATCATGGAGCAAGAGATGGAGGCACGTTTGGAAGATCAAAAAAGGGAAATGGAGGAACGCTTTAAAGCATTAACTGACGTGTTGCTAGCTAACTTTACATCAATTTAATCACGTCCCTCTCAATTAAAATTATTGTTTGACTAAACTTTATTAACATTTAGGATGTTTGGTTAATTTTTCTTGATGATGTTGTCGAATTCTAAATCTGAATGTTGTTTTGGTATAAGTATGTTAATGGCATCGGAACGTTACCTATGAATTCTATTAAATTAGAATGTTAATTATTTTTTTGATTTTGTAGTGGTATTGGATTACTGGATTATTACAGTTATTGATTAAAAAAAATACAGGAAATAATTAAAAAAAAAAGGTAACACTTTTTATTTCCAGAATGCAGTTATCCATCGATATTCCTTCGAAAATTCATCGGTAAGCCCTCGGAATGCCCTCAGTATGTCGTCGGTAAATAACCTTAGTAAACCGTTGGCAATAACTATGCTTGGTAATCCCTCGGTGTTAGTGTTTCTCGTTAATCCGTCGGTAATGGTGTCCCTCGCTAACTCGTCGGTATTAGTTTTTCTCGTTAATCCATCGGTAATGTTGTCCTTCGCTAATCCGTTGGTAAATTCTCTCGCTGGTTCGTCGGCAAATATACCCTTGGTAAACTGTCGGTAAATTATTTATGTCGGTAAATCCGTCGGTATTACTCGTTACCGACCATATATTGTAACCGATAACGGTTGTCGGCAAACATTTGGTAAATTACGTTACCGAGGGTTTACCGACGGATTCGTCCCTCGGTAATAACGTGTTCTCTAGTAGTGTGAAGACAATGTAGAACGTGAATGTTCATCTTAAGAAGCGACCAAAACTCACATTTAACCATCGCTAAAATAACGATGACACGAAACCAAACTTCCCTTGGGTAGTACTCTGTACTTAGTGGATTTGTATTAGCTTTCAATCATTCAAGAACGAGTAATATATATGTTTGGAGATTATTGTGGAAGATCGATCAATGAGTGATGAGTCAGTTCAAGAAAGTTAAAATTGTTATTCAATACTGATAAAACAATTATGGACACATATATATATACTTCCACCTCCCCCATACTTCTATGTCGGTGGATACAGGTACATGTATAAAGAAGTTACATCGTAATACAGTAATACATAGTACATTAATATGTAATGGAAATTCACGATAACATTATCAAGCTAAAGTTAGTTCAAATGAGCTTTTGTTATCCGTGCGTTGCAGCGGTCTAAACATATTATTTTATAAATATCATTTAATTCATAATATAGAATAATAAAAGTATATTTTTTTAATGATAACAAAGTTATCGTAGACACCCTTGATATGAGTATTGATAAAATTAATTCCAATATTATTATGAATAATTATCAGTGGGTGTTCATATTCCTAACTCCCAAACTTTTGAGTTTCTTATTAATTAGCTTCATGTAACTTCCATCTTTTCTTATTCTCACATTCATGTATTGAGCCCTATATATTGAGACCATTTTTCATAGTTTGAAATACAAGGCAAGTGCTTTGTTCAACTATTTTTCACTCTGTTTATCCACTGTATCAGTGGTATCAGAGCTAGTGTTAAAGAGAGAAACAGTACAAGGGAGAGTTTATCAACGGGAATCGGTTTGTGCCCTGTTTATTCGTAATCAGACATGGCATCAGAAGGTAATTTTGTTCAAGCAGCCATTCCTCAGTTTGATGGTCATTATGACCATGTTGATGGTGAACTTCCTATGGTCTAAGGAGTACTGGTCAGTTGTTGAATCTGGAATTGGAGCACCTGAGGAAGCGGCAGAGTTCGAAGCAAGGAAGCTGAAATATTTAAAGGCGAAAAATTATCTCTTTCAAGCTATTGATCGCCCCATCTTGGTTCTTTGCAAAGGCTCTTCCAAGGATATATGGGATTCTATGAAGTCAAAGTATTAAGGTTCTGCTAGAGTGAAGTGAGCACAACTTCAAGCCTTGAGGAAAGATTTTGAGACTTTGCAAATGAAAGATGGGGAATCTGTCATTTATTGTGCAAGGACCATGGAGGTAAGCAATAAGATGAGATTCCATGGAGAGAAGATGGAGAATGTTACCATTGTCGAGAAGATATTACGATCATTGACAGAGAAATTCAATTATGTTGTTTGCTCCATGGAGGAGTCAAAAGACATAGATACCCTCTCTATTGATGAATTGCAAAGTTCCTTGCTGGTTCATGAGCAGAAAATGAACCGTAGTTCAAATTCCGAGGAACAAGCTCTGAAAGCTTCTACCTTTGCTTCATCCTCAAATTTCAGAGGACGAGGACGTGGCCGCAGCCAAGGGCGAGGTAGGGGCAGAAGTACATGGCGCTATACAAGTGGAGGTAGAGGAGATCAAAAGAACAATAATGGTGGTGTGGATCAATCACGAGGCAGGTGGAAAGCACGTGATCAACAATTTGACAAATCCAAACTACAGTGTTATCGATGCCAAGCATTTGGTCATTATAGTTCTGAGTGTCGTACAAAGTTTCATGATGGAAATGAGCAGTCGCATTTTGTTGAGAACAGGGAAGAAGAAACCTTGTTAATGGCAGTTCAAACTGAACACAAAAGTGAGCATGTTGATGTCTGGTATGTGGATACAGGTTGCAGTAACCATATGTGTGGAAGTAAGTCTTCTTTCTCTTATTTAAATGAAGACTTTCGTTCAATTGTTAGTTTTGGCAATTGCTCTACTGTGAATGTGATGGGGAAGGGCAATATTAATATTAAAGCCAAGAATGGGTCTTTGGAAACCATTAATAATGTGTTGTTTATGCCTGATTTAAAAAGTAATTTATTAAGTGTTGGTCAATTGATCAAAAAGGGTTATGTAATCACTATCCGCGATTCTGTTTGTGAAATATATGATCCTTCAAGAGGTGTTGTTGCTATGGTGAATATGAGCACAAACAAGTTGTTCCCTTTGAAGATTGATTGTGTTCAAAAGTGTTTGAAGGCGGAAGTGAAAGATCCTGCATGGTTGTGGCATTATCGATATGGTCACTTAAGTTTCGGTGGCTTGAAGATCCTTCAAAAGAAGAATATGGTGACTGGTTTGCCACAAATTGTTGCTCCATCTCAAGTCTGTGATGATTGTGTTGTTGGCAAACAACATCGTACTCAATTTTCCTAAAGGAAAGTCATGGAGAGCAAAGAAGGTGCTCGAGGTCATTCACTCTGATATTTGTGGACCTATTAGACCAAATTCTAATGGAGGTAAAAGGTATTTCATTACCTTTATTGATGATTTTTCACGAAAATTTGGGTTTATTTTTTACAGGAAAAAGTGAAGCTTTTAGTGTATTTAAAAGCTTTAAGACTCATGTTGAGAACGAGACCGGAAAAACCATCAAAACTCTTCGAACAGACCGCGGTGGAGAATATTGCTCTAAAGTATTCGAAGAATTTTGTGAAGCTCATGGCATTCGAAGAGAGCTTACAACAGCATACACACCGCAACAAAACGGTGTCTCAGAACGGAAAAATAAGACGATTCTCAACATGGTTCGTAGTCTGTTGGCAAAGGGAAGGCTTCCAAAGGAATTCTGGCCAGAAGTAGTGAATTGGTGCATCCATTTGTTGAATAGGAGTCCTACCTTTGCTCTACGAGACAAGACACCAGAAGAAGCTTGGAGCGAAAGAAAACCAGTTGTTGATCAATTCAGAATTTTTAGGTGTATAGCATATGCTCATGTCCCTGATGCGAAAAGGAAGAAGCTTGACGATAAAGGTGAAAAATGTGTCTTTCTTGGTGTTAGTGACACATCAAAGGCGTACAAGTTATTTAATCCTGTAACAAAGAAAATTGTTACAAGTAGGGATGTCATCTTTGATGAAGAAAACACTTGGGACTGGAATAATAAGATGTCGTCTGGTCAACTTCTATGTGATGCTGAAGCGGAAGAACCTGATACGCTACCAAGTACTACTCCAACAACAACAAGTACTACTCCCGTAACTACGAGTACAACTCCAATCACCACTAGTCCTATTCCGCCGGTTACAGCAGAAATGGATCCAATAAAAGAGGCACGTCGTATTCGGAAAAGATCCGCGTGGATGCAAGATTATGAGGTAATAGGAATTGAAGCCAATGATGACATCATTACTCATTTTGCTTTATTTGCCGATTGTGATCCAACAACCTTCGAATCTGCAAGTCAAGAAGCAAAATGGAGAAGGCAATGGATGAAGAAATCGATGCTATTGAAAGGAATGACACTTGGGAACTCATGGATCTTCCAGAAGGATACAAAACTATTGGTGTCAAGTGGGTTTATAAAACAAAGCTCAAAGAAAATGGTGAAGTTGACAAGTACAAGGCACGACTTGTTGCTAAGGGATACAATCAAGAATACGGGGTAGACTATGGAGAAGTATTCTCTCCGGTTGCTAGACATGACACTATTCGATTGTTTATCGCACTGGCGGCCCAAAACTCTTGGCCTATTTTCCAACTTGACGTAAAATCAGCTTTCTTGCACGAACACTTGGAGGAAAAGGTATTTGTTGATCAACCGCTTGGTTATGTTAAAGATGGAAATGAGCATAAAGTTTACATGTAGAAAAAGGCTCTTTATGGACTAAAGCAAGCACCTCGGGCTTGGTATAGTCATATTGAATCTTATTTTCAGAAAATGGGTTTTGAGAAATGTCCATATGAGCACTCTCTTTTTGTCAAAACCAGAGATGAAAGAAAATTGCTTATTGTGTGCTTATATGTTGACGATTTGATATTTACGGGAAATGATAGTGTCATGTTTGATAAGTTTAAGAAGTCAATGCTGAATGAATTTGATATGTCTGATCTTGGAAAGATGCATTACTTTCTCGGCTTAGAAGTGAAACAATCTGATGATGGGATTTTTGTTTCCCAAAAGAAGTATGTTCGAGAAATTCTGGACAGATTCAAGATGAAAGATTGTAATTCTAGCAATACCCCTGTTAAGGTTGGGTCGAAGCTAAACAAAGACGAAAAAGGGAAGAAGGTGGAAAACACATTTTACAAGAAGATCGTCGGCTCCTTGATGTATTTGTCAGCTACAAGACCAGACATCATGTACGCAGTAAGTCTCATAAGCAGGTATATGGAACGTCCAACTAAAATGCATTTGCTGGCAGCAAAAAGAGTTCTTCGTTATTTACAATGAACTAAGGATTATGGATTGTTCTTTAAAAACAGTGGAAGTACAGGTTTGGTTGGGTTTACGGATAGTGATTATGCAAATGATGTAGATGATCGAAGGAGCACCTCGGGATATGTTTTCATGTTTGGTACAGGTGCCATTTCCTGATCTTCCTAGAAACAATCCATTGTCACATTATCAAGTACTGAAGCTGAATTTGTCGCTACTACAGCTTGTGCTTGTCAATCAATATGGTTAAGGAGAATTCTTGATGAGATGCAATTCAAGCAGGAAGGTGCTACTACCATCTTTTGTGACAACACTTCTACCATCAAGTTGTCAAAGAACCCTGTGTTTCACGGTAGAAGCAAACACATTGTTGTGAGGTACTATTTTCTAAGAGACCTTTATAATGATGGATCTATCAAGCTAGAGTTTTGTCGAAGTGAAGATCAACTAGCGGATATATTTACAAAATCTCTCAACGTGGGTCCATTTCAAAATCTCAGGAGGTTGATGGGTGTTGGCACTGTGGAAGAATTCAAAAGAATAAGTTGAAGCATGATGCACGTGGTGCTTCCATATTGGAATTAAGGGAGGGTGATAAAATTAATTCCAATATTATTATGAATAATTATTATGTGGGTGTTCATATTCCTAACTCCCAAACTTTTGAGTTTCTTATTAATTATCTTGATGTAACTTCCATCTTTTCTTATTCTCACATTGATGTATTGAGCCCTATATATTGGGACCATTTTTCATAATTTGAAATACAAGACAAGTGCTTTGTTAAACTATTATTCACTCTGTTTATCCACTGTGTCAAATATAACGATCGATAAATATATTTATAGTTATATAGTTGAAAACTAGACATCTTTTGTTTTGTGCATAGTTATTTATTCGAACCTAACTAATAGAAATGAGAGGATCATTATAAATTTATTATATTACATTCAGCACCTAATTAAAACAACTAATTGAAGTTAAATCTAAAATAACAAAAAAAGAACCGGTATATGGGGGAATTTTGAATTGCATGGGTGGATTTTGGCAATTTAGAATGTTTTCATCTATCGTACCTGCAACATTCTGTACGCTACCTGATTATGAGGTTGTTTCATTTTGATGCTTGAGCATTTGCCATCATCATTACTTTGATCGCTTTATGGGAACAAATCGAACAACAATGTCTTTGTCATTCTTTCATCACAGCCGTCTCATTTAATTATTGACTACAAATTCAATCGTGTGCAGTTGATCCACTTGTTGACCTGAAACATGTTCTTCAGTTCCTTTGTACGTATATTCGCTTCTTCAGTATCCATATCTCATATTCATTCTCTAAGGCACAAACGGCGCACTTATTTGATGACACAAATATAGTCGCATGCATGTGTTCGAGGAATGATCGAGGATCCTTTTATTGCACATGGATGAATAACTAACAATGTGTTTAAAATTAAAATTGGACTTATTTGGTTGTTTATTTGTATGGAAAATAATAATTGAGAGTCTAAATGAATCGAAGAGAATAAGAAATTGAGAGTTCCTGACTAGCTAGGGAGTGTACCATCAACCTGCATCAATGGTAAATAATAATCATTTGAAATCAATTGATGTTATATATTTACTTGATTTCTATATGATAAATTGTGTTGCCAAGGCTAATATGTATGAAATACTTGTTTATCCGATTAACCTTGTCAACTTCATTGGTGTCACTAGTACAAAAAGACCCTTTTACCCCGGTTAAATGTGTAATAGACCCCGGTTCTTTAACAGTGGTAGAAAGGGGGGTAGGTAGTTGATATACGTCATAGACCCCGGTTCTATAACCGGGGTAGATATGTCTTTAACCCCGGTTCCTTAACAAGCAACCGGGCCCGAAAGTATTTTAAAACTTGGAATATTATTTAAACCCTGCATTTTCTACCCGGGTTTATTATTAGAAAACCGGGGTTAAAAGTATATATATATTCTTTTAAAGATTACAGTGCAGGTACCATTTTCAGTTTTCAGAACCTGTTTAGGAGGATAATTTAGACAATCACTTGATTAAACAAAATGCTACCAAAACAAATTCATAGCTACCATAAACAAAGTATTTGTCATCTAAAAACTTAATTAAGTGTAAAATATAAATTAAAACAAATTGCCAGGAAATAAAAATATAATTAAATAAATTATAATTTAGAACAAATGTTCTGGCATTATATAACAGTACCTGGTACTTGGAGTGAGTTACAAGACCACAGGAGCTTTACAAACCAATCTGCATTAATTGAAATAACCAAAAACAAACCAATTTCAATTTTGCAGTCAATGAGAATTTTTGCATTTCAACTAAGATAGACCAAAACACCACTACTTGTGGTTTCATGTTAAAAAAAAAAAAAAAAAAAAATCCTAAACTGCTCTTCATTTGTTTCCACAAACTTCTTTATTTCACTCTAGTCTCTCATTGAAGGGTAATATATTTTGAGAATAAATCAAACAATTTCCTAACAGTATCATCACACTGCCCCTGTATTTTCTCACATATAGTATACACAAAAACTGAGAATCAAACTCAAATTGACCCTTATTTTCTACACTATAAACATAATTGTTATTACTCGTTCACATGTCTTTTTATTTTTTCTTCTCTTATAGATAACAAGTTGTGAGAAAATTTACCTTGCAGCAGCTAGTCACTTCTTGCCCATATTTGGCCAGGTGAAGTAAAACCCAGATAAACCCTCTGTTGTAAGCCAAACAGAAGATAAGAATGGAATCGAAGTGAAGCATTATGAGCAAAGGATTACCTTCCTGAGCAGGCAATTAATTGTGACCAACAGATGAGATTTTGAACAACACCAAAAGCAAGCACAAGTGTCAACATGTTACACAAAAATCTTAAATCCTATAGAGCAATTATTAAACAACACCAAAAGCAAGGCGAGTTGTGAGAAAATTTACCTTGCAGCAGTTTAAACATGGCAACACAAAGACATAGTTAGATATTAAGACTGTTTTCTTTTCATTACAGCTAACTGTATATTAATTAATTAGTTGCGCAACATTGTAAAACCAAAACATGAACCTATTCAAGAACTAAATACGAAAGCATATACAATATTTCAGAACCAGATGGATTCAAATTTTAAGTATTCTACATGATATAAATCACTATTTAAGAACCAACAATTTACCATATAAAATCAGAGAAATTAAAGCAACAAGTTCAAACACAAACGAATCCATGTTTTTTTTTACCAAAGAAATCAAAGCAACAAGTTCAAGAATCAATTCATTGTCACCCAAGATATGTAACCTAAACATCAATATTCAAGAACCCAAACACCCAAGATTTGTAACCTAATACAGAGTGAAAAATCACTAGAAACTCATAAAAAATAAGAATATGGAGTGAAAAACCTCAAAGAGACGAACAACACGATCTTATTGTTGCTGAGTTTCATCCACTTGTTACTTTGTTAGGCATGCTCACTGAGATTTTAAACTACAGATTACGAAATCATTACTAAACATGGAAAAAAACATTGATTTCAAGCCCAATATTAGTGAGTATAGACAAAATTATTCATGTACTATGACCATAATCATCAAAGTGATAAACAATACCAAGAATGATGAACCTCCAAATGTAGTCACTAGCAAATGTGTGAATCAAAAAGATAGGGGTGACTTGGATTATCCAATCAAATCAAAAAGATAGGCGTGAATCAAATATATCTTATTACACATGTATTTAACCAAAAGCAAGAGAAAAATGTCAGCCATTAATTGCATCAGATTACCTAATAAACAAAGAAAGCTACTTAATTATCTAAACAAAAGATCAAACCAGCTTCGAGCTTTCGTCAGCAGGTCATCTCTTAACTATTCCAGGAAAATCCTAAAAAGACCATTAAAAATGATCAGTATTATGCAAACCAGTTTGAAAGAATCTGTTCAAACTATAGAGATTGGGTGGGACTTACTTGACGATCATCAACATCAACTCCCTTCATGTCAACTAAGAAATGCAACAGACTTGGATCCTGAAATAACTTACAAGCATAACGTAGCCAAACAAGCAACTGCAGAGGCTTAGAAATCAATCTAAACAATTAATCCCTCTTTATCAACAACATGTATTAAACAACTCCTACTACCAAACCTAGGAAAAAATAAGAACAAATCATGGGTTCATTGTACCTGAAAAGAACACCACTAATGAACGACAGATTTAGTTGAGTATGAAGATCTGCTTCAACAAATCAATGGAGCACTCTTTGTTTGGAT
Organism: Centrapalus pauciflorus; assembly: GCA_020465985.1. Lineage (NCBI taxonomy): Eukaryota > Viridiplantae > Streptophyta > Magnoliopsida > Asterales > Asteraceae > Centrapalus > Centrapalus pauciflorus. The sequence continues at coordinate 137,289 of JAANYP010002256.1, forward strand.
AATCAAACTCATCGAGGGTGCGCACCTGTTTCACAAATCAAAATATAAAAACCAGAATTATAGAGTTGATGAGTGTTCAGAACCAAAACGATTGAGATGGGAAAGAATTGATAGAATTACCCTACAACGTCATGCAATTAAATAGTCAAATGACTGTCAAATGATGAGAGCATTAGTAGGAGTACCCATATATACTTACCACTAGAGTTGTCCCATCCCCAAGGATGATTTTATCATTAATTCTCTTGTCTATTTCACTCGCTGCAACTGTGAAGATCCATGGGGCAGAACCCATGACCGAATAGAGACTAGGACCAGAGTTCCCTGCTACAGTGACGATTATTATGCATCTCTCCATCGCATGAAAGGCACCAATTGAGATCGGGTCTATGGTCAGCTCAATAGGCAACACAAAGACATAGTTAGACATTAAGACCGTTTTTTTTATAACCACTGAATGTATATTAATTAATTAGCTGCAGCATGGTAGAACCAAAACATGAACATATTCAAGAACTAAATACAAAAGCATATGCAATATTTCAGAACAGACGGATTCAAGTTTTAAGTATTCTACATGATATAAAAATCAAAACTAAAATTTTCCAAATACACTATTAAAGAACCAGCAATTAACGATATAAAATCAGAGAAATCAAAGCAACAAGTTCAAGAATCAATTAATTCTCACCCAAGATCTGTAACCTAAACATCAATATTTAAGAACCCAAGATCTAAAACCCAATATTTATATCCACAAAAACAATACATGTAACATAAACAACCAAGATTTGTAACCTAATCCCCAAACAACAAACATGTTGGTCATACAGAGGGGAAACAAATGTTGACGGAAGCAGCAAAGGGAGATTGCATATGGTGACATCGACTGACCTAATTAATCAGTGGTGGAGAATGGTGGTTTTTGAGATAATAATGGACGGGTCTGTTCTCCAGCTGTAGATGTAGCAACGACGGTTCTGCTTAGAGGAGAGTAGGGATCGGTGACTTATGAGTATACGCAGATGGCCTATGGATCGAATTTGCAGACCTGTGGAGACATCGAGAGGGAGAGGAGGTCACAGTCTGCTTAGCGATTTTGCAGACCCATGTTAGGGTTTTGCTAGGGATAGAAATGAAAGCATCCTTAGAAATGAGCTAGTAAAAAGTAATTTAGGCATTTAGGTGAGAATGGGCGCGGATAATTCCCCCCAAAAAAATTGGTGTTCACCGAGGTTTCTTTTGACACAACCGTGGTAATATTAATAAAGAGCTTTAACCCCGGTTCATTTAGAAGAAACCGGGGTCTTTGTTTTTAAAAAAGACACGGAGGATGTTTTACCCTGGTTTTTAGGCCTTTTATTAGATAACCGGGGCTTATTAAGGGGGGTTGAAGTTCATTTTTGTAGTAGTGTGTGTTGCCTTACATGTAAATTCAATCAAAATTTAACTTTTTAGTGTGTGCGTGTGTGGTGGTCGGTGGCAGATAGGATGGGCTATTGTAGAGAGAGAGAGAGAGAGAGAGAGAGAGAGAGAGAGAGAGAGAGAGAGAGAGAGAGACTACACTTGTGGTGGTCGACAACAGGATGGTGGTGGCCGGAAAGAGACATGCGAACGTTGGTCGACGGAGAGAGTTGCTAGTGCAGAGAGAATATAAAAAGGTAAGATCAATGGAGAGGAGAAGCGAGAGAAGCCATAGATTCTCCGCGGGAAAACGAAAAGGCCTGTGAATTTTTAGGGCATTAGCAGTGACCCCAATAGCAGTGACATCAAATGTGTGCCAGTTAATGTCGCTGTTATCGACGTCGCTGCTATTCACTATATTTCTTTTAATGGTAGGACTTTAATATATGGAGACATTGGAGGGTTTTGGTACTCCCACTATTAATTGTGAAATTTAAGGTACTCCCACTATAGCCTTAAAAAGTATTTTTATTTTTCTTTAATGTTTTGATCCTTCGAAACTTAGAAGTGAAACATATACTCTATTTGATCTTACGCATTCCATTAGTTGTTATCTTAAATGGCCTACATTCTATCAATAACTTAAAAGAAGGGAATAAACCGAAACGTTGGTTTTTATTTCAATAAATCTTCGGTATGGTTTTTAAACGGTTTAGTTAAAGAGTAAATCATTGTAACATTCAAAACCCATGACAACATTGAAATTGCAATAATGATAATTACAATATTATTATTGTTATTGTTAATCAAAATGGGTTTTAGCATATTATGAAACTCTTTTAAGCATTGAAATTTTAAAATTTCTATAAAAAACATAAACAAAGTACAGTAAGGGAATGGGATTAAAAATTTTTTTTTTAATATAATTAAAACTTGGATCGTTAATTTGGGTTTTTTAGTTTTTTTTTTTTTTTTTTTTTTTGCATCGAAACCGTAACCAAACCTAAATTTGGTTTAGTTTTTTTATTTATCGGTGTCGGTTTCCGTTTGGTTTTCCTGCACACTCCTATATAGAGTATTACACACACACACACACACACACACACACATATATATATATATATATAAAACAATGGTTGTGATCAAAAGAAGAAAAAACACATGCACTTCTTTTTTTAACTGCATGCGCAGGGGTATTTTCGTAATAATAACGATCATTCACCACACTTATAATATGATCATTTACCATAATTATTCTGCATTCATCTTAGTTATTTGACCATTTTATTTACATTGATCGTTTGAGTATTCGTCCTAATGTTATATGATCATTCACAATAATTTTTTGATCATTCGTTTGTGTTATATGATCATTCATAATACTTATTTAATCATTTGTTTGTGTTATATGCTCATTCAGAAAACGTATTTGATTATTTATCATAATTATTTGATCATTCACCAGAATTTATGATCTTTCACAATACTTATTTGATCATTTACAACAATTATTCGACTGTATATCATACTTATTTTTCCATGTATCATAGTATATTAATCATTCACTAGTGTTATATGATCAACTGACCATTCACCCAAATGTTATATAATTATTCACAACAGTATTTGATCATTTGTTATTGTTATATGAGCATTCACAACATTTATTTGATCATTTATTTAAATAAAATAGATGTGAGTAGAAAGGAACACAATTAAGTAACTTAATTAAGTTATTTATTTATTAAAAAGTGGTATAAAAGTGAGCAGGACCAAATGTGATGATATAAAAAAATTTCTTACAGATTACGAGGTTGCTCACCTATCAATCTTTTCAAAAAGTGATCGGAAAATAATGTAAGAGCGATCGAGAAGTAATAATACAAATTGTTATCCGTCATCAGGTTGCTCAACTACCAAATCGAAATACTATGAAAGTACACAACCTAAATATAAACAATTTTGAAAGTACACAACCTAAATCTAATCACTTTTGAAAGTGTACAACCTAAAATCAAAACACTAGCAAAATACACATCAACAGAATTTTGATTCCCAGGGCGAGATAAACGAATAATGCCCTTTAGAATTTTGAACATACAATATACTATTTTTTTAAAGGGGTTTGAAACCTAGTGAATTTAGGAGGCTCGTACCCACGCTGATGATTATTAATAAATAGAAAATCCAAATTAAAGTTTAACTTCATGATCAAGATTTTCATTATTTTCATTTACTTCGGTATTTCTTTTATGTCTATCTAGAGTTTTAGTTAAAGATCCATGTAAACATTGTGCAAGTTTTTGTTGTCTTTTCTTTCTTTTTCTATTTTGAGCACCCGAAGGTTGTGAACGTGAAAACATGCTAATCAGTATTATAGACTACAATGAATTAAAATATAAAACAAGTAACAAGTTATAAGCTTAGAGAGATAGCACCTGAATGTCTTTTGTTTGATCCTTTCTTTTCTATTCTTTTCTTCTTCTTTTTCTTCTTGTTACTCAATTAAGAGACAACAATCAACTCCTAAATATTAAACTCAAATTAACTGCCAATACGGCTTTTGGAATGATGGAATATAATTAAATGAATTGTTTAACTGATTATTGTTATATACAAATAAAAGGTGGATATAGAATATAAAGAATAACACTACTAAAATTTAATTTTCTTTTCATATTTTTTATTTTATTCATGTTAATAAGAAAATGTGAGAAATAAAGTTCATACTAAACTCAATTTTCTACGTATTTCTATTGAGAATCAATATCTCACCGTATAATAAAAAAACTTGTAAATCTCATATAATTTCAGTTTGTAGATTCTACTATGTCAAAAAACCCTTAACTTATCACTAATTAATATGGTTACAAAATGTGACATAAATTTTTAAAAATTAATATAAACAAAGTTTAAGCATCATTTACAAGCATTTCAGTTTCTTAAAAATTTTACTGGCAACATATTTTCTTAAAAATTTTTATTGGCACGTATGATAAACTAAGGGTATACACGTAACTTTACTAAATACTTAAGGATGCATGCAGAAAATATATTATTAATGTAACACACGTGCACTGTGCACATCATATCTTCATATCACAATAGACTACTATGCCACTATGGTATAAATTGAGCCTACTATTGTATAAATTGAACTAACTCTTTGATGCTCCAAATAGTTTGCTGCCCTGTGCCAACTGCCCCCATGCTAGGCCGGCCTGTCAACATGGTACCAATATCCGGATTATTGAACTACCATATATTATTATAACATTTTTTAAAGTACACAACATAGTGTACACAAAAAAAAAAAAAAAAAAAAGTAAATAACCTAAATCAAAATAAACTAAAAAATGCACAACGTCATTTTACCTAAATTAAATATTATTCATGACTTGAATATGGGGTTTGCTAGTGTGTGCCAATTACTATTTTATTAGTTGTATATTTAATTAATTATAATATTGTTATATTTAATTCATATAAATTTAAACTTGCATTAATTATGCTATAACATTTATTGAATCAAAATATAACGTTAAAATAATATAGTATTATCTCCTAATTATTGTCAAATTGTTTTAATTTAAATTTATTGTAATTTTTAGTTATGAAATTTAATTCATTTAATGTTCTCTTAGCTTCTATATATTTTTATATTTGTTATCTTAGTTTTTTATTTTAGCTGAAAGATCATAATTACTTTCTATATGATTTAAAATAAAGTTTTTTGATTATGGTCTTTATTTTAGTTAATTTAACATAGATTTTCAATACTAACTATAATATTAAATATATATAAAGGTATTTGTATTAAATCAAAATATGATATTTAAAATTCGAGTTTATTATTAGTGTTTATTTATTTTAAATTTCAATTTATTATAATGGTTATGATAGATAGTAAATATGTGTATGTATTATAGCTAATAACATGTGCTCAAATCATTTTGATAGTAATTGAAATGTGTTTTAGTTTTTTTTTGTTTGAAAAACTAAAAGAAGGGAATGGTTTGTAACTTTTTTACGCTTGGTTTACCTTAAAAATTGTAATTATTCAAAGTTTTTTCGTTTGGAAACACTTATAATAAAAAATAGTCTGGAGTTTTTATTTTTTGAAGAACTAAAAGCAATTAATTCGTAGTTTTTTTTCATTAAAAATAACTAAAAATTATGTTTCGTGGGTTTTTACGTTCAGGAAAAATTTTAAAACGGAACGGTTCACAGTTTCTTTGATTCGGAAGAAGTTTAAAAAAGAATGGTTCAATGTTTCTTTTTCTGAGAAACTCAAAAACAAAATGGTTCGAAGTTTTTTCCATTCGATAAAACTAAACTGTTAATAGTTTTTCTGTTCAGAAAAAATAAAAAACAAATTCTTTGTAGTCTTTTTGTTCGAAAAAACTGAAAATCAAAATGATTTTATCGTTCCAATAAAAACTAAAAAAATAAATTGTTTGTAATATTTTTCGTCCAAAAAAACTAAAACTTAAAATGGGTCAGAATTTTTTTACTTGTATAATATATAATCGTATATTATATAAATGTTGATAAATAACCAGAATAAAATATAAAAATGTAATTATAGACACTTACAAAATATTAATATTTATAAGTTAATAATTTAATAAAATTAAAAACATCAAAAAAAATATGATCCCTAACAATAATAAGTTGTTTAATACTCATGTGTTGCTCGTTTTTTAGTTTTTTAAATCAACATAAACCTAATTTTATTAAATAGACTAATAAATTATAATGATTTAATAATAAATATTATTTTATTAACATAAAATTGATTGTCATGATAAACAACCCGATATATCATATCAAAAAATTTATTTATCAGATTATGTAAAAATAATATTATAATAACATAAACCTGATTATCATGATAATTTTTTACAAATAGTAAATGATAAATTGAAACTCATAATTGATATATCTACTCTTATTTTTAATTGATAGTTACCAATACAAGTGTGCAAAGATGCAAATATGAATTGGAAAAATCGAAGAAATGTAAGGAAGTTATAATCAAATATTATTAGTCGTAAATTGTCTACTTTAATAACAAAAAAAAATCAAAACGAACCAACACGATAACTAATGCAATCATAATAAAAAAAATTAAACCAAATGATATTAGTTATGGTTTAGCATATGATATGATTTCAGTAATGTTCGTTATATTTCGGTCCTATCTAAAATGTTAAAACCCTATTTATTAATAAACATTTTTGTAAAATAAATATATATGTTATTACTAATGTGAATCTTAAATCATTAATTTAAGTTTTCTTGCATCGATCACCATTCATTTATATTTAGTTGGAGTGGTTATTTAAATTTTAATAAAACCTATTTATATTATATTTTTATATTTGTGTATGCTTTATTACTTTGAAATAATTAAAAACATATTATAAAAATTGTGAAATTAAAAAAAATAAATAAATGTTTGATAAGATTTTTATATTATACATATTTTTTATTTTAATAATTTTTAAAATAATAAAAATAATAAAAAATGCATACTAAAATAATAAGATAACAAGTAGAATTACAATAACCAAACTCAAATTTCAATTAAAAATTATGATATTACTCATTAGTAGTTTAATAGTTTAGATTTGATCTCATATTTAGACCACATATATATAATGCTATTTCATTGTTTTCTCTCTAGTTCATCAATAATAAAATAAATATATGTTGCTCGTGAAATATTTTTAATCATGGTTTTTTATAAACTAATTTCTTCAAATATATTTATTGTTTTAAATAGACAATTATAATATTTCAACAGTGTTGGGAATTCGTATCGTTTTCATAAAAACACACTAAAAGAATTACGGGTATTTGCAGCGACATAGGGCTTTAGCGGCGACAAATAAAAACACGGGAATATGTCCAATAATAAATAAAAGACTAGATAATTATTTAATTATCATCCATTGACACATATCCCTTATTTATTTATGGTTTTAATTATCCATCCAATTATCTAATAATAGATGATAATACTAATTCGAATAAATGTATCTTTTATTTAATATCCAATAATAAATAAAAGACTAGATAATTATTTAATTATCATCCAATGACAATTAAATCACAACAATATCTAATATTGTACTTTTAGTCCCCGTACTTTGAAATATAATTAATCACACATTAATTTAATCTCAATGATCATTTCGTGTCATAAACAATATCCAATATCATTTATTCAATAGGTTAATTGCATCTGCTCAGTTGTGCTCATCGGTGTGACCCTCAAGTGTTTTATGAAATCAGCCATGATGCAGTAGTAATGTCATCTTTACACACCATACATTAACATACTCTCACTTGTGTAAGACGACATATTATCCTGCAGCATGCGCCTAAAGGAGGACATGGCTAGACACTTTAGGTAAAAACAATGTCATAAAATGTAACACCCGCATTTCTCACACAAATGCCACGTCAACATATAATCATAAGTGGCAATATCGCAAACATCTCATAGTACACATGTCATACGATTAGCGGAAAACACTGTTAATTAAAACTTTAATACAAAGTTGTCATAACATGTCACATACTGATCATTAACTTTCATACATCACCACTGGCAGCTAACATACAAGGATCAGTTACAAAACACAAACAACAGTCCTCGATATCTAATATCAGAAGATAACAAACACCCACACAAACTCTGATCTGCCCCGGTCCCTACTTCGGCGGTTGCTGGGGCTGAGATCCCACAGTATGACTGCTTGAGACACGGAAGACTCGAAAACATAAGCTGGGAAACTCGTGAGTACGCGAGGGTTAGACTCCGCTGATAAGAACACATAACATACACAACACATATATCTCAATGCACATAACACAGCTCGATGCACACACATATCTCTGCTCAAAAGGGGACGCCGTTCCCCAGCTAACAGGTCGCACACAGCAGCGGTTAGCTCACAATAGGCACAGGAGCGACCTGACGATAAACACTGCTGTATATATACAGTCTCATACTTCATGACTGGTTAGGGACAGTCAGCCTGCGTGATCACATATCGCGGACACCTGCACTCAAACACGTATAACACGTATAGGGTAGATAGAATCATACCTGCGTCGTATCTCTGTCTCATATACACATATCACAACACATAATCGACTCATAAAAGTTTACGCGCGTTTTATAAAGAACTCGAGTACTCACCGATTACCCGAACTCGACTGAAACCCGAAACTCTATTGTGGCTCGACACGCGATCGGCTAGAACCTGTAAACACCACAGATCTCACACATTAACGCACGTCTCAATAATCAACAACACGAACCCGAACACAATTATCGCAAACAAACCAAACCCGAAACACATTCCCAACCGAATAACTGACTCCCGAATCCCTTCACGAGACTCTCACCGAAACCCCAAAACCCATATAACTCAACCCGACATTATCCCGAAGGAACCCAAATCGACAACGACCCAAGACTCCCCCAAAAGGATCAAGCCGGATTTCTTCTGCAGGCTGCGGCTCGTGCCGCTAGGACCCTGTGGGTCGCGCCGCGACAAAGCGGTGCTCTGCACCCTGACCTGCGATTTTCATGGCTGAACCAGGGGACTCAAACCCCAAATTTCGACTTTAGCAACCAGAATACTCAATAATACATCCATACTTGGCTCACACCATTTTAGAATCAAAACGACAACAGTATTGTACTTACACCTCAACTTTAAGCTACCAAAACATGGACTCTTACCTTTGGAAGCTCAAGAACACAAGATGATGAAGATCATGAAGGTCTCTACAACAAATTCTGGAATTGGAAGAAATTTCCTTCAGCTGGAGCTCACACAAAACACACACACACTTTAGGGTTCTTTTCTCAAATGGATAAGGGAGAAGGAAAAGAGATGACCATATATACGTCTCTATCTTTATCCGGTCCCGAACCTATTAACCCGGACCCGATATCACTTTTTCAATATTAATATCATTTGAACCCAATTAAATCCACGATCTCAATGATAATAATAATCCACTAATTATTAATCCGGAGACACGTATCACTCGGTCTCGACACGTTTAATCCACGAAACGAGATTTAATTGGAACAACGCAATAATATTCAATTAAAGAGCCAATAAATTAAATCCACGTACCAGGCTCAAATCCGGGATGTTACAAATCCTCCCCTCTAAATAAGATTCCGTCCCGGAATCTAGCTCGACGACTGGAACAGATGCGGATACCGGCTCCTCATATCGGCCTCGGGTTCCCACGTAGCACTAGTACCCTTATGATGCCTCCACTGAACGAGTACTAATGCAATCTCTTTATTTCTTAATCTCTGCACCTTCCGGTCAGTAATCGCCTCATGCTGCTCGACATATCACAGGTGATCGTCCACGGTGATCTCGGATAACGGCACATACTGATCGTCTTTGGCCAGACATTTCCTCAGATTACTCACATGAAATGTATCATGAACTCCGGCCAACTCAGGAGGCAGTCTCAGTCTGTAAGCCTGATCTAGAACTCTGGCTATAATCTCGAACGGACCGATGTATCGCGGACTCAGCTTACCTCTGTGTCTGAATCTGATAACTCCTTTCCACGGCGATACCTTCAGCATAACACGATCCCCAACACTGAACTCGAGCTTAGTCAGACGACGATCGACATAACTCTTCTGCCAGCTCTGCGCTACTTTCATATGTTCGCGGATTATCGCCACCTTGTCGCTCGTCTCCTATAGCAACTCGGGCCCACTGATAGGTCGCTCGCCGACCTCGCCCCAACACACCAGGATTAGGCACTTACGCCCGTATAGTGCCTCGAATGGAGCCATCTTGATGGAGGTATGGTAGTTGTTGTTGTACGCAACCTCGACTAACGGCAAGTGAACGTCCCAACTACCACTGAAATCAATCGCACAAGCTCGGAGCATATCCTCGAGAGTCTGATTCGTCCGCTCTGTCTGCCCGTCTGTCTGAGGTCTATACGCTGTACTCAACTGAACTCTCGTCCCTAACTCGCGCTGAAAGCTCTGCCAGAACGTCGATGTGAACCGTGCATCTCTGTCTGACGTGATCGAATGCCTCGAAACCACCTCGTTAATATACAACCGAGCCAACTGATCCATAGTAATAGTGCCCCGAACCGCTAGAAAATGAGCACTCTTCATCAACCGATCTACTATCACCCAGATCATATCATTGCCTCAAATCGTGCGTGGAAGTCTGACGATCTGGCGGTATCCCAGGCAACTCCTCTGGGAATACCTCAGGGAACTCTCGGATCACGGGTATATCTTCTAGAGTCTTCTTCTCTTTTCTGGCGTCAACAACATAAGCCAGAAAGGTCTCACACCCCTTAGCAACATATCTCTGGGCTCTGGCCATAGAAACTATACCGATCTCACCTCGGCGCCTCTCGCCATACACATTAACAGTCTCACTGTCTGAAATGGGTATTCGGATCATCTTCTTTGCGCACAAATTGTCGGCCTGTCTGGCTGTCATCCAATCCATACCCACTATCACGTCGAAACTGCTAATCTTTATCGGTAGCAGATCAATCAGAAACCGGTGAGCATCAATCTCTAAGACACAATCTCGAAATACCCGGCTCACTAATGCCGTACTACCATCAACTCTCTCGACGACTAACGGAACAAATAAGGCAGTAGAAGGCACAGAAAAGTACGCACAGAATATCACGAAAATATATATGAGCGATCCGCTCCAGAATCAAACAATATACGAGCACTAAGCCCATTCAGAATGTACGTACCGGAAACAACATCTGTGGCCTGAAATACTCTGCCTCGGCCTCTAGGTGCTGAATCTCGGTGGCTCGATGAGGCGGGCTCTGCTCTGGCACCGCTGGTACTCGCTCGCTTTACAGCTGGCGGCGCATCCGGGCAATCTCTAGCAATGTGACCTCGCCTCCCACAACGAAAGCACAGGGAATCCCTCGAGGTACAAGTGAAAGAGGTGTGGCCATACTCCCCACAGCGGTAACAACGGGGCTGCTCCGGCATACAAGAACCGGAATGACGACGGCGGCACCTCTGACAGTCTCTCTCTCCAGCTGAACTGTCTGCCCGGCTCCCTGAGGGCTGGGACACCTGTCCCATGCTGCTCTGGCTCTGGCTGGGAGCACTATAACGAGAAGACTGACCCTGACTCTGTCCGGCCGTCCCTGACCCCTGATACTGGACCGACCTCCTGGACCTGCGATCTCGGCCTCTGTCTCTGCGGGACCCCGGACCCTGTCCCTGACTATGCTGCTCAGGCTCTCTCTCTCTCTCTCTCTCTCTCTCTGGATATCCTGAGGCTCTCGATAGTAGCTAAAGGACTGCTTAGTCGTCCTTGTCCTCTGTCTCTAGGCTGGAGGCTGACCCCTCTGTCTCTCTATCTCCCTCTCTCGAACTCGAGCCAACTCTAATGCTCGTGCAAAGGTAGGAGTGTCGTGAAGACCAATGAACTCTCGGATATCGGATCTCAACCCATCGATGAAGGCATCGGCCTTACGGACCTCGGTATCAACATGCTGGGGTGCAAACTAAGCATACTCATTAAACTGGTCTACGTACTGCTGAACTGACATACTGCCCTGCTGGAGATGTAGGAAACGACGCTCCATTTCCCGGCGCTCATCACGGGGGATGTACTGTAACTCAAATATGGCGCGGAACTGCACCCAAGACATGGCATATGCTGCAGTTGTAGTCATCGACGACTCAATGGATTTCCACCACTGTGAAGCCCCTCCTCTCAATAGATAGGTCGCATAACCGACCATATCAACCGGGTCAACATGGGCGACTCGGAAAGCCGCCTCTATCTCTCTTTCCCATGCCATAGCCGCATCCGGCTCACCATCACCCCTGAACTGAGGCGGGACTCCTGTCATGAAGTCCTTAAAGGACCCACCTCCCACAGAAGAAGAAGAAGATGCACCCGCCCCGGTCTCAACATTAGTAACTGGCAGAGGATCTGATCTCTGACGTCGATCCCTCTCTCTGTAGAACTCAGTCAGAACCCCTAACATCTCTGATCGACGGATATACTCGTCCCCTGCTGGTCTCTCTGGCCCAGGTCCCTCTCCAAGATCTGCCATAACTACCTGCACATATTACAAAGGTAAGATAACAGATCGACCACCCAGCGTAATACAATGAGCTAGGTCAGTTAATTCCGCTAAACTCAGTCACAGGGAAGAATCCCACGGATCTGAACACGATCAAAGCTCAAGCATCCACTGATACTCAATACTGAAACCACAAGCTCTTATACCAAGTTGTAACACCCGCATTTCTCACACAAATGCCACGTCAACATATAATCATAAGTGGCAATATCGCAAACATCTCATAGTACACATGTCATAGGATTAGCGGAAAACACTGTTAATTAAAACTTTAATGCAAAGTCGTCATAACATGTCACATACTGATCATTAACTTTCATACATCACCACTGGCAGCTAACATACAAGGATCAGTTACAAAACACAAACAACAGTCCTCGATATCTAATATCAGAAGATAACAAACACCCACACAAACTCTGATCTGCCCCGGTCCCTACTTCGGCGGCTGCTGCGGCTGAGATCCCACAATATGACTGCCTGAGACACGAAAGACTCGAAAACATATGCTGGGAAGCTCGTGAGTATGCGAGGGTTAGACTCTGCAGATAAGAACACATAACATACACAACACATATATCTCAATGCACATAACATAGCTCGATGCATACACGTATCTCTGCTCAAAAGGGGACGCCGTTCCCCAGCTAACAGGCCGCACACAGCAGCGGTTAGCTCACAATAGGCACAGTAGCGACCTGGCGATAAACACTGCTGTATATATACAATCTCATACTTCATGATTGGTTAGGGACAGTCAGCCTGCGCGATCACATATCGCGGACACCTGCACTCAAACACGTATAACACGTATAGGGTAGATAGAATCATACATGCGCCGTATCTCTGTCTCATATACACATATCACAACACATAATCGACTCATAAAATTTTACGCGCGTTTTATAAAGAACTCGAGTACTCACCGATTACCCGAACTCGACTGAAACCCGAAACTCTATTGTGGCTCGACACGCGATCGGCTAGAACCTGTAAACACCACGGATCTCACACATTAACGCACGTCTCAATAATCAACAACACGAACCCGAACACAATTATCGCAAACAAACCAAACCCGAAACACAATTACTTAAAGGCTCTGACTCCCATTCGGACATTCTTGTTGAAACAACCTTCCAAAAAGAAACTTAGGTTATATCCCATGCATCACGATATTTCACTGTGAAAGCTAGGCATGGATTAGATCAACGGTAGCAGTCACGATTATGTTTCTCGAATCCCTGATCTCATACTGAACTGAAACAGACAGATTAGAACACATCAGTTCTGTCCGAGCATGGCCATGCATTTCTGTCAGTATCGATCGTCGAGGGGCCCAGAAATATCTCTTCTTAGTTAAAAGAAGGTGCAAATCCCATATTGACTATATAGGCCTCCAGCACGACTCCCACTGCAATCAGCCACGAACCGTTATGGTCACCCAGTTACGGATGACGTTAGGTTAGGCCAAATGTACAGCAGCACCGGCACTAAAGTACGTAGACATCTCAGGTACTAAGAATTACCTTTTTGAGACGACTCATGACTATGATCCACAAAGTGGTCTCAATCGGTGGGTCAATCCAATATTTGTTCGTAACAAATACCTGTGAATTTGGTCCAACATTTGCTATATTCATCACCCATAGATATCAACCAAAAACCACAGTAGCCTTTTAATTCTCGTTGTGGTTCCCACGACAACAAGTAGCTATGGAATAGTTTTAAAATAACTTCAATTTTATTCTTGGATTTCTAAAACATGCAAAATAGAACGACATTAAAGATATCATGTTGATCTCCTTTATCTCAATAAACACAACATGACTTCCATCAATTTTATAAAATGCGATTACTTCTTGTCTAAACAATTCTGACTTCTCAAGTCTAATTATTTCTGACAAGTGAAGTGAATTAACCTGTAACTCATTTACATTTAATTATGCATTTTATTAGTTTCTATATAATCACGGATGACTATCCAACTCATATAATCTCTTGAACTAACTTTCAAGAATTAACAAATTCAATGAAACTGCATTTGAACACTTGAACAATTTACACAACAACATGGGAATCCTTTTTATCTGAATATGACTACTAGCTTGTCCAATCTCCATTGACAAGTTACTATTCAAGCTCCACTTGAATCAATAGTCTATAATCATGGTTTAGTAATCTTAAACAATAAGAATTTCAAGCAATAAATTTTCAACTCCAAAAAAATCTTTATTTATCCCAAAAATATTTGCAAGAAATTCAACTACAAAGTTGTTTACTACACCATGATAAACTATTCATGACATGAAAAATAGTGTCCAGCAGAGTATTCTCTAATATGTCTCTATGCTCCCACTGAATCTGTCGTCTCTTTTCACTTCATTTTAGTCATTGCAGACATTATGCATAAATCTTTGTTCAATTGGGTATCACATATCCAAGAACAATAGAAGTGACTGATTCACATACACGAAGTCTCAATGTGGTCAACCTTGACCGTTTCCATGTACTTGGGACAATTCCTTTCCCAGTGCCCAGTTTCCTAGCACTCAAAGAATTTGTCATCCTTGGATTTGACTTCTCTGGTTCTAGGTATTAGCAACTTGTTAGCTTTAACCTCCGGCTTGGAAACTTACTTTCCCTTCCGTCTCTTTCCCTGTATTCTCTCCTTAATCATTCCCTCAGCAGTCTATAACATCTGATACAACCCACTGATCATCTTCTCCATGCATATTGTAACAAATTACAAATTGCTAAAATTCCTTGAATAAGGAATTGAGAATTAGATTCGAGGTCATGTCCTGTGTCACGGCAAGTCTGCTAAGATGATCCAGATAACATTTCATCTTCAGCACATGGGGTCTAACAGTTGTTCCTTTTGCCATTCTGCAGGAGCTCAGAGCCCTAGTCGTATATGTTTCTCAGTTCGAGCCTGAGTCTGGAACATATCCTTTAGCTGGCGATAAATCTGTCAAGCTGAGACGTCCATAAGGCTAGTCCGCAGCTCAGATGTCATGGTCGCTAGCTTTAGACAGGCAACATTGACCGAATCCTCAGAGTGCTTCTTGTGGAGATTTCTCTCCTCAACTGTAGCAGGTTCTTGTGCCCTTTCAAGAATATACGAATTTCACTCTGTACTTAGAATATTTATCAGATCTTATTCCCAGTTCAGGAAGTTGCCTCTTTTGAGTTTTCCATATCCCGAATGGACCTCAAAGTAGCACCATGTGCTTTTGGGGAGGATTTTCAAGTGGGGGAAGGATATTGACGTTATCATTGTTGTTGTTACTGTTATTGTCATTGTTATTATTAAACCGCTTCTACCTCTGTCTTTTTCAACCATCTTAAACAATTTTTCAAAAATTAGTATTTGATTAACCATTAAAAAATCAATAACCCAAAATTAGAAAATGATTTATTAATCCTAAGAACCATTTTACTTATTCATGCACCCAACGGAGGCTGAACCTACATGAATAAGCTACTCAGGCAGGCAACTTATTACCAATTACAACCCCTTTGCAACTCTTAGATCTTATGAGATTTTCAATTTCTTAAATTGATCATGTTTAATCTCATCCACACCTTGGGCAACAGTCTTACTGAGGAACCACCACTGACACACACCATATAACAACTGCAAGTCACTGGCCCAAGTCTCAGTTAGGATCCGCAATGCTCACCTCACAGCTCTCCGAGTTTGCGGCGTAAGCACCCAACGAAGGCTGAACCTACTTACGACGACCGGTCACCGTGAGTGCCACTATATGGACGGTGTGTTGTGTCAGATTTTTAATTTGGGTTTTTAACCAGTCTCTTACCAAAAACTAGTGGCCAGTCATGTTAGTCTGTGGGCAGGATCCTTTCGGTTATAAACCTCTCGGAAATTCCACAGCCCGAGCAAGACTGTCCTAGACACCACCCATTTTGGTAAACAATCCAGTTAATGTACCAGTTTTAAGAATTTCAACTCTTTGATCATATGACATTTTAAAATAAATCTCATTTTATTTGAAAAACTAATTTCATAAAAATGTCATATCTAACACCTGACAAAATAATTAAAGTTTCCAATTTAAACTTCCTTTTAAATACTTTAATTTTTCAACAAAAATGATTGTAGTATTAATTTCTTATATTTATCTACTTTGTCACCACAACCACGCAGATATAAATAATGCATAAAGAAATAAAACATACAACCACACAGTGACATAGCCTTGCCAAAAACTAAATTAGTTTCCGAGAGCCATACGGACAAACCAATTAGGTCAAAACCTAAGGGACAAAATCAACACACAAGGCAAGAAGGATGAACTCTTTCAGCTCCCACTAGCCTCAGCATCCGATGATGTCACCGAGCGTCCTTGATGAACCGCTCCTTCTTGATGGACATCTTCTCCAACATTTTTTTTATATAATTTTAATCCAAAATACATTTGCCTATTTCTAACCTATTACAGATTACATCTTAAAACCGGGATTCCAATGGCACGCAGGCCTTCCCAAAAATAGCCAATAATAAAAATAGCAAATATTAAGATTAAATAAACAACCATCACATATAAAGGGGTCTCAAGGCTCGGCTATGTCACAAGCATAAATAAAGCAGTAATGCATGTAAATAATCCAGAATTCATTTTTATCTTGCCATGAAAATAATTCCAAAACCAATTAATCCACCATTAATTGAAGTAAACATGTCCAATATCGTTCTTAAATTAAATACGGTTCGTAAACTCGAAATTCAGGAACACTTTCCAAA
The DNA here is from genome assembly GCA_020465985.1 of Centrapalus pauciflorus. NCBI lineage: Eukaryota > Viridiplantae > Streptophyta > Magnoliopsida > Asterales > Asteraceae > Centrapalus > Centrapalus pauciflorus. The sequence continues at coordinate 154,621 of JAANYP010002256.1, forward strand.
AATAGAAACTTTTTCCCGAAAAATTCAAAATTCAATTCCATCTTTGCATTATCTTTGGATCCATAACTATACTTTTCTTAAAATATTCAATTAACCATTCAAACACCTTTGAAGCTTAAACTTACTATATTAAGAAACTTTTATTAAACAACCTTTAATAAATATAGTTATTATCTTGAAATAGTATTGATAAATAATTTAACTTCTCTTAAGTAATTATCAATCAACTATTAAATAATAGAAACACCTTTCCAGAATTAAATAAATTTTATTTAAAATGTCAATTTTCTAAATAAACAATTTTACTAATAAAATATGTCTTTTAAAATATTTAAAGAAAATTGACCATCTTTAAATAACACCAAAAACTTTCTTTATGGTTTTAAACACTTTCTACCAAAAATGTTAATGTCGAGATCAAATCTCAAAACATTAAACCATGACTGAGCATGAAACTCAAAATCACGATTTCATCATTTTCAAAATAGAATCCTTAAATTAAACCCCCTTTAATTTAATAATGCATTTTATGGAACTAAATATTAAATTGTTGGGAAATATTCTAAGTAGTTCAAGCTGTTAGTTAGATTTCTCAAACTGTTAGTAGATTTTCTGTGTAAGTACAAAGTTCATGCTGTTAGTTGAAGAAGTTCGAGCTGCTAGTATAAAAGTTCAAGCTGCCAGAGTAAATTCACTCAAGCTGCTCTGTTCAAGCTGCTCAGTGATTCAAGCTGCTCAACAATTTCATAAACAGAAAGTGCTGATATTCAGGAAGAGATATTTACACGAAGATTCTAGCATATCTACTATCAGAGAAGTCAGAGTCCTTCAAAAAACAAATCAGAAAGCATTATAAATACATAGAATAGGTTTTTCTATTGTATTAAGTTTCTGCACGTTCAAGTTTGTAATTGCTTTTTGTTTAAGTTTTCATAAGCCTCTAAGGTTGTAAAACCCTAAGAACAATTTGTGTTCTGTCTAATCAAACAGATTAGAGGTGATTGTAATCATTGAGTTCAGCAATACAAGCAATTTTGTTTATTCATTTATATTTATTGTTATTGATTCTGAAAGTTTTTCTTAAAACAATTAAGTGTTATTCCACAAACTTCTTAATTGGACTTTGATTCAATACAAGATTATTGGTTATACTCTGATCAATTCAAACCAGTTAATCTTAGGTAGTAACATTTTGATCCTGTCAAGTGGTATCAGAGCCACGGGTTGTTCTTTGTTTTCAAACTAAAAAACTTTCTTTTAACATTTTTTTTATTTTCTGCAATGGAATTTGATAATAGCAGTAGTGGATCTGGGCAAGGACTCAAAGTGCCTATGCTCAAGCCCACTGAGTTTGAGATGTGGAAACTCAGGATTCAACAGCATATTCAATTCATTGATTATGCCATATGGGAAGTTGTTGAATTTCCTCCTGCAGTTGATCCTGAACTTGATGCTGAGGGCAAACTCATCAAAACTCCTCCAAAAACTGAACTTGAAAGAAAGGTTAGAATGAATGAAGTGAAAGCTCTTACACTTCTACAAATAGCCATTCCTAATGCTTATCAACATCAGTTTAAAAAGTTTTATACTGCTCATTCTCTTTGGATTGCTTTAGAGAAAAGATTTGCTGGGAATGCCAGTACCAAGAGAAATCAAAAGGATCTTTTGAAACAGCAGTATGAGAACTTTTCTGGTGGCAAGAATGAAAACCTTTCACAAATCTTTGACAGATTCAACAAACTGATAAGTAAATTGGAGAGTGCAAAAGTCAGCCTGGATCAAGATGAAGTCAACAGAAAATTCCTTAGATCTCTTGGTGAAGAGTGGACAGTTTATGCTGCTCAATGGAGAACAAAAGACACTCTTGATGAAATAGAGCTGGATGATCTGTACAACAGTCTGAGAGTGTTTGAAACTGAGATTGACACTAAAAAGAAATCTTTATCTTATAATCACAACACTGCTCTACTGTCATCTGAAAAATCTAATTGCAGTGATTCCTTTTCAGGTGGTGATGGTAACTCCACTGAAGCTCACTATGAAGCTTTTGTTGCCAATGATGGACTGTTTGCTTTAAATGTTGAAGATCTAGAACAGATTCATCCAGATGACCTAGAAGAGATGGATCTGAAATGGCAGCATGCAATGCTGACCATGAGGGCCAAAAGGTTTCTGTAAAGAACTGGCAGATCCAACTTTCAAGCCAGAGCAGAAGGCAAACCAGCTTTTGATAAGTTAAAAGTTGAGTGTTTTAAATGTCACAAGCTTGGCCACTTTGCCAGAGAATGCAGATATCAAGGCCAACAGCCATCAAGACCTCAGCAGACTAATCAGGCTTCATCATCACAAGCACTTGTCTCTCAAGAAGACAATGTGTTTGATTGGAGTGATCAGACAGAGGAAGAGTTTCAAAATCAAGCTCTAATGGCAGAAACATCAAATGTCACCTCCACTGAACTACCATCTGAGGTAAATTCTAAACTCTGCTCTCAAACATGTAAAAACATGGTTAAAAAATACAGAGATCATAATGAGAGCATGTGTAAAACTCTAGCTAAGATGGAAGAAAGGAGATATGAATACATGCAGGCCATAGAAGATCTTGAAAAACAGATCAATGACTATAAGGATAAAGAGATTCAAATGGGACATGATAGAACATATCATGAGTGGGAGAAAAAGGAGCTAAATAAGAAAATAGAATCCCTAAATAAAAAATTAGATGAGACTGAACAAAAGGTGTTAGAGGCTAATAAGAAACTAGAATCTGTCAATATAGATCTAGGAAACTTCAAATTGGCAAATCAAAAGCTGGAACACCTAATGGAAGTCCAATTTAAAGATAGGGTAAAATCTCAGCTCAATCCCTAAGAAGGTATAGGATACAGAGCCACTCCACCTCCATACAACAATAAATACATTCATCCAATGAGTGAAGTGGCTGATAGGCTTGTCAATGAACCATTAGATAAATGTATGACCACTGTAGATCCTATCCTTGAAAACAATCCTGAATCCAAAGAATATCTTATTCAAAATAGAGACTGTGAGTGCACAGAAGTTGAGAAAGAACACAAAACAATGAGTGCACCTATAGAAATCCAAATCCCCAATAAGAAAGGAAAGGATAAGATGAGTATATGCAATGCTGCTCCACAGGTTTCTGTATCTTCTAACTGTAACACTGCATCTTCATCAAAGAATAAAAAGGGTAAAACTGTTCCAATTTGCACATGCCAAAAGCATGGTGTCCAAAAGTTTCCCAAACAACAGCAGGTAAGGGGAAATCAAAGAAACAAGAATCAGATATTATCCAATAAAACTGGTTCTCTAATTCAAACAGTCAAAAAATGCTTCCATTGTGGCAGGAAAAATCACTTGGCCAGGGATTGCTTTTATAAACCATCTGTTGCAAAACAGACTGTGATCCATAAAAAGACAACTCTCAAAATTCAAAAAATTCAAAGGCCAAACTTCCTACTGCATCAGTCCCAAAGAAAACAGTTGATCACAGGTTCTCAAAAGTAAATAAGAAACAGTCCACACACCAAAAACAAGTTTTAGCTAAACCTAAATTAAATTTTAAACAAATATGGTGTGTTAAAGGTAAAAACTCAGGTGAACCTGTTGATACAAATGTTGAAACTGCCAAGTCTAAAGTTGAGACTGCTAGTGCAAATTCTCAAGTTGTTAGCACTACAGACTCAGTTCAGACTGTTAGGCTCAAAATTAGGACTGGTAATGGATCATCTGAGACTGTTATTGAAAAGGATGGACAAAATACCTGGATACCTCATGTGATAACTAAGTACTCTCCACAAAATCCATCAGTGGATCTCACTAAGTACAAGAAATCAAAGACAGCGTTTAATTATGTTAATGCACAAGGACAACCCAAAACCAACTTGGTTTGGGTTTACTCCACTACTAACTAAGCTTTTATTTGTGCAGAGCAACCACAGGTCACAACATAAAACAAGATGGCATTTGGACAGTGGATGCTCTAGGCACATGACAGGCAATTCTGAGTGCTTGTCAAATTTCAAAGGCTTTGAAGGAGGGTTTGTTGCATTTGGAGGAAACTCCAAAGGAGGTAAGGTTACAGGTAAATGTACTGTTAATGCAGGCAACATGATTTTCAATGATGTTTTGTATGTTGAACAGCTTAAGTATAACTTATTGAGTGTATCTCAAATATGTGACAAACAAAATAGTGTTTTGTTTACAGATACTGAGTGAATTGTCCTTTCAAATGATTTTACAATTCCTGAAAATCTTGTTTTACTAAGAACTCCAAGAAAGGACAATGTATACTGTTTGGACACAGAGCTTTTATATAAATCAAGTACTTTAAGCTGTTTGATATCCAAAACATCATCCAATGAGTCTGCTCTTTGGCACAGAAGGATGTGTCACATGAACTTCAAATCCATGAATGTTTTAGTCAAAAAGAACTTGGTACGAGGTTTACCACAAAAGGAGTTCATATGTGATGATCATTGTGTAGCATGTCTTAAAGGCAAGCAACACAAAACTTCTCATAAGGCCAAAGAAGTGAATTCAATCTCATCTGCTCTTCATCTGATTCAATCTATTTGGTCCAACATCTGTTTTGAGTTTGAATAAAAGGGCTTACTGTTTAGTCATTGTTGATGATTTCACCATATTTACTTGGGTTTACTTTCTTAGGTCTAAAGATGAAACTGCTGGGCTGGTTAAGTCATTTATTCTTAGGATAGAAAACCAATCCAACTCAAAAGTTAAGGTGATAAGATCAGACAATGGAACTGAGTTTAAAAACCATATCCTAAACAGTTTTTGTGAGTCCAAAGGTATTGCTAGGCAATATAGTGCACCAAGAACACCACAGCAAAATGGTGTAGCTGAAAGAAAGAACAGAACATTAATAGAGGCTGCTAGAATTATGCTAGCTGATTTAAAACTGCCAATGACCTTTTGGGCAGAAGCAGTTAATACAGCCTGTTATGTTCTAAATAGGGTTCAGGTTGTTCAATCACAAGGGAAAACTCCATATGAGTTATTCCATAATAGACTACCCTTAATAGCCTTTTTCAAATCTTTTGGTTGTCCATGTACCATTCTTCACACTAAGACTCACTTAGGGAAGTTTGAAAGTAAGGCTGAAGAAGGTTTCTTTGTAGGATACTCAAATCAAAGCAAAGCCTATAGAGTATATAACAATGTGTCTAAAACCATTGAAGAAAGTGAAAATGTTGAATTTAATGAAAATACCGCAAATGTCAAAGGCACTGGTCCTGATTGGTTGTTTGATTTAGATTCACTAACAAATTCTCTGAGCTTTGTTGAGTATACTGCAGAATCTGATGAACACAGGATTGAAGCTGTCAATGCAAATTCTCATGCTGGTAGCACAAATGATCAAGTTGTTGGCACAAAGTTTCAAACTGCTGCAGATTCAAATAAATGGGATGAGTATACAGTTATACCACTTCTGTCTTGTGACCCTCCAGGGGTTCTGAATGATCAACATGATTCAAATCCAGACAATGAAGTGCAACTCCCAAGTCCTGAGAGAACAGTTCCAACACAAAGGGAAACAGTCCCAGATTCAAGTCAAGCTGTTCCAGAAGCTGAACCATCAACTGGTCCTGATGGAGATGATACAAATCTTGGATCCTCTTTCCAGACAGATAGAGATCCTACACTCAGGGTTCACAAGTATCATCCTCTCAATCAAATAATTGGTGATCCACGTACACCTGTTCAAACAAGGACAATGGTTCACAAGGAGATTGCTGCTGTTGAACCAGCAGTTCCTGAATTTAGTCTAGCTGCATTTGAACATGCCTGTTTCATGTCACAGCTAGAACCTAAAAAGGCATCAGAAGCTTTGAAAGATTCATCTTGGATTGAGGCAATGCAGGAAGAGCTTCTACAATTCAAGATTCAGAATGTATGGACACTTGTTGATCTTCCTAAAGGAAAGAGAGCCATTGGTACAAGATGTGTGTTCAGAAACAAGAAGGATGAGAGAGGGATAGTCATCAAGAACAAAGCAATACTAGTAGCACAAGGGTACACTCAAGAGGAAGGAATAGACTATGAGGATGTCTTTGCTCCAGTGGCAAGAATTGAAGCCATCAGACTGTTCCTAGCTTATGCAAGCTTCAAAGGGTTCAAAGTGTATCAAATGGATGCATTTTTCAGACGAACTTTTTCACACAGTTTATAGTGCGATTAGTAGGTGTTTCGTAGTTTTATGTTTTTCAGCTTAGTTTAGGATAGATTAGGGAAGCATTCGGCTAGTAGAGTGGTTCAAGCATTCGGTTGCGGGATTTTCTCATTTTTCATCCGGATTTTGGTACATTCTTTCCATATTTTCTTCTGAAATTAATATGTTTAGTATAGATCTCGTTATTTCTGTAGTTTTTATCATGATTAGTGAGTAGTTCATCCAAGCATTTGCTTGGTTATGTTTTTACATGGATTAATGAAGTATTTGGTGGTTTTGATTGAAAAGTGTTTGATTCATTGATGTATTCTCGATTCATACGATTAACATGCGTAAAATCAGAATTGTAGTTGATATTCTAGCAATATTGTGATCAAGATTATTGATTATTAATGCTGATTTTTATAAACTCAATCAAATTTAAGTGGTTTATTAATTGGTTGCTGTTTCTAGCATTATTGTGATTATGAGATGGTGATTAGTTAATAAATTGTGAAATCATCGTATGCAAATTAATTCTTAGCAGTATTGTGATTATAGGATTAATTTAATCTTTGATTTCCTTAGACTTGATTGATGTTTATGCGGCTAAATTGAATATTTAGAGTTATTTCCGAGCGCTTGACGTGTAGACAGTTTAAATCTCTAAAAGCTAGATTTAGTTGACTTAATTGCTCGTAAAAGACATTTATTGTTGATTTTCTAAAATTAATAGAAGATGTCCATGAATCGGTTTTACATCCAAGTTTCAAACTCTTAAGCTTAAAAGATTTAAAACAGTTGGATTTAATTCTAACTTAATTTTCTTTGACCAAAAACATCTTAAGTGTTTTTACACCATTTTACTTCATTAATCCTAAAAGACGTAATCAAGTGAGTGTTGCTTTTTAATATACATCTGTTATAAATCTGTGCTAGCTTTTGGTCTTATAAATTGTCATAATCTGTTAGATAGCGTAGTTTAAGTAATTAGGGTTATAAATCATCATCAACCGTTATCAATGGTTAGATATTAGTGATAATCTTAGTATCGGTATCTCGATCCTTAGTGCCGTTCCCTGAGTTCGATAATTCCCGAGGTCAGCTTCTAGCTATACTATCTACGACTGGTACACTGCCAGTGGTATTTGGTATAACTTAGGCTTTCTTCATTCTTTTGATTTAAATTGCCAAATCCGCGATAGATCAAATGGCGCCGTTGCCGGGGAATGGCTAGAGATATTGTGAAAAGATTTAGCTGGTAGATTAGCCGATCCTTCTTTTGGGATTTATCCCTTGGAAGTTCTTTTCTTGTTTTTCACATCCTTTATCTATTCTATCCACCCTCTCAGTGTTTGTGAATGGTTTATGACTCGGAATTCCAATCCGCATGTTGTAAGTCCATACAACGAACCTGAAAGAACCTTTCACAACCGTCTTCGCCATCCTTCTCATCCTTTCATAGAGATTTTGTCTAGCTCATCTGAATCTACTGGCCAACCTGTCCCTCCGCTGGCTGACAGAAGTCATATTGATTTAGTTGTCGAGTTACCTCTTATCTCTCCTTCTTCCCCTTCCTCCAATTCATCTGATTCTTCTTCGTCCTCGTCCTCCGATAATTCTTCTGAGCCAAACATGGGCGACCGACGCACCATGCTTGAGCTGAACCGACCGGTCACCGACGACTCGGAAGGTGCCATTGTCATCCCAGGTTTTGATGCTGTAAATTTTGAGCTAAAGTCCAGTCTTATCACTTTAGTTCAAAATAATGCTCAGTATTGTGGGATAGCATCTGAGGATCCTTACGCACATCTGAAGAAATTCAGGAAAGCGTGCGGTTCGTATAAGGTGAATCAAGTCCCGAAAGAGATAATTCGATTGATGTTATTCCCGTACTCGCTTACTGGACGTGCTCTCACGTGGTATGATGCCCTTCCATCCAATTCAATTCACACATGGGATGAGATGGAGACACAGTTCTTATCAAGGTTTTGTCCGCCCTCACGTACCACTCAGCTAACGAGTGAAATCTTAGGTTTCAAGCAAAAACCTGAGGAGTCCTTACGTGATGCGTGGGATCGGTACAAGGAATCTATCATGAAGTGTCCAAACCATAATCTGACACTCAATCATCGAGTCAAAGTCTTTTATGAAGGTGTGCACCCGATGTATTATTCTTTGATCGATTCCGCTTGTAGTGGATCGGTATACAGAAAGACACCTGAGGAGGTTGTTGAAATCTTGGATGACTTGGTATTGAGTCAGCATCAGACACCTAGTGAGTACTTCGGATGGGGAGCCTTAGATTCCAAGCAAGCCGCTGCAATAGCTGCACTCACAGCAAAAATTGAGCAGCTCACGCAGAATAGCCAACCACAAGCCATGCCAGCTCCCGTGCAAGTTGTGTATCCATCGTGTGATGCTTGTGGTGGCCCACATTCGAGCTATGAGTGTCAGGCGGCTTACTCTTACCCCAATCAGGAGGAGGTTTACTATTCATCTGGCGATTCTGGAGGTGGCATGTATAAGTATGCTCACCCGAACCTGAACTATCCAAATTATTTCCAGAATCAGCCACCTCCTGGTTTCATGAATCCGAGACCACATATGCTTCAGAGACCCCAGTTTGCCTCTCATCAGGGGTATAACCAGGGGCAATCTTCTTCTTCCTCCCATGGTCATTTTCAGCAGCATACTCGACCACAACAATTCTATGGCCAGTCTGGTAGCCCATATCAGAATCCTCCACGTCCTCAGGCTGCACAACAGCCACAAGAGAGGTCGAATTTAGAGGATATGATGATGAAGTTCATGGCTAACCAAGAGACGATCACAAGGAACCAGCAGGCTACTATAAAGAATTTAGAAGTCCAAATTGGACAGATAGCTAAAGCGCAGAATGAGCGACAGCCTGGTGGTCTTCCGAGTGATAATGTGCCAAATCCGAAGGCTGAAGCGAAAATGATCATCACGCGTAGTGGTAAGGAGACTGTAGGGCCATCACTTCCTCCCAATTCTGTTTCTCCCCCTATTGATTCTGTTGTTCTTGAGGATGATCCGGAGACTATCACGGACCAGGTGCACATTCCTAGTACACCAAGTACCGCACACGTCCCACCTCCAGCGATGCCTATAGTCAGTCCTTACAAGCCTCCTATTCCGTATCCGAGCAGATTGCAAAAGGAAATCAAGGATAAGCAATACGACAAATTCCTTGGATTGTTTAAACAGTTACATATCAATATTCCTTTCATAGATGCGATTGCTCAGATTCCGAACTACGCGAAGTTTTAAAGGATCTGCTCTCGAAGCGTAAGAAGCTTGATGATTTGGACACAGTAGAGATGAACGCCGAGTGTTCAGCTGTGCTCCAAAACAAGCTTCCAATCAAGCAAGATGATCCTGGCAGTTTCACCATACCATGTCATATTGGTAATTTGCATGTTGCAAATGCCCTCGCTGATTTAGGAGCTAGCATCAATCTTATGCCCACATCTTTATATGCTAGACTCGGTCTCGGAGAGCCAAAGCCCACTCGCATGAGTATTCAGTTGGCAGACCGATCAGTGAAATTTCCTCGGGGAATCGCGGAGAACATGCTGGTGAAAGTTGATAAGTTTGTATTTCCCGTAGACTTTGTCATCATGGATATGCACGAAGACAGCTCTGTTCCTCTCATTTTAGGGCGTCCATTTTTAGCGACATCCCGTGCGATGATCGATGTTTTGGACAGGAAATTGACCCTTAGAGTGGGGGATGAGCATGTCAGTTTTGATGTTGACAAAGCTATGCAGAGAGCTGATGACACTGTAGAGTCGATTTGTTTTGTTCAATCCTATAGCTCTTCTGATCGAGAAATGCATGCTGAGTTTGATGATGAGACGCTTGTTAAGTCTCTATTGATTGGGTATGAGAGATCCACTTCTTTTGAAGATGGCGAGTCTATCGATGATGATATATCTCTATGCCCATTATCTCTTAATTCTGATATGTCTATATGTCTCTCTGATTCCAGTGATAGCTTTCCTTTGTGCGCGATAGAGACATCTCCTACTCATGAGGAGATTGTTACGTTAGATCCAAAGGAAAGTATCAAAGCTAAATCCTCGATTGAAGACCCTCCGACTCTGGAACTGAAAGAGTTACCAGCGCATTTAGAGTACGCTTATCTGGAGGGGTCATCTCAGCTTCCGGTCATTATAGCCAAAGACCTGTCACCGGACGAAAAAGCGAGATTGATCCAGGTTTTAAAATCCCACAAGCAGGCCATCGCATGGAAAATCTCTGATATCAAGGGTATCAGTCCTGCTTATTGTACTCATAAGATTCTGATGGAGGAGGATTTCAAACCTGTGATTCAACCCCAAAGGAGGGTCAATCCAAAAATCCACGAGGTCATCAAGAAGGAAGTGTTGAAGCTTCTTGATGCTGGAATGATATATCCAATCTCTGACTCGCCGTGGGTTAGTCCAATTCACGTGGTCCCAAAGAAAGGGGGGATGACCGTCGATCTTAATGATAAGAATGAATTGATTCCATCGAGGACGGTCACGGGATGGCGAGTTTGCATCGACTATCGCAAACTCAATGATGCCACCCGTAAGGATCATTTTCCATTGCCCTTCATTGACCAGATGCTCGAAAGATTATCAGGGAATGAGTTCTATTGTTTCCTTAATGGTTTTTCGGGTTACTTTCATATCCCTATTAGCCCCGAGGACCAGGACAAGACCACTTTCACATGTCCCTACGGAACGTTCGCATACCGGCGTATGCCATTCGGTTTATGCAATGCGCCTGCGACATTCCAAAGATGTATGGTAGCTATCTTTAATGATATGCTTGAAAAGAGTGTGGAAGTGTTCATGGATGATTTTTCTGTGTTCGGTAGTTCCTTTTCTGCGTGCCTTGCAAATTTAGACAGTATGCTTGCCCGGTGTGAGGAGGCCAATTTGGTCCTCAATTGGGAAAAGTGTCATTTTATGGTGCGAGAAGGAATTGTTCTCGGGCACAAAATCTCGGCTAAGGGTATTGAGGTCGATAGAGCTAAGATTGAGACGATTTCTAAGCTGCCTTACCCTACTTCTGTTAGAGCGGTTAGAAGTTTTCTTGGGCATGCCGGTTTTTATCAGCGGTTTATTAACGATTTCTCATTAATTGCCCGTCCCATGACAAGACTGTTGGAAAAGGATGCCACATTCGATTTTGATGATTCATGTGTGCATGCCTTTGATACTCTGAAGGAAAAACTTGTTTCTGCCCCCATCATGGTGGCTCCCGATTGGGAGTTACCATTTGAGTTGATGTGTGATGCCAGCGATTATGCTGTGGGGGCAGTATTGGGACAAAGAAAGGAAAACCGTTTTCATGTTATATACTATGCTAGCAAGACTCTCACTGATGCTCAGCGAAATTATACTACTACTGAGAAAGAGCTGCTAGCAATAGTATATGCATTTGAGAAGTTTAGGTCTTATCTGATCCTCTCAAGGACAGTGGTTTTTACCGATCACTCTGCTTTGAGATGTCTCTTTCAGAAGCAAGATGCCAAGCCCCGTCTGATTCGATGGATTCTACTCCTTCAGGAGTTTGACATCGAAATCAAAGACAAACATGGGGCCGAGAACTTAGTTGCCGACCACCTAAGCCGTTTAGAGAATCCTTCACTTCTTCCTCTTGATGATTCTGCAATTAAGGCGTCTTTCCCAGATGAGTCCCTTTGCTCGGCACATACAGTTGACGAATGCCCTTGGTTTGCAGACTATGCAAACTATCTGGTGGGTAATGTGCTCGTCAAAGGACTAACTCATCAGCAACGAAAGAAATTCTTCAAGGATGTGAAGAATTATTTTTGGGATGACCCTTACCTCTTCCGAGTTTGTGCTGATCAGATTATTCGGCGTTGTGTTCATGGCGATGAGGCTATGCAGATCTTATACGCATCCCACATCGGTCCCACCGGGGGACACCATGGTGCAAATACCACAGCTCGGAAGGTATTTGATGCAGGATTCTACTGGCCTACGATCTTTCAGGATGCTAGGGAGTTTGTGAAAGCATGTGATGCTTGTCAGAGAAGTGGAAACACATCAAATCGCCAAGAGATGCCCTCACTACCATTCAGATATGTGAGATATTCGAAGTGTGGGGTATTGATTTCATGGGCCCATTCCCGTCCTCTCGTGGATGTAAGTACATCCTTGTTGCTGTCGACTACGTGTCGCAATGGATTGAGGCACAGGCGCTCCCCACTAATGACGCACGTGTAGTCGTTTCCTTCCTGCGAAAGCTATTTGCCAGGTTCGGTGCTCCTAAGGCTATCATTAGTGATAGAGGAATGCATTTCTGCGATTCACAGTTCTCTAAGGCCTTGGAGAAATATGGAGTTACTCACCGATTAGCGACTCCATATCATCCGCAAATAGATGGCCAAGCTGAAGTGACCAACCGTGGTCTCAAGCGAATCTTAGAGAGAACAATAGGTGAGCATAGGAGTAGATGGGCTGACAAGCTCGTCGACGCGCTTTGGGCATTTAGGACTGCTCACAAAACGCCTACCGGACTTACACCTTATAGGCTAGTTTATGGCAAAGCGTGTCACCTTCCTGTCGAGCTAGAGCATAGGGCATATTGGGCTTTACGTTGGTCTAATTTTGATTTGTCAAGCGCAGGTAATGAAAGGAAGATGCAGCTAAATGAATTGGATGAGCTACGGGAGGACGCCTACACGAATGAGTCAATCTATAAGGCGAGGATGAAGAGACGGCATGATGAGCAGATATCTACCAAGGAATTCAGCATTGGTGACAAGGTGCTATTGTACAATTCACGTTTGAAGCTGTTTCCTGGTAAGCTTAAGTCTCGATGGTCGGGACCATTTACTGTTTCCCAAGTGTTCCCCTATGGGACGGTCGAATTAGAACATTCATCGGGAAACTTTAAAGTAAATGGGCACCGACTAAAGCTCTATAGTGATCCATCCATCGAGCAGGTTTGTGAGGCTACATTTAGCCTGGCCCCCGTCTCAGTTTGATTATCTTGGGGCCGAGTCTAGCTGGAGGCTCGAGTTTGCATTCTAGCGCTTGCGGGAGGCACCCCGTCAATAATAATTACTTTATTTTATTGTTTATTGTTCGCTCTGTCTTTCGTTTATGCATAATTAATAAGTTGAAGTCTTTCTTAGAGTAGTTTATTTGCATTCTTATTACATATATTTGACTGTCTTAGTTTATATAGGTCTTAGACTGTTTTCGCATTAAATAAGTCCCCTTTGCATTGAGTATGTGTCTTAGGATAGCTTGCTTGATGTTATTGGTGTTTTCTTCAAAGGTTTTAAGCTTAATTACCTTCTTGCAATTGCCTTTTGACTTTTTGAGTCTTGTTTAGCATAATTGAATTCTCAATTACTTGCGTTTTGTAGCTTAATTTCTTTTCCTGTTTAGCTTAAATAAAGCCTAATCATAGCATCTTTGACTCACTTGGTTCGTTGTTTCGTTATTTCAGGTTTTCGGGTGCTATATTCAATAAAAGTGTGAAGGCTGTTTGACTTTTTAAAAGTCAATCCTGCATTTCCCTTTTCTTAAGTTTTTTTTGCATTTAGTTATTTCATTGTTTTGATTCAATTGCATTTCATAATCTCTCTTGCTTTTGACCATTTGGTTTATTCTAGCTATTTGGCAATGCGTTGAGCTTTAATTTTATAATAATTGATTCGCAATTGTCGCATGCATTTTCCTTAAATTTAGTCTTAAGTTTCATTAAAATTTGGGCTGAAATTGAAGTCACAATAAAAGCGTTAAAGTTTCGATCATTATTAAAGAGTTATTTTCAATTTAGTGTGGGGTAATAACTAAATTGGTTAGGTCATTTAGGTTGAATTTGGAGATTTATATCTCTGGACTTTGCTATTTGCCAACTGATGTATTAATTCTGAAATTCTGATCATCGCGGCCGCGTTGGAATGATCTCGGCCGCGCTCAAATGAGCAGGAAACAAATAAATATCTGCTTTCATCGCGGCCGCGCTTGTTTGAACGCGACCGCGCTCACTTTTCTATATAAAGGAGCAGATCGCGGATCATTATTCCTTTTCCCGCACTCTCACCTTCGTCTCGCGATTTTCGTTCCGGTTTCACCCTTTTGCGCCTTTTGCTTCATTTCTTGCATTATTAGCTTCGTTTCATCATCCAAATCAGGTATATTCTTTAATCCTTCGTATTTATCTTTTGTTTATTTCGAGTTTTTAGTTGTTTTTCGTGCCTATTGATGAATAATTCGATGATTCTTGTTGGTTTCATTTTTTTGCCGTATTTACTGTTATTTAGGGTTTAAGTGTCGTTTAATTTGAGTTAGTTTAGCCGTTTAATGTTCTTCCTGTTTCAATAATGGTATGTTTTGCAATCTCTCTCTATGATCATCTAATTTCTTGTTCATTTAGGGTTTTAGGTTATTGAAATGCTTTAGTTTCATTAGATTTTAGTTTAATACATGCTTATCTCGGTTACATGTTGAAATAAGTGGTTGTTTGTTTCTGATTTTGATCGCAGGAAATCGCAGGTTTGTTCTCGGCCGAGATTGCGATCGCGGCCGTGTTTGTCATCGCGGTCGCGACCGCGATCGTTTAAAAAAAAATTTTTTTTTTACATAAAGTTATAATAATCAATTTTCTCAATATAATTTCATTTTTGTTCCTTGTTTTATTTACGGTTTATATTTTAGAATTGTTAGTTAAACTTTAGTTTAGTTTTAATCTAATTTTAATTCTAAGTTTTGTTGGTTTTCTTTTGTAGTTTTTAAGTAGTTTAGTTTTTGTTAGTTCGTTTTTAGCGTTAATTTCGTATATTTTAGTTTCTAGTTTTTAAGTGTTAGATTTTTAGTTTTGATTTAATTTTTTGTCCTTTTATTTTAGGATAGTTTAATTTTTTTTAGTTTAGTTTTTCATTTTTATTTTAAGGCAATTTCCTTAATATTTAGTAGATAAATTCTTTTTATAAGCTTCTCATTTTGAATTTTAGCTTTATTTTAATTTTAGTTCTCTTTCTATTTTTACTTAGGTTTTTATTTTAGCCTCTATTTCAGTTTATTTTTCTTCATTTAGTTTGTTTAGGATTTATTTAGGGTTTTATTTCCTTTTCTTAGGTGATCTTTAGGATTTCTTAGGTTCAAATTTAGTTTCTGTTTCCTTTTTAGTTTATTTTATTTTGGTTCGTTTTTAGTTTTATTCTAGGGTTTTCCTTATTTCATATATTTTTAGGCTTTTAGGGGTTATAGTAGTCTATATTTGTCTGCATGATAGCGTGTTTCGTTTATTTTGTCTATTCTTATTCTTGCAGATAGCCATGGCTGAGGCTGCTGCTGCTCCCCCGCCCCCTCCCCCTCCTGGTGGTGGTGACGGAGGCTGTCGTCCTCCTGAGGGACCCCATCGATTTCTTATCTTTGGGGACCCAAAGGACAGGGCGAAGCTTTCGCGCCTTGAGGCCAAGGCATTGGTCCCCACGTATGGAGTGGCATGGGGCGCTATGGAGTCGTTGGGCATTGCTTATCATCTTCGAGGGATCTTGGCGCACCCTCCGATCAGTACTTCTTGACCGCCTGCTTTGTTGCGTTTGCTGGAGATTGACGAGCCAGTTTACCGGGAGCTCGTTTTAGAGTTTTTGTCGACGTATTTTTTTGACGCCACGGGATCTGATTATGAGGCTACCTCGATCAGTTTTCGCCTGGGTGGCGTTGAGCGTCGTATTTCTCTTCGGGAGTTCGGCGTTCTCTCAGGGCTGTATACTGCAGACGAGGTCCGCGACCCAGCTTTTGGTACTGCCGTGCGTGGTCCAGCAGAGGGTTTTTCTGAGGCCGCTTTTTGGACGACCGTCGCTTCGGGTGTGTACAATTCGCACAGCTCGAAGGCTACGGCCTTTCGTGACCCGTTGCTTCGGATCGTTTTTCGGATCATTGCTTCCAGCATCGCGTGCCGGAAGGAGCCGGGCACAGTTTCACACAGAGATCTGATGATGCTCAGCAGGCTACTTGATCGAGATTGTACTATACAGTTTGCCTATTGGCTAGCTGTGTTTTTTGTGGGAGCCGCAGGTCGCGTCAGATCGAGCCCGATGGCTGGAGGTGTATATATTACGCGGTTGGCGCGTAGCTTGGGTGTTTTTGCTGATGCCGCTGTCGAGCAGGGGTTGACAGTTGTTCCGGAGGCGCAGAGGATGATTTTTGGGTCTGACTCGTTGGCGACGATGGGTATGCTGACGGCCGGTCGCCGACGTCTCCTAAGTTGGGTTAATCCCGACGCCGTAGAGGAGCATGAGATGGAGCCTCAGGCTGATGAGGCAGAGATTGCCCAGACGGGCTCGGTACCTTCACCCCCTCCCGTTACCACTTCCCCTTTACCTTCCCAGCCTCCCCTTTCGTCCTCTCCTGAGCCCTCCACCTCAGATATGCCCCCCGTTGTTTACCCGATTAGGATTGATGTGTCGACTCCTTTGACTCAGCGCGGTGTCCTTTTTGGTCTCGCAGCTGAGTTAGCGGATCACCATTATTTCCTCATCGATTTCGAGTATGCTAGAGCCCACCACCTTCCTCCCCCACCTCCTCCTCGTCTTTTCCTTATTCCTTCTTCTTCTTACGTTTATGACTATTCTTCCCCTCTTCTTACCCACCGCCCCCGACCATTTTCTCCCCACCTTCCTCCATTCCCCCTCCGTTCCCTTTCTCTGTTCCATCTTCTTCTTCTTTTCCCCCTACCCTCCCATTTGACACCCCTATTGTCCCTACCCCCGCCACTATCACCACTACCCATCCTTACCGTTCTCCACACCGTTCGTCTACCGAGTCTGAGCCATTTCAGACAGATATATTTATACAGTCTCCTGCCTCCCAGCCTGGTGCTTCCAGCTCTCATACCCGTCGACGGAGTCCATCCCCAGAGCCTCAGCGTCCTCCGGTCCGCCCTCGTCTTCGCGTGCGTTACGTTCGCAATCGGGATCCTCCTCCTTCAGAGTAGTGGCAGTTTTACAGCTTGGATATTTGTACTTTTCTATTTTATTTTTGTTGGCATGTATTTATTTACTTTATAGCATGTTTAGTTGTAGTTGTGATGTATATATTCCGCATTAAATTTTCTTATTTCTGTTAATGGCTGCTGATGTTTCTTGTGGTTGTTGTGGTTGTGATCAGTCGAGGCCGGACCATGGCAGTGATGTTTGCTGGCACTCAGTTCAGCTTCATCAGTCTAGATCCGCCTGGTAGTTTTCAGCATTTCAGGGAGTTTTCTGTTCTTATTTATCGCTCATTTCCATAGTTGTGCTTATTGATTGACATCGAGGACACTGTCTGTTTTAAGTGTGGGGTGGGGTGATAAAAATTGGCATTTTTGAGTTGCTTGTCCAAAGTTAGCCTGCTTTAATGCATTTTATGCATTTGAATCTTATACTTAGCAAATTTTCATATTTATCTCTCATTTTGATGTGCGTTAGACTCTTTAGTAATATTGTTCTGTTTGGACTGTATGCGAGACTATAATTATGAGTTTGATGTTGTTTGAACAATGAGAGACGTTTGATGACATGTTGTGACTTTTGAACCGAAATAGCATGGATATAACGCATAGTACCATTTACATTTCTTGCGTGAGATTTTGAGCCATATAGCATCATCATTATGCTCATTTTCGTTTGATGTGTGTTTATGTCTGTGTTGACTAATAAAAGTAGAACTTGAGTTTAAATTCATGTCAAAATCACAATTTTTGAAAATTTAGCACACATATAAAGGCAACTTTAGGATATCCCATTTTTAGCTATCTTTTGTTCATCTTTCACCCTTTTATTTCCCATAGTCACCCTTTTTGAGCCTTTTACCTTTCATTTTCGGTGACACCCCCATTATTTAGCCTTTTTGCTTGCTTTTACCCTTATTTGGGATTTTGGTTGAGAAGCAGCAGTAGTTTTTGTCTGGCTTTGTTTGGTTTACGTTATTGAGCGTTTATGCATATGCCTGAGTATTTTGAGAGTATGTTAGCTTTATGGTGCTCCCCGTTGCTTTTTCATACGGTCTTTGCTGATCTAAATCGTTGAGCACCGATTTTAGTTATGTATTGACAGTGGTTTTTGAGCTTCGGTCATGACAGCTTATATGGTCTTAGAATCCAAGGATATTATTCTGAGAAAAGCAGAAAGAAAGAAAAGAAATAAAAAAAATATATAAAAAAAGGAAAAGAAAGAAAAAGAAAGAAAAAGAAAAGAAAAGAAAAGAAATAATAAATTCCTTGGAATTATGATGATTATAATCCAGTTGAGGGATGCCTCGGTACTGTGTATAGATAGCTTTTAGTTTATGTTTTTGAGGTTCTTATTTAGTACAGTTTGAATTCTAGTTATGTTTAGCTGCTGTTTCTTTAATCAGATCTTTTCCATTCTTGTTTACCCCCGATTTTTCCCATATTATCCATTCCCTTAGCCTAAGCCCCCTTACATCCCATAAGTCTTTTATATGCTAAGCTTTCATTACATGTGATGAAGATGTGATTTACTTTCAAGCCTATGCTATTATTGTTGACATTTTTGGCACCGAGTGGATGTTTGTGCATATATACACATTAGCCTATACACGTATGAGTGTTGAGTGATATCCTTGTGAGGTGTTAGTTCATGCTACTAGGTTCGAAAGTATCTGACATGTTATTTCATAGTTTTTGCGTCTCTTGGTTTAGATAGCTCATTCTTGTGATTATTAGTTTTTATTACTTTCTTTTACGGATCTTTATTGCTATGGAGTCTAGATGCGCGATATATCTGAGAGGTATGTGAAATGATGCTTAGTTTAGGATATTTTTGAGCAGGTTTGCTTGAGGACAAGCAACGCTCAAGTGTGGGGTTATTTGTTATGACATATTTTGTACATATTTTTAGTCATATTTTGCCTCAGATTTGGGTTATTTTTGCCTTGAATTGTTTAAATACGACTCTGATTTGTCCATGTTTTGTGTTTCGCAGTTCGAAGGTTGCCTAAAGTGGAAAAGAATGGATTATGGAGCTTATTCGTCATATTTACGGGCTGAGCCGACCTTCCTTGGAATCCTGTTGACTTTGACCAAGTTGACCTGATCGCGGCCGCGACCGTTTCAGCGCGACCGCGCTGACCTGCGATCACCAGAACGCGCCCATGCTTGTTATCTCGCCCGCGATCCTTTCAGCGCGGCCGCGATCACAGAAAAATATAAAAGTCAGCAGCCGTTTCGTTATTTTTTGGATGCATTTTTCAGACGAACTTTTTCACACAGTTTATAGTGCGATTAGTAGGTGTTTCGTAGTTTTATGTTTTTCAGCTTAGTTTAGGATAGATTAGGGAAGCATTAAGCTAGTAGAGTGGTTCAAGCATTCGGTTGCGGGATTTTCTCGTTTTTCATCCGGATTTTGGTACATTCTTTCCATATTTTCTTCTGAAATTAATATGTTTAGTATAGATCTCGTTATTTCTGTAGTTTTTATCATGATTAGTGAGTAGTTCATCCAAGCATTTGCTTGGTTATGTTTTTACATGGATTAATGAAGTATTTGGTGGTTTTGGTTGAAAAGTGTTTGATTCATTGATGTATTCTCGATTCATACGATTAACATGCGTAAAATCAGAATTGTAGTCGATATTCTAGCAATATTGTGAGCATGATTATTGATTATTAATGCTAATTTTTATAAACTCAATCAAATTTAAGTGGTTTATTAATTGGTTGTTGTTTCTAGCATTATTGTGATTATGAGATGGTGATTAGTTAATAAATTGTGAAATCATCGTATGCAAATTAATTCTTAGCAGTATTGTGATTATAGGATTAATTTAATCTTTGATTTCCTTAGACTTGATTGATGTTTATGCGGCTAAATTGAATATTTAGAGTTATTTCCGAGCGCTTGACGTGTAGACAGTTTAAATCTCTAATAGCTAGATTTAGTTGACTTAATTGATCGTAAAAGACATTTATTGTTGATTTTCTAAAATTAATAGAAGATGTCCATGAATCGGTTTTACATCCAAGTTTCAAACTCTTAAGCTTAAAAGATTTAAAACAGTTGGATTTAATTCTAACTTAATTTTCTTTGACCAAAAACATCTTAAGTGTTTTTACACCATTTTACTTTGTTAATCCTAAAAGACGTAATCAAGTGAGTGTTGCTTTTTAATATACATCTGTTATAAATCTGTGCTAGCTTTTGGTCTTATAAATTGTCATAATCTGTTAGATAGCGTAGTTTAAGTAATTAGGGTTATAAATCATCATCAACCCTTATCAATGGTTAGATATTAGTGATAATCTTAGTATCGGTATCTCGATCCTTAGTGCCGTTCCCTGAGTTCGATAATTCCCGAGGTCAGCTTCTAGCTATACTATCTACGACTGGTACACTGCCAGTGGTATTTGGTATAACTTAGGCTTTCTTCATTCTTTTGATTTAAATTGCCAAATCCGCGATAGATCAACTCCCGTTTATATTGACAACTCAAGTGCAATTAGCATTGTACAAAATCCAGTGAAATTTCCCAAAACCAAGCATATAGACATTAGATTTCATTTTATAAGGGACTGTAATGAGAAGAAATTAATCCAAGTTACCAAAATTCATATTGATGATCAGTTAGCTGATCTATTTACAAAACCATTTGATGTAGGACGATTCACCTTCCTAGTATCAAATATTGGCATGCTTAATATGGATTAAATTGTTTGTCTTTTCTCTTATTCCATGAAAAATATACATATGCTTGATTAAGGGGGAGTCACTGTTTCATTAGCAGTTGCTTAATTTTCAACTAACAGCTTGAGTATTTTCTCAAGCTGCTAGTTCATTTTCTCGGACTGTTAGTTGTTTCACTTGATCTGTCAAAGTTTGCAGGGTAATCTGGTAATTTCCATAAGTGTGTGCGCGGGTTTAGATATTTCAAAACCTTTAAAGGTTCCAGTTTCGTTCTATTGTAACTACCAGTTGCAAAATATCTTCCACAACCTTTCTTCGATTCTCTGAGCAATTCCCACGCACATCACTGAAACCCTAATTCATCGATCATCAATGGAGTTTGTCCAAGAACACAACTGCCTACCCTACTCTCTCAAACACGATGATCTTGAACCATTCCACGACATGATGGACTTCCTTCGAAGTTCCCATATCCATCATGCCCTAAATATCAATCCCACCATCTACATCTCTCATATTGAACAGTTCTGGAAACATGCCTCCTTCAAAACCGTTAATGGAGTCACATCTTTGACATCCAAAATTGATGGCAACACTGTTTCTATCACTGAGGAGATCATACGCCAACACTTGCATCTTCAAGATGCCTCAGGTATAACAGACCTATCCCTTACTGCCTTACATAATGGTCTTCATGCTATTGGATATAGGGGACCTGCTGAATCTTATACTTTCTTTAAAACAAATTTTTCCCCTAAATGGAAGTATCTTGTACATATTATTCAGCAATGTATAAGCCCAAAAAGAACTGGTTGGTCAGAATTTTCATCAAATATAGCCACTGCCTTAGTGTGTTTATCAACGGACCAACAGTTCAATTTTTCTAATTTGATTTTTCAGGGTATGCTAAGGCATCATGCCCTAAAACATGGGAAATTTTTGATGTATCCTAGATTTTTGGCTGAAATTATTGCAAGAACTTGCAGTAATTTCAATGTACATAAAAGGATTCATGTTTCCCATAGGCAGTCTTTACCATCAATAAAACGTCTTCTAAAAACAAGTGCCAATGTTTTGTCTGTTGATGTCCCATTGCCTTCTGCAATGTTGGGCATCATTCCAAGAAACAGAGGAGTGGGTCCTGAGCAGGCTCAGCCTAAGATTACTGCTTCACCCCCAGGACCCCAACCCACTCCTCATGATACTCAAATGCCTTCTGTTCCTATTGTTAAACCAACATCCCCACTCATATTATACAAAAGAAAAAGAGGTTCAGGAGCTCCTTCCTCCTCAGCCCTCTTACAAGAGCCAAATAACCCTGTGCAGGAGGACACTTCTGCACAGAATATCCAAAGGGCACCCATTGAGGACACTCCCAACCTCAATTTGGAGGTGGACATCTCAACAGAGGTTGTCCATATGGGTTCTGTGGCTGACACTACTGTTGCATCTGCACAAGAGGCACAGGACAGGGTCAACATCAATAAGACCACACCCATGGCAACAGAAGGTGTGCTAGCACCATCTGGAAGTCTCCAGTACCAAGAATAGAGGGGCCCAGAGGTTTCTACTTCTGGTATTCCTGCCAGTGATAGATCACAAGCAACACATTCGTTTGCTGATCTTGAGGCTAGTCTGCAACTTATGCTATTGACGGATCCTCAGCTGCAACCTGTTGTAGCAATGTTGGAATACTATCAGTCCATCATTGCTGCACAGGGGGCACAAATCATTTCACTCAGACAGACAGAAGCTGCTTAAAATCAGAGAATGAATTATCTCCATAAAGGGTTCACCCTCTGTGGAAATAAGATCATTAAATTAGAGCAACTGATTCGATCCCACTTGGCAAAGGTTGTAGGTCCTCCTGACCAAACCAATGCTTCCAAAAAGGGGGAGAATCAGGAGATCCCTTCATCAGTCCAAGCAGCTCCACCAGTCCAAGCAGCTCCTACTCCAACAGTCCAAGATTCTAGGCTAGCAGTCCCAACAGCTGCTCAAGCTGTTAGCCTAGAAACTCAAGCTGCTCCTACAAGAACAACTGGAGTTGTTATCAGAGAAGGAATTCAGGCTCCCATCAGTACAGTTCAAGGTACATCTTCTGCTACCAAGGATAAGGGCAAAGGCATTCTCATTGAGTCTCCAAAGCACAAATTTTCATCTAGAGAAGCCCAGATTTCAATGATGCTGAAATTGCCAGAAAGATAGCAGAAGAACAAGATCATGATTTAGACCAGCAAACCCATGCCCCAATGCAAGATGATGAAACCTTAGGTAAATACCTAAGAGAGTTTGTGGTCAAACAAAATGAGAAAAAGAGGAAAATGCCAACAGGACATTCAAAGGCTGAGCATAGAAGGTTCTTGATCAATTTTGCCTTTTCAGCTAGCATTCCAAAGAAGATGGCTCAGTCCATGAGTACAGAAAGGCTGCAAGACATCCATGACAAAGAGATGGAAAAACGTAAGGTAGCCAAAGTCTCCCAAGAAGTCCAAAGTCAACAGAAATCAAGTCAAGCTGGTGCAAGTAAGTCAGAACCTCCTGTTCAAGCTGCTGCTTCAAATCCTCAATCAGAAGAAATCACTCAAGCAAAGCTTGATCTAGTAAAGAGGGTGTTGTTTGAGCATCAGCTTCAGAAAGTGATGGAAATTGAGAAATCCTTAGACCAGCATGACTTCACAAAGCCTCTTATTACTTACTGGTATGCTAAGCCAATGGACAACATTGACTTAAGATATCATTTTGTAGTAAGAAAAGAATATGGTCCTGAGGAAGAGTATAAGAGCTTAATGCATATAGTCCAAGGGATGACCAGAGATGAGCTTACAAGAATGCATCATGTTGGGTCTGTGACCCAAGTCAGATCCGCTCTTCCACAAGTCAAGCAGGCTATTAAAGATCTGAAAAGCATTTTTGATCCTGAGTCAATAAGGAAAGATATAGAATATGCCAAGGAGATGAAGATTGCACAAGTTGATCTGTTTGTCAAATCAAAGACTTACATACTCAAATTTGCAAATGGATCCGGTATGTACTTCAATTTTGAATTTTATGATCTTCCAAAGGCTTTGTTACTTCAGATGAGATCAGTGAGAATATATTGTGATAGAGAAGATCTGAAGAAAGAATTTTTGAAGGCAGTCAATCAGAAACTTGCACAGTTGTAAGTTTTTGGAAGCCTTGGTTTGTAAATAACAGTTTTGCTTGGTTTTATTTCCTTATTTGTATAGAACTTAAAGTCTTATGTAAAGAATTTAAGTTAGGGGGAGATTGTTGGGAAATATTCTAAGTAGTTCAAGCTGTTAGTTAGATTTCTCAAACTGTTAGTAGATTTTCTGTGTAAGTACAAAGTTCATGCTGTTAGTTGAAGAAGTTCGAGCTGCTAGTATAAAAGTTCAAGCTGCCAGAGTAAATTCACTCAAGCTGCTCTGTCCAAGCTGCTCAGTGATTCAAGCTGCTCAACAGTTTCATAAACAGAAAGTGCTGATATTCAGGAAGAGATATTTACACGAAGATTCTAGCATATCTACTATCAGAGAAGTCAGAGTCCTTCAAGGAAACAAATCAGAAAGCATTATAAATACATAGAATAGGTTTTTCTATTGTATTAAGTTTCTGCACGTTCAAGTTTGTAATTGCTTTTTGTTTAAGTTTTCATAAGCCTCTAAGGTTGTAAAACCCTAAGAACAATTTGTGTTCTTCGTCTAATCAAACAGATTAGAGGTGATTGTAATCATTGAGTTCAGCAATACAAGCAATTTTGTTTATTCAATTATATTTATTTGTTATTGATTCTGAAAGTTTTTCTTAAAACAATTAAGTGTTATTCCGCAAAATTCTTAATTGGACTTTGATTCAATACAAGATTATTGGTTATACTCTGATCAATTCAAACTAGTTAATCTTAGGTAGTAACATTTTGATCCTGTCATAAATCCTTAAATTAAATCTAGTTTATAAAATAAAATTACCATTAATTTTAATTTCAACATCAAAACTTAACTTTTAATTAAAACCGATTTAATTTAAACGACGAATTACCAGAAAACGGAAATGAACCAACTTAGTTAACCGACTCATACTTGGGTTCAATAACCCATATGAACCGAAAACAAGTAGGGTATTACCCTTTGACGGCTGAAATTAATCGAAGCCATTAATCAACTCACTTTGATTATTTCGATTTTCATATCCCAATTAATCGTTTAATTATCGAATCGAATAATATTTAAACCGATTTGCGAATTTTATAAAAAAACTAATGAAGTCTCCACTTTAATTTTATAAAACCGAAAACATATTTACATATATTTTGTCACAAATGTCTAAACATTAATAACCAAACACTTTTGATTTATTGATTCGATTTTAACGCATTTAATTTAATCGTTCGAGTTTAACCGTGAATTAAACGACACGGCGGAACAAATAATCCATCACCTCGGTTACCACATCACAACCGAGAGGTCATAGGTCTCAACCCATGGCCGAAATCTCTAGGTTTGATTTCGCGAACCGAAACGTTTAATTTTCGACTTTTAATCAATTAAACACTTTTAAACAATCAAATACCAACTAAATAAAACAAACTAAGGTTTCAAAATCCCGAGTTCCGAGAAACTCCAAGGTTGGCCGAGAATCACCATGGGGTTTCCAAAACCTTTGGTCGATTTTCTCCAAGCCAATTCAAAAACTTAAACGTTCTAATTATTGATTTCGATCGTTTAAACACTTTTAATTATTAAAAATCGAAACTTTAACATCGTTGAACATAAATACTCGAATAATACTATCATTATGTTACTTAACCTGGCTCTGATACAACTGTTGGGAATCGTATCGTTTTCATAAAAACATAAACATTAATCACATTAAATGCACAACGGAAGCTTTTTAAAATCACGAAATCCGTACACGGATCATCAAGTATACATAAGATAAGTAAACGAGAATGCAATAAAATCCATACCTTTGTATTCGTTGACAAGAATACACGAATGGGATGCTCTCGGTATCCACCAGTGATGGCACGATCGAGCAGCGCCATGTATGTAATCAAACACACGAAGAACGGGAAAAAAACCGCACACATCATTGCTTGTGTTTGGTACGGCCAGTTTATCCAACAACACACACATACACCTTCACGTGTGTGTGTGTGCGCGCCCTTTTTCATTCACCCTCACTAGGGTTTAGCATATACATATATACACTTATATATGCCTATGGCCGTATGTTTTTATATATATATTATTATTATCATTAAGAGTTTTAGTTTTAATCAAACTATAATATAATAATATAATATATATCTTAATAATTATCTTTATTATTTAAATCTTATATAATTATCTCTATAATTATATATCTATTGAATAAATTAATCTTTTATATATTATCTAATAATATATAAATGGTTAGATAATTATTTGTAATTATCTCTTATTTATTTGTTTATAATTATCCATCCAATTATCTAATAATAGATGATAATACTAATTCAAATAAATGTATCCTATTATTTAATATCCAATAATAAATAAATAAAACAAGATAATTATTTAATTATCATCCAATGACGATTAAATCACAACAATATCTAATATTGTACTTTTAGTCCCCGTACTTTGAGATATAATTAATCACACATTAATTTAATCTCAATGATCATTTCGTGTCATAAACAATATCCAATATCATTTATTCAATAGTTTAATTGCATCTGCTCAATTGTGCTCATCGGTGTGACCCTCAAGTTTATGAAATCAGCCATGATGCAGTAGTAATGTCATCTTTACACACCATACACTTAAAAACAGTTTATTATTTCTAAGTATTCACATGAATTTTTGAATGTTAAACAATTCAAAAATTTGATAATAATTAAATATACAACATATCCTTAAATAATAATCCACTAGTTTATTGACCGATGTATTACGTACATAATTTTAATAACTATTTATATAAATGTATATAAACTAAGAATTTAAACATAAAAATATTAATTATTGAAAAAAGTAAAACATGGCAATATAATTAAATAAACTTTAATTAAAGGGTTAATATTGAAAAAACCCCACGGACTTTCATGTAATTATCGATTAAGTCACTTAACTTTTTTTCCGAGTGTTTAAGTCCCTAAACAAATTTTGTCTTATTCAAAACTATATATTTTTAACCTGCTACCTACTTAACAGGTAAAACAATTAGTTCCTCGAATTGTTTATTATTAAAAAAAACCAACTTTCTTTTCCAATTTTCACGATTAAGTCACTGAACTTTCTTTTTTCTTGTTTAGGTCACTATACCGTTTACCGGTTAGTGACCTGCTAAACAGGTCAAATATATAGTTTTGAATAAGACAAAAATTGTCCAGGGACTTAAAACACTCATAAAAAAAGTACAGTGACTTAATCGATAAATTTATGAAAGTTCGTAGGGTTTTTTCAATATTAACCCTTAATTAAATAAATAAAAACCAAAAATTCAAACTAATAGTTTAACAGAAAATTTCACAAACGGTCTTCGTACTATGTTTCACAAATGATCCCTGTCACATTGAGACGTAAAGACAAATTTGCCCTTACATTAACGGTAACATCTAATGTCTGTTAGTTTGAGGGACTAACTACATGTAAAGTTTTCAAAAGTAAGGACTGATTTGTAATAAATCCTTTCAGGAACCAAATCTGTAATTCAAGGCAAACCACAAGGACCATTTATGTAATTTACTCTATTTTATTTATTCATACATTTTAAAATAACTAAATTACATAAATGGTCCCTGTGGTTTATATGAAATTACAATTTTGGTCCCTGAAAAAATTTTATTACACCACAAGTCCCTAAAATCGAAAAGTTGTAACATTTTGGTCCCTGAAACTAACGGTGGTTAACTTAAGCCGTTAGTTTCAGGGGCATTTTTGTCCTTCTGAATTTCAGGGACCATTTATGAACATATCATACTTTCAGGGACCAAAATGTTACTTTTTTATAATTTAATTTAATTTTCATAGTTTTCATATATATTTAGTATTTCTTTCTTTTTATAAGTTACTTATCCAAATATAACATTTTATTTTTTATTCTTTTGTTTTAATTATTAATTTTTATTTGTATGTTTATTGTTATTATTAAGGTTAGCTTTTTTGTATGTATTACTATAATTATTTATTTAAGATTATATATGATATACATGGTTCATTTTTTTTCAATTATTTATTGAAAATCCAAATATTTGTCTGCTTTTTTTCATTTAATAAAAATAAAAACTAGTTGTAGTTTTTTTCGTTCGGAAAATCAAAATTCAAAATAATTTATTTATTTTTGTAACGCCCGCAAAAGTTTGAGGTAATTAAATTAATTTCGAGTCATTTAATTTAATTATTAATTCGAGTTAGTAAGATATAAATTATCAAATTCCTGGTTGGTATTTAAAATGTTGATTGTTTTTGTAGTTCAAGAACTAGGAAATAGGAATTTTTTTATATATGTGTACAAATCTCATCATATTAATGTCTTAAAAATAAATAAATAAACAAATAATGATAATAATAATTATTAGTAAATAAAGTAATACATGATGCATGCATGAAAGCATAACCATCATCATCATCATCCAACCAATCTGTATAAATTTCTATATGCATGAAAAACCCTAATAACAACTTTCTTCATCTCAAGAACACACACATACATTACAGCACCTGGTTTCTTGGCGTTGGATTTCAAGAAATTAGAGCAACATTTTCATCATCTTCATCATCAAACCAACACACAAATTTGAGGTAATATCTATAAACTCAAAGAAATTTAAAATTCCCGTATGTAATCTTGGAACTCATACAATGTGGTTTGAGATTTATAAAATCTGAAAATAATCAACCAATAATTTCTTGATTCAACTTCTGCATTTAGTTGAGTTGAAAGTTTGGAAAATGAGTTTTAATGGAGATTTCATGGGTTTTACATATTGATTGAAAACTTACATAAAATGAGTTCAAAATAACAAATATAGAGTAGAAACGACTTGTGTGAGCAGTGTGAGATTCGAAAGGAGACGGCGGCGAGCAGCGGCAGCGGTGGCGACCGCCCTTCTCTGTTTTGTCCACCGGCGGAGGATCTGACTTGCCCTATTCCATTTCTATTTGTTTCCATCGAGAGATAGAGGAGAGAATTAAGGGTAGTGTGTTGGGTGGTGTTTGGCCGGCAACCGCTCGGCGGCGGTGATAGCCATCACCGGTGGCCGTCTTGTTCCTCTTCTTTCTGTTGCCAACCGAGAGGGAGAGGGAGAGTGGGAGAGGTGTGTGTGTAGTGTGGTGTTCGGTGGTGACCAGATCGGACCTGTGCCGGAACCGCCTTGGCCGGCGGCTTTTTCTTCCGGCCGGCGGCGGCTGCTGTTGTTCTCTCTGCTTGTGAACCGAGGGAGAGGAGAGAGATGGAGATATTAGGGTTTCTCTTCTTTTGTATTCTTGTAACTTGTTGTGGGCTTTTGTTTTTATTTATTTATTTTATTCTTTTAATTTTTTTTGGGCTCAAAATTAGTTAAATTATGTTGGGCTCTCACTTAACAAATAAGAGTGGGCTGGTTCTTTTCATTTTAATTGGGCTGAATTATATAATAATATTTAAAGGATTGGTGTTGTGTTTGTTTTCTAAATTTGTAATGTTGGGCTTGATTATTATTAATTTAGATGGGTTATCCATTAAATTATGTTAGTTTGGATTGTTGGTCCCCTAATTTATTGACCTTGGGTTGTTAATTATTAGATTTATATGTGGTTGAAGTAGTATGAAATTTACGATTAGTAACTAGGTTAATTTTAGTTCAAAGGGTTGATTAAAATTAATCTAATAAATTAATTCCTTCTATACAGGAGTTTAACATTTATTTAATAAACTCTAAATGAACCATAATTAAATTGGCTAGTTAAGTGTTAACAAATAAATCTATAATTGTCCGAATTTGATCCCGAATTTTTACTTTTCATTAAATTGATGAATTATTTATGCAACCTCAACTAATAATTTCATAATTGTTGGCGAAATAACTAAAGTGAAATTATAGCTTTAATAGATACCGGACTTAGTAAATTATAGAGTTAAGAAAATTGATAAATAGGCAATGTACTTTGATATCAGGATTCTAGTGGTTCTCCGAGACGTGTGACTTTCGATAAATACTCTCAGCTGATTTTCGGTTAGTCGCTTGGCGGGTTACAGATTGCAAGCACTGTGAGTAATTGATTTAATTTCATGAATGATCATTTATAATGTGTTTGTACTGGTTATCAGTTTCATTTCTTTTACCATGCTTATCCATTGCACTGCCATGTTGCCTTTGATATCTGTTATTCATTTCATTACCCTGAGTTGTGACATGATAACCCCTATTTCCCCGGTATGCATACTGTGTATTTATGTGATGATTGCATGCCTGTGTGGCTGCATGTTATTTTTATACGCTGTAAGTCCGGAGTGCCGCAAGCTGTGTTACTGTGTATGCATTGCTGGAAAGGCCGGATGCTACACAGACTACCTATTCGTGGACGCACTGCTGGGAAGGCCGGGTGCTACACATGTTGACTTTGTGCCGATACTCGTATCATTCATGTTATTCTTGTTTATTTGTGCTATTAAATTTGTTACTCGCTAGGCGACGGCTTACCCCGGTTGTGGGGGCAATGTTTTTTTTTAGGTTTAGCTGATAAGGGGAAAGAACCAGCTTCAGGGTCAAGGGTTTGAGAGCTCGTGGTATCAGATTGACTTCCGCACTTTTCTGTTATTAATACTAAAATTGTAATTGGGATGGGTAGATCCCTAGATTTTCAATTTGGTTGTAATAACTAGATTATTTATTTTAGCGTACTCTGAATGTTATGGTTTAGTTTATTATGCACTGAATTGGAGGTTTGAACTTAGATAAATTTTGTTATATTGGATTTTGAGGTTTATGTTGCAGAATTATAGTAAAAGCGCCGCGTTATTAGAACGGGGTGTTTCAATTTTCTCCATTCAAAAAAGTTTAAAATA
Source organism: Centrapalus pauciflorus (assembly GCA_020465985.1). Lineage (NCBI taxonomy): Eukaryota > Viridiplantae > Streptophyta > Magnoliopsida > Asterales > Asteraceae > Centrapalus > Centrapalus pauciflorus. The sequence continues at coordinate 185,538 of JAANYP010002256.1, forward strand.
AGGAAGTGTTGTGGAAAAAAAATATAATCAAAATGGTTCGTAGTTTCTTCATTGCAAATACTTAATAAAACTTTTAATTCTAAATGGTTTGAAAAAATCAAAAATTAAAATGGTTAATCGCTTTTTAGTAAAAAAAATTCAAATGGTTTGTTGTTTTTTATTTAAAAAATTGAAGTTTTATTGATTTTTTTATATACGTTTAATTAAAAATCAGAATGGTTTTTTGTTTGAAAAAATCAAAGATCATAATGGTTCACCGTTTTTTGATCAAAAAATTAAAATAAAAAAACAACCATTCTTAATTTAAAACTTTTTTACTAAAAAGCGATAAACCATTCTAATTCTTGATTTTTTTCAAACAAAAAATCATTCTTATTTTTAATTAAACGTAGATAAAAAAATCAATAAAACTTTAATTTTTTCAATAAAAAACAACAAATCATTCGGAAGTTAAATTTTTTTTACTAAAAATCGATGAACTATTCCAATTCTTGATTTTTCAGACCATTTAGAAATAAGAAATTTATTAACTATTTGCAATGAAGATTCTACGGACTACGAACCATTTTTATTATATTCTTTTTCCAAACGAAAAAAGCTTCAACACGTTCTTACCTTGAACTTTTTTGAATGGAGAAAAAAATAAATCATTTCGATTTTAGATTTTCCGAACGAACAAAACTACAACTAGTTTTTATTTTAGAATAGAGAAATATTTGGATTTTCAAAAAATAATTGAAAAAAATGAACCAGGTTTATCATATATAATCTTAAGTAAACAATTATAGTAATATATAAAAAAATCTAACATTAATAATTACAATAAAATACAAATAAAAATTAATAATTAAAACAAAAGGAATAAAAATTAAAATGCTATATTTGGATAATTAATTTATAAAAAGAAAGAAATAGTAAATACATACATACATACATACATACATACATACATACATACATACACACATATATATATATATATATATATATATATATATATATATATATATATATATATATATATATATATATATATATATATATATATATATATATATATATATATATATATATATATATAGGGATAGGATCCATTGTGAACAAGTTATTCGTTGTGAACAAATAAAAAAAATACATATAATCATTCATATATATCAACAAGTGTTTGTAATATGATTCATATGATTCAAAAGGTTCATAGAAGTGTCTATTTAAGATTCAGAACATTCAAAAGGTTCATAGTACGTAGTTTTTATAACAAGATGCATAAGATTCAACAAGATTCATGAGATTCGACAAATTAATTGGATTCAATAAAATCCATAGGATCCAATAAGATTAATGAGTTAATAGAAGGGTTCGGTAGTATTTTCAACAAGATTCATAAGATTCAAAAGCTATTTTATGGTTGTTCACAACGAATAAAGTGTTCACAAAAGATCCTTAGTCTATATATATATATATATATATATATATATATATATATATATATATATATATATATATATATATACATAAATGGTCCCTGAAATTCAAAATGACAAAAATGCTCCTGAAACTAACGGCTCAAGTTAAATGCCGTTAGTTTCAGGGACCAAAATGTTACAACTTTTCGATTTTAGGGACTTGTGATGTAATAAAATTCTTTCAGTGACTAAACCGTAATTCCATATAAACCACAGGGAGCATTTATGTAATTTTGTCTTTTAAAATTTTAAACTTTATGTATTATTTTTTCATATACTCCTCTCCACACACACAAAGTATTGTAAACATGCATCATTAATATTAATGTTGTATTTGTATTTAAATGTTAATTATATGAAAAGTATTAAATAAAAGGAGATCTAAATATAATGTGCTTAAAATGACATAATATTATTTTTTGGTAGGATAAAATATGTATGGTTTTTATTATTTGAAATTATGTCTTTATGTCACATCGCACGTGCCTAAAAAACTAGTAATATAAATACATATTTGAATGTCGTAAAACAATACTAATTTAGATCTTCTTATACTGTTCAATAAATATGTATATATTATTTATTTGAAAAAAAGGTTTATAATAATTATAGTATTGCTGATATACATATTATTAAAGAAATTGGATTAACTTCTCTATTTCAATATTATCCTAATATGGTTCAAGCACACATGTCCACACACATATTGAAAATTTTAACTTGCTTTGTTTTGATATTTTCAGATTTTGATAATTGTCTTATATTTTAAAAATAGATATTATTCAGGCCATTTGTTACATTTTAGACTTATAAACTTAAAATCTCTGTGATTAAATCTGAAATTTAAGAGGTGGACTCTCGTCTGCACTACTTAGAGAACAACCTTTCAACCCCGGTTATTTTTCATATAGACCCCGGTTTTTAAACCGGGGTTGAAGACGAGGGGATTGTTGATACTTGTCATGGATCCCGGTCTGAATTTTATACTTTCTAAATTAAATCAATATTTTATTTCACTAAAATATCATATTTAATTTGGTTAATTAAAAATAATTAAAATAATTAATCAAATTATTTTAGTTTACATTTTTGTATAAATTAATTAATATGTTACCTCTATAAAATTCAATTCAATATAAGTTCATTTAATTTACATTTAAAAATAATTCTTTAATTTAATTAATTAAAATATTTAATTATTTTAATATGTTAATTATATAAATTAATTAAACATGATATATAATTAATTTAACTTAATAATTAATTAATAGTCTAAAAATTTTAGAGTTCAAATTTTAAAATCACCTCTTAAATTTCAGACGTGATTTCACTTTTTAGATTTTAAATTTTAAGATCGTTTCCTAAATTTCAGATGTGATTTCAAGCTTCAGACCTTTAGTCTACTAAAAAACAAACTAACACCTTACAAATTCTAACTAATTTTATATCACAAGTTGTTTCTTGTTATTTTATGATTTCTCAATAATGAGCTATACCCAACTAGCTAGGTTTTGATACAACATTTGGTGTTGATAATTATATTTTTTTTTTTTGCAATAAATAAACTAATATTTTATGATCCTCAGTATGAGACAATCATTTATCCCTTTGTAAAATGTAACCACCTTATTAATTAATACTTCAATAGATTATATGATTGTCCAAAATAACAAGTTTAAAAAAAAAAAATTATTATTAAATGCATGTTGGTTACCTTTTCACTACACAGAAAAGTCATTAATACTCTAACCCATATAATGATAAAACTAGGAAACGTTTTTCCATTTTTTTGTCGAGTTTATCGTATTTTTCTTTTTACCTCAAAAGTTTTAAAATTATTAACTGTTATAGTCAACCCAATTCAATACATAATATTAATCACATGGTTCTAAATAATTAATATGTGTTCTTGTCAGAATATATATAAAGAGAAGGTTTCAATTCCCATGAGAAACATTACTAAGTGGGAAACAAAAGAACCATAAAAAAAATCAATTTTTAAGGTGATATATATACATTAAATTGTATATTTGTATGTTAATTAGTTTGTGCATAAATTTATAATTAGCTAGTTTGTGCAACGTTATGTTTTTTATAAATTATTTTTTGCATAGACATATAATTTTGAGTATTAAAATGAAAGTTTATATAAAAATACAATTTTGTTTTATGTATCCCAAATTTTATTTTAAAAATATTTAAAAAAAAATAAAATTGATTAAAACTAAACTCCCTTTTTTAGATCGGTTTTCTTGTAAACAGTCTCACATGTTTCCTAAAGTTATGTCTGCCACCTTTTCGTATGGAGGGAACCATGCATGTTTACGAAAAAATAAAGAGTTATTTAATGGACCATAATGCTTTAAAATTTTACTTTTTAAATGATAGTATTTTTAATTTTAATTGTTAAAAGATGATTGTTTTGATTTTAATTATTAGAACATCGTGGTTTTATCATTTTTACTTAATTATTTTATCCTAAAACTGTCTTTTCCTTTTCTAGCTAGTTTTATAAAAAACTATTATTTATCAAATATGAGTTTTCATAAATTGTTATCAAACTTTATACACACACTCAAATATTAAATGATAATTTCGAAAATAATAAAAGAATCAATACAATAGTTCAAAATGTAAATAATCCATTTCTAAGTTGTCAACATTAGTTATGAACATTCAATAGGAATAATATCAACATAAACATTTTAAAATAATACGGATGTACAATTCACAAGTATAAAAAAAAACTTAGACAAATCGTATTTGATCAATCAACATAAAAGAAAAAAATATTGAATAAATCAAAAGTGTTTGAGGTTTGTTGCTCATTTAACAATAGATACATCTGAATTATTTAGATGTATATCTTATAATGTTTTAATTTTTTTAAGTTGATTGATTGAATTTGATTTATTTAAGTTTTTTTTTTACTTGTGAATTACCTATCAGTAGACTGTGTAAGGCTTATGTGAATATTGTTTTTTAAATGTTTTGACCAATGTTATAAATTTGGAAATGAAGTTTTGTGTTTTTAAGTTATTGTATTGATTATTTTATTATTTTTAAAGTTAATATATAATGTTTAAGTTTATGTATAAAGTTTTGTAATGATTTACAAAATGCTATTTTATAAAGTTTCATTTTGTGAAATCAGTATTTTTATGAACTTTGATAAATGTTAGTTTTTTTAAAAGTTGAAAAGGAAAATAAAGAAAAAGAAGATAATTTTCGGGTAAAAGAAATTAAACCATCATAATTTATTAATTAAATCAAAACTATTATCTTTTTGCAGTTAAAAGGAAGATTACTATCATTTGAGAAATAAACTTTAAATACACTATAGTCTAGTAAATAACTCAAAAATAGTAATATTATTATCTTATATGTTATATTTCATTATTAATTAATAATTTCAAAAATCGATCCTAAAACAACTTATCTTGTTTTTTTTTTTAAACTTTGTAATTAAATTTTCCCAGACTATTTGATTAAATACAGTATGTGCTTACTTATCAAAATTGTCTACCATGACGACTATTTTTTTAATCGGTTTTTGATATTAAAATTTTTAAGATAACCTATTATATATATAATTCTATATTTTAGAATAATTTATTTAGGTAATTAAGAGTTTAGAATAATATATTGCTTAAGTGAAAATGTTTTGAGTAAAATATTAATTGTTGTAGTTAATTATAATGATGATTGATGAATATATTATATTTAAACAAATTTTAGCACATGCGTTGTAAGTAAACCGTGATGTGATTATTGCTACAAAAACATTTTTGTCACGTTAGTCAACCGTAAGAACTACTTTTAATTAGGGTTAAAGTCGTACAAATACAACATATTTTTTTCAATTTACCTAAATATATGACTAGTTAACTTTTTTATTTGACCGGATGGTACTTATACTCCAAATAACTTGTCGATATGGTACGTGTAACCAGTAATTATGCTGATATGACAGTTTTTGCTGATTCAAACGACAACGTAGCACGTTTTTAATAACATGATGCTTACGTGGATTTACATGGATTTTGATCCATATAAATAATTTAGAAAATCCACATAAGCATATGTATCCTTTTAATTCTTCTAAAAACACAAATATAAGATCTTTACAGATAGATTCGGTAACCGGTAATCAAAAGTACCATCTCAACAATAAATTTTAAGTACAAGTACCAATGTGATAAAAAAAATAATTAGATTAGTCATTTGAGTAATTTCAGTAAAGTAACATACATTTGTACGACTTTAACGCTTTTAATTAAATAAAGGCGCATTTTGTATCACATAATTAAGTCAGTTATTGTGTCTATTGGTTTATCAAAGAAACACTTAAATTGTTCATTAAAAATATTGCAACTAATTAAAGAAGCAAATTGTTGTAATTGTTGTACGTATACTTTGGAACACCTATAAATATGATATATGATATGTGATTTTTTATTTGGTTTTGATGTATACGGTTTATATATGGTTTTGATGTATATTGTCTATATCTATAATTTATAAACTATCTATAAATAATATTAAGAAAGTAAATATTTGCTACGTACATTTCATCATTGGCTATTCTCATTTGACATCACCTCCTACCATCATTTGGAACTACTATTTTTTAAATCAGTAACTAATTCATAAAAAAATAATTTAAATGATATCTAATCAAATCTAAATTCTAAACTAAATTTTATCTAATAAAACTTAAATTTGAATTTGAATTTATATTTATTTAAGTTTATTATATTATAGATATTATAAATTTGATAAAATATTTTTAAAATTTATCCCAGAAGATTAATAAGATTAATTTTTTTTTAAAACTTATACCTATGTTAAACATGAGTTTATAGACTAGTATGATATAGACAGGTTTTATTAGGCCTCAATTTGTTTGTACGGAGGAATTCAAATTTTTTTAATATTATAGAGGTTGGCAAAACCGGTCTCTATAAGCATTTTGGGGTGTTCATGGATGGTTAATCAAACCAAATGTGACTTTCGGATAATTAACTGAAATATCTGTTCGAACAGGCCCGGCCCATAAGGGTGGTCAACCTGGGCCACTGCCTAGGACCCAACAATACTTTGGGGGCCCATATACCATTTACGTTTTTGACTTTTTGGTCTAATACTCCAAGTCTCCAATCATCCGATTCGTTCTCTCCCACACAACAACGCTTCGTCGCTTCTGCCTTCATCATCGTGCGTCTATATAAGACTAGAGCCCCTCGTAAAGAATGAAAGCTTCATAAGAATCATGATCGGTCAATGATTGCACTGTAAACGAGGGTTGAACGACCCTTCGAAAACTCCTCCATGGTCTGCTGTCTGCATAAATGGGGTAAGGATTTTCTAAAATTACTTTTTTCTAATTTTATGTAACTTAACAACTCTCAATCTCTCATCCCTATTTTTTTTTTCTCTCGAACCCTACTCTCAATCTGCAAGAAGCATCATGTACTTTTGTGTTCAGTCCAGATTTCATAATCAAGAGTTCAAACTTCAACCAAATGTAAATTCACTACTTAACACATGTTTAATTGCTTATTTACTTTGTTAATTGCTTATTGTTATTTGTTAAGGGCCTAAGTATTATATGTTTGATAACTTACTTGCGACATTACTTCTTTACTTTTTGTATAATGTTACTAAAAAAACATTTGTCTAAAACTCAAAACGAAAAAAAATGAAAATGAAAATATTATGCAATCTCATAAAAGATCGAGTTATTAATAAGTTCTTTAAAACTAGTTCTTCTAAGATTTTGAATGAAAAAATAGAAAAGTATGATTCTGTTATAATCTTACTGACTTTTAAGACTAAATTATAACAATGTTGGAAAGGCTAGCAAAGCAAACTAGAGAAAATTTCTTCGTCTTAATGTTATTCATACGGATGAACTATATTTATATACAATGAAAAGACAAACTTCACTATACACCATCACTTCATATCACTGTATGCTATAACACTTGGTACATGCAAGACCAAGTAATTATCAATTCACCTTTCACCTTTTTTGTCAGGTTATAACACTCCCCCTTGAATGATAATTTTAGTAGGGGTTCAACCACGAAATGCTGCCTCATTAAAAACCTTGCTAAAGAAAAACCCAGTGGGAAAAAACCTTAGACAAGGGGAAAAGACCCTCATGTTATCATCTGAAAGTCATCACATATTTTGTAGATGTCACATTCCAATGTTGTGAACATGTTTTCTGAAAATTTGTTTAGGAAGTGCCTTTGTAAAAAGATCTGCTGAATTGTTACTAGACTGGATGTATTTCATTCAATCTGATTGTCCTTTATGAGATCTTGCGTGTAAGCGAAAAATCTTGGTGGGATATGTTTGGTTCTGTCACTCTTGATATATCCTTCTTTCATTTGCGACACGCAAGCTGCATTGTCTTCATAAATCAAAGTTGGACTTTTGCTCATCTCAAATCCACAAGAAGACAAAATAAGTTCTGTCATAGACTTCAGCCATACGCTTTCTCTACTAGCTTCGTGTAGTACAATAACTTCAGCATGATTTGAGGATGTTGTAACAAGTGTTTGCTTCTGAGAACGCCAGGAAATTGCAGTACCACCATTTAAAAACACGTATCTTGTTTGAGATTTTGCTTTGTGTGGATCAGATAAGTAACATGCATCTACATATCCAAGTAAACCTTCCTTTGAATTGTTAGAATAAAATAATCCCAAATTAGTGGTTCCTCGAAGGTATCGGAAAATGTGTTTGACTCCTATCCAATGTCGTTTAGTGGGAGCTGAACTAAATCTTGCCAACAGATTTACTGCAACAGAAATGTCAGGTCTTGTACAGTTTGTAAGATACATTAAAGCTCCAATTGCACTAAGATATGGTACTTCTGGACCAAGTAAATCTTCATTCTCTTCTGGAGGACGAAATGGATCCTTATCAACATTAAGCGATCTAACAACCATTGATGTGCTTAAAGGATTTGCTTTTTCCATGTTGTAACGTTTTAAGACCTTTTCCGTATAATTTGACTGGTGCATATTGTGCATGTGCTCTATCTGTAAACCAAGACAATATTTGGTTTTTCCAAGGTCTTTCATTTCAAATTCTTTCTTTAATAACACAATTACCTCATTATCTCATTAATTGTGCCAATAATATTTAGATCATCAACATAGACAGCTATAATAACATATCCAACCTTTGTCTTCTTTATAAACACATATGGACATATTTGATTGTTTGTGTATCCTTTACTTATCAAATAATCACTCAATCGATTATACCACATGCGTCCAGATTGTTTCAACCCATATAAAGATCTTTGAATACATTTCTTTGGGTTTTACTTTTAATGCTTCTGGCATTTTTAAATAAATCCTTCGAGGATTTTCATAAAATTGTATATGTCAAGTTAGTCTTATAAATAGACCATAACTATATTCATGACATATTGTATAATTATGTAACACATGTGATATGTGCAAAATTATACATGTTTTTGATATCATTTTATCTCCAATTTATGTGGTTTTCAGACCGAAACGCGTGAAAAAGATACTGATTTCATTAATATGTGTATTCCGCAGGTCAGAAGCCATTGAATCAACATGGGAACGGAAATCAAGGCTAAAATGACGAGACTTTATGATCCAGCCATCTCCCGTGATCGAAAGCAAAGATTTGGCGAAAAGTGTCTCTACACGCCCGCGTAAGACTCTCCACGCACCTGTGTGGCCAAGTCCAGTTGAGCATCCACGCCCCCGCGTAGAACATCCCACGCGCCCGCGTGCCCCTTTTCAGTCAAAGCAAGCCACGCACCCGCGTAACATGCCCACGCAGGGGCGTACACTAGGTTAAAGCCACGCGCCCGCGTGACTTTCCCCTACGCGCCCGCGTGCCGGGCCCAGCCCATAAAAAATCGTTTTTAAAACCTAGCATGCGGCAGAGCAGAGGCAGAGTCGATTGGAGGCGATTTTCAGACATATATAGGCGAAATTCTTCTCGATTTTCAGTAGTTCTTCATAGTTAATCATAGTTTTAGCTTAAAGTTTAATTCTTCTTCAATTTTTGGAGCATTCGGGGCGATTCCAGCATTAATTCGTGCGTTTCAGACACGATTTTGGCGAATTTCAGAGTCTTCTTTCATCTTTCACGAATTTTTATCATAGTTTAGTTAAAGTTCTCGAATTTCTTGGATTAGAAGCATCGGTTCGAGTTTTGGATTCAAATTCTTTATTGTAGCGGCGCGATTTGGTACATTCGTTCCTTTACTTTCTGAATTTATAATGATTTTTATTAATTTAAGTTTAATTTTGAGTGTTATCATGATTAGTGAGTAGTTTTCTTGTTCACCCGCTTGGGATGACGGATTCTATGTATTAATTGGTAAATTATTGGATTGATTGATGGATTTTGGTTTATATTTGTTTGATTCTTGATTATTTCATATTTTCTTGTTAAAAATCAGATTTTTATTAATCTTTTAGCATTGTTTTGCGATAATAGAGTTTTAATTAAATCTGCGTTTTAAAAAGAAAGAGGCTTTAAATGAAAAATTAATAGTCAACTATCTCTTCTAGGCATTGTGTTGCGATAATGATTTGATAGTTGATTGTTAATCTAGGATTTTATGTGTTTGTTGGTTCTTATGCATTGTGTTGCGATAATAGGATTGGCAAATCATAAAGTTCGATTTTTAAAGTGACAAAGTCAATTTGTTGGATTTCGGTGTTAATCGATTATCTTTATGCATTGTGTTGCGATTATAAGATTAATTGGTTAATATTGGAGTTTGATGAGTTGCTTTGTTTTCATCACGTGGGTATAAAGATTAAATATTCTAACTTGAAGTAATTAAATAATCGGTAAATTAAACTGAAATCTGGGCTTAATTGAATTCAAAAATTGGTTATCAACCGATTTGTCTTTAGTCAATCAATTCAATCCATCGTCAGTTAATTATAGTTTTCTAATTCCAAGTGGGTGACGTTT